>JANAVB010042419.1:14452258-14819758 GCA_029216955.1 Iris pallida | reverse complement strand
CGACGACGACGACGGCGGCGGCTGCGATGAGGACAGTGGCGACGACTGCGACCACGACGGCGGCAGCGGCCTGGTAAGTATAGTTATTTTTCTATATGATCATTTCAGAGTTTTTTGAAAAAATTTCAAAAAAAAAAAATCGGCCGATTTGCTCGCTTAGGTGCCGCCTAGACCGAAACCCGCCTAGGACCACCGCCTAGGGGGTTTTCGGTGCGGCCGGCGGCCGCCTAGGCCGACTTTTAGAACACTGGAGATGCAAAAGTGAGGGAATGCGGATCCCTCATATATATATCCCCGAGGCCGTAGCCCGTTGGGAATGGCAAGGAACACCAGCGTGGAGGACGTGGGTTCGAGCCTCCTTGAGAGCATGCTCCCAAGCATATATAACTCGAAGAATGATGTTGATCATCCATAAAAATTAATATTGTGAAAATTGATGCAGCTTGTTTATTGAGTTGTGTTGAGTTGTGCACATTCAAGATGGAGTGTTGTAGTTAGTTATAACTGACTATGATTGTGTCAATTAAATAGTTCCCATCTTTTGAAGATATGTTAAGACAATGTGTTATGTGTTATCCATTATAAGTCTTTCGCTATTGTATAAATATAAAATGAAAAACCTATGGAAGTATTCCTCCTAATGTGCAATTACATAATATAATATAAATTCCTCTTTTCTTCTTCAACCAGATTTCAGAGTTCCTGAAAAAACTCATTATTCTTTTAGACTACTACTCACCACAATAATTTTCATATGGACAACGATTTTGTCTCAAACCATCAAGCTCCATAGTACCACTCTCTCCATCAAGCCAGTCAATCTCTATCAAGTTTGCTGTCTTCCCCGTAGCTAGATGTTATTGTTGTCTTTATTTAGGGTTCGTGAGTGGCTGTGAGGAGGAAGTTTAGTAAAGAGTTGAACATAATAGGAAGGTTTGTGGGCTAAGGGGTCTGCAGATCTGCTGGGTATAAATGTAGAATCTGACCCATCCAATAAACAGTGTCATTCCAGAGATCGCCATCCTCAACCTGGACCTAACCCATTTAATAAAGGAATTTTTTGACTTTCATCCCACTTGTTAATATGAATTTGTACTTACGTCCCACTTTTTAATTTTTTTTAGACTTACATCCACTTTTTGTCACGAAAAGTATTTGTTTTGTCACGAAAAGTATTCGTTTTGTCACGAAAAATATTTTTCGTGACAAAAAGTGGGATGTAAGTCAAATAAAATTAAAAAGTGGGATGTAAGTACAAATTCATATTAATAAGTGGGATGAAAGTCAAAAAATTCCTTTAATAAACAGGTTAGAACCATCCCATCTATGTTCGAACCCGTAAGAAGACGGGTTGGCAGGTTGGGCGCATATTGCCACCCCTACTGCTAACCCCAACAATTCTGCATGTAAGTTATTCTAGAATGGACTCGTCACATTCTGGCACTTTACTAAATAAGCCGAAAGTTAAATCTAAGGAAAACTGTCTCAGGATCAAAATTACACTAGGATGTCATTTTAACCCCAAAATTTCTGCATGTAGAATAGACTCGCACATCAAGCCAATTTCCTCCATAAAAGTTCCGTGTGAATGTAAAAAAAGGATAAGATTAGAGTTTGGGGTGCGAAAAGAGAGATACTTTCCCGGTCAAGACAGCAGCTACACCGTTACTTGTTGCACCACTTATATGGGAGAAAAGTACCAACAAAGAATAACAATAGTAACCCAGCATCTTGATTATGCCATCCATTCCATCTTATTCCACATTAATTCCAACTTCACAACCCTCATGTGAAAGGATTCATACCCAGCATACCTGGAAAGCCAAAAACTGGTACCATTTCTATGTGCCAGATGTCGAGTAGAGATCAGAAGAGAATATATAAACCACCACTTGGAAACATGGAGGAGAAATCAAACACGCCTATACACAACCATTTCGCAGTTCCCACATCATAGTTGACAGACGAAACATCTCACATTCAGAGTCCCGGAACTGCGGACATTTGTCTATGCAAGAAAAAAACAAATACACTTGTAAGGAAATGATTATTGATCCTAAAGTCTAAAGAAATAGCCTCAAACTGTGTTTATAATATCATTCTGCAATATTTTGCCTACAAAGTAGTTGAGCAGCAAACTCTAATCCTTATCAGTTCCTTATCAGGATCAAGATGAGTTTTTGACCCGTGGATAGCTTATGTGCGACAGAGATAAACAAGAAAATCAACAGAACATACATTTGAAGTATTGACGAATGACCATCAGCAAATGAAAACAGAACAGCTATTCAGGGATTCTATACTGCAACTATAAGAAAATAACACTGGAAATAGTTGTTGAAGCAACATGTGGAAGGAAAATAAACAAGGAAAAATAAATAAAAATAAAAAATAGTTCTACGATTATCGACCTACCTACGATGACCTAGGAGGCAAGGGCACTCCAAAAGTTGGTGCCGTTTCCGTGCCGTGTTGGACATGACACAGGCACTGCAACATGAGATGACAAAAATTATGCCTTGTCCATGTACGGAACGTGACGTATTCGCATCCCTGATACATAGTTCATAACACAAGCAGTCACAGATGTGATATCAGCATCTAACTATAAGACATGCATTCGAATCCCAGGACGGGGATAGTCTAAGACTGGCCTTATTCCCAAAAAGAATAACAAACAGAAACTAAAACGAGGAGATAGATGCCTTTATCTGAAATCTTTGCAGAAAGAGACCCTGTTTAGTTTTTGTAGCTTCCCGATAATCAAACATATATTTGAAGCATTGTCCTACTGATAACTTAAGCTGCTTTAGCAACAAATGTACATTTCTGAAGGTAAGAAAGGTAATAAAGTGCAGCTTCAGATTTTGAATGAAGGGCGTATTAAGAACAAGGTTGTAAAAGGCACTAGTTGGGCAGGCACCGGGAGACTAGCACCTAGGCGGTGGCCTAGTTCTAGGCGGATACAAAAAAAGAACCTGCCACAATTGCGGCAATTGTCCATAAAACCCCCAAATATGAAAAGTCGGGCATCAGGGACACCAACCGCCTAGCGCCTGGGCGGCCACCTAGGCCGATTTTTAGAATAGTGATTAAGAAATTATGTAACTTGAACATAAATATTAAATATTCCCTGCTATAAATTTGTTTTAATTCACCCATACGACGACAAGTGCTTAAGTCACATAAAAAGCTAACTGCCTCCTATAGATAGCGGTGCAATCGGATCAAGATTATCCAAACCACTTTCGGATTTTAGTCAGATATGGACCGCATTCGAACATGAAGGTTGGATTAAGGATACAGATCCATATACACTTTAAATTTCCCATCAAGATTTGGATCTTATAATAATTCACAGATCCAGAGATCTGAAGACAATCCATTTCAGTTAGGGAGGATCTTCTGCATGTTTGGGTGGTTCGGATCTTAAGACTTTATATACATTAGATAAAAATAGCTACCAATTAGCATGATAACCAATGACAAGATTTAAAGATCTTGAAGCATTCCAGCCAATTTCATACATATATGTGTGTGTGAACATGCTAATAACCACAGAAGTTCAAATCATTTGCTAGCGACAAAAGTAATATCCACATTTAGATAACATAACTGTATCCAAAATCTTTCGCAATGAACAAAATAGTGACAACGATGAAAAGAGAGAACTGTATCCCAAATCTTTCGGAGAAGAAACAAAATTCAGTTTTCACTTACAATCCCCCGTCTTGTAGCTTCTAAATAACCAAATATAGTTTTGAAACATTACCCCATAGTTTATTTAAGCAGCTTTACCAACATAGATATTATGGTGGGATGGTGGTGGGGGTGGGGTAAGGAAAGTAATCAAAATGCAGCTTCAGATTCTGAACATTTGCATCGAGAAATTAACATCAAGACGGGTCAAACTTTAACCTATGTACGAAGACAGCACAGCACAGCACAGCACAGCACGGAGATGGGAAACGAAACATATTTCATTATTTTTGTCTGTCCTGATGTGTTTTGGAGTGTCCCGTGTCCAGTACGTATTAGACACAACAACGCGGAAGGAATACACCACCACTTTTTGAGGAGTCCATGCTTCCTAGAGTTTATCATAAGTTTGCTCTAATTTTGTCACCATCCATCCTTGCAACCAGAACCAGTGTCATTTCCATAAAAACATCTTAAAGGACTCCTATATAACATTCACATAATGCTAGTCGACTCGTCTGTGTAGACCATGTAACGATTATACAGAAGAGCTCAAATCAGTTAACAATTTGCTTAAAAGTAAAATTTGCAAACCTACATTAACAAAGAAACCTCCATAGGGTGGCACCTCACCTCCCTCATCCTCTAGAGAGAGAGAGAATAAGGGAGGTGAGGTGCCACCCTACCGTAGGGTGTCTACTTGTCACCCCCCCATGCTATCATCAAGCACATGGGTGCATGATGATAACATGTGGGGGTGACAAGTAGACACCCTCCATAGGGTGGCACCTCACCTCCCTCATCCTCTATATATATATATATATATATATATATATATATATATATATATATATGCCAAACCATTGAAGTAGTAAACATTTGAAATATCAAACTTATCCACCACATATGTTTGTGGTAGAAAATTATCAAGGTACAACACAACTGCTTCTTCAACGAAGCAATCAACACTAGAGGCAAAATACACTTTCACCAACAACACAACCAACAATCCCTCAAAAAAGTAAGCTACTAAACGTATGCATCGTACTAAAAGTTAGACGCTTCTAAAACTACCAACAAGCATGCAAAGCCAATCTATAGAAATTCGCATATAAAACCAAGTAGATGAATCCAGATATACCGAAAAATTTCTCAGCATCCTTTACCGCTGCCTCCGGAGATAGAGCACCGTCAGCACAACCGCTATGGCTCCGGTAGAAGCAGCCACTCCAGCAGTCGTCACCCATGATACACTGGATCCAGTAGCCGTCATCGCCGTCTCCAACTCCAATTCCCTACTCTTCTGCTCGCCGATTTTCCCTTCGAGTTCGGAACTCCTCTTGAAAGTTTTCTCCAGCTCTAAACCTATATTCTTGTTCGCGGCCAAGAGTGTCTTGATCTTTCTTTCGAGTTCGGAGTTGCTCTTCTGCATCTCCTTCACAGATTTCTCCAGCACCTCCTCTCTCGCAATCGTAGCTTGCAGCTCCTTCACAGTTCTCTCCAACTCCTCCTTCGAAACCCTAACTTCCTCCGTCAGCGCCTGAATCTCCCCGTCCTTACTTGCGCGCTCCAGCTCCAGATCGGCGATCTTGAATTCCTTCACGGCCGCCGACTCCTCGAGGCTCTTGACGGAACTCTTGAGGAGAGAGAGCTCGCTCTCGGCGTCGGAGGCAGAGGCTGAGGCGGCGGCGAGGTCCTCCTGGGTCCGCACGAGCTCGCCCTCCAGGTAAGAGGCGTGGAACGCGAGGGACTTAGACTCGGCCTCGGAGCGGATGTCGTCGATGCGGCGGCGGAGCTCGGTTCGGTCGCGGCGGAGGGACTGGATCTCGTGGTGGAGATCCTTGATCGTGTCGTCGGTCCCCTGCAATCCCTTGGGCGTCTCGAGCTCCTCCTCTCCGGAAATAGAGTCGGACTCGGACACCAGATCCTCGGCTTTCTCTCTGTTGGCGGCGCCATTGGCGAGCTTCGAATCTTCGGATTCCATAAGGGTTCGGTTTACGGCTAGGGATTGTGAGAGGATGAGAAATGGGAGAAAGGAGGGGGTGCAGAGAAGGACGGACCAAGAGGGGTTTAGGCTTGGATACACATTATACCGAACACTCTGAGTTTATTATTCGGCAAAGGTGATTTTTGGTTTGGAACCTTTGGGGGACAGAGAGAGTATTATTCGGCAAATGTTAAAGGCCACCCCCTTTTTACTAAGGGCCACCAACTTAAATTTTTAAAAAATAACAAGTTTGCCATTTTCAAAACACTAAGGGCCATCATCTTCTTCCTTTGTCTTCTTCCTTTGTCTTCTTCCTCTTTTCACAATCCCCAAACCACTTCTCTCAATCCCCACCTCCATTGTTGTCCCCACCTCCTCCATAGTTGTTCTCACCTCCACCATTGGTGTCCCCTCCTTTAACTGTTGGAGATGGAGCCTCGAATATATTTTTTTATGAAAGATGGCTTCGAATTGGCCATATACAACAGAACCATCATAATCAATACATCCCATGCATCAACAAGATGTTATCTGCTGAAGGGGGATGGGATTACCCGAAAATAACTTCACTTTTTGTGATGAAGATTGCTGCAGCTATTGGTGTATCCTACATAATAAGCTCAATACTTATGATAATGTTCGCAACATTGGCTATTCAATGGCATCTTGTTGTCACTTCTGTTTGCGATATCCTATGGAGGAGACCGCTCGCCACATTTTTTATGAATGCAACCTTAGCTTACAAGTATGGAACTACTTTAAGCAATCGGTATGCATCAGAGGTCGGATTACTGGCTTAGATTCATGCTTCATGACTTGGTGGAGGAGAGGCAACAAGCACTACCAAAAAAAGGAGGCTACAGTGACTGCAGGCTTGGCCTGCAGTCCTATGTGCATTGAGGACTGCAGGCTAGGCTGCAGTCCTAAGTTTGTTTGTTTGTTTGTTTTTTTTTTTCATCTAATAATTGCATTTTTAAGGCCCATTAGGTTCGACATCTTAAAAGTACCAAAAACAGAAGGAACATAGGATAAGAGCCAAAATATACTTTACTACCTACATTCATGGGACACCCGAAGGGATTATGCAATCCCAGATTGGACCCTTATTCTTTAGCACACATGGAAAACTTGGTCAGAAGTCACTCCTCTTCACTTCTGGGCTTCTTCTTCTTCTTTTTCTTTTTATCTTCAGAAGTCATTCCTAAGTTGACAGAAGCTAAATGAGTCTCTCATTCTACCAAAAAAAGAGGCTACAGTGACTGCAGGCTTGACCTGCAGTCCTATGTGCATTGAGGACTGCAGCCTAGGCTGCAGTCCTAAATTGACAGAAACTAAATGGGTCTCATTCTACCCAAAAAAAGGAGGCTACAGCGACTGCAGGCTTGGCCTGCAGTCCTAATTTCGTTGAGGACTGCAGCCTAGGCTGCAGTCCTATGTCAGTATTGCTGCCTATTCTCTTCTTCCGCCATCCCTCTACCCATATTTGTGGAATAATTGGTTCTTACATAAGCGTGTTATGACGCATGACAGAATAATTGGGATATGAGACATGGTTATGTGGGATGTGGTGGAACTTAGTAATATTGGTTAAACCAAATTATGCGAGCAAAGTGATATTAACCTTATAAGTGATTTTTTGCATACAATTGATAATGTTACATTAGGTGAGTATAACGTTGTTCGACAACCTTTTTAGATCCACTGTTGTCGTTTAGAGCTTCTTCATCATCACTATTCAAGTTGTCGGAGGAGGGGGGGAAGGGGGGGCTGTCGGAGGAGGGGGGAGGGGGGAGGGAATTTCGTGGAGGAGGGAGGAGGAAATTTCGTGGAGGAGAGTGGAGGAGGGGGGAATGAACAGGCGAGGGGAGGGGGGGGGGTTGGGTTTTGTGTTTGTGTTTTTTTTTTTTTTTTTTTTGGTTAGCCCTTAGTAGAATGAATCATTTTAGGTTGCCCTTAATAAAAATATAAGTATATGATGGTTGCCCTTAGTAGGTTGGTGGCCCTTAGTAATTTGGGGGTGGCCTTTAACATTTGCCTATTATTCGGGAAAGGTGATTTTTGGTTTGGGCCCTTTGGGGACAGATTTACATATAGCTTCTCCTTTAATATATAAATTATATTTTCAGTCCTTAGTGCAACAACAGGTTTATTATTTCTAGTAAATTCACATATATCGTACAAATTAATATTTTTTTCCCCTTTCTTTCTGTATTGCAGAAAATTTGCTGTACAGTAATAAGTTGTACCAAATTATACACGAAGTAACAACTTTTCCAAAATTTCGAAAAACAAACCATTCGACAATTCGTCTGGCGGAATTTGGACAATTTGGACTTGTCCAAATTCCGCCAGTTAGCTGAATTCTTCATTTTTTTTCATTTCATTTTTTTTATTCAGAGTGAGTGGAGCTTTGGTTTTTTTTTTAGTGGAGTGGAGCTTTGGTTTTTTGAGTGGAGTGGAGGTGGTTTTGGGTTGGTTTTTTTTAGTTGGGTTTTTTTAGTCGATTTTTTAACATGGCATTTTTTTATTTTTTTATATTCAGGAGTGGAGTGGAGCTTTGGTTTTCTTTAGTGGACTGGAGCTTTGGTTCACTGGTCAATGTATTTAAATTCAAATATGGCCACCATGGCCTCTTGTTCACTGGTCAAATTCCAACACCCAAAGTTGTGTTCATAACGTCATGTCCCATGCTCTCGCATTCGTATATTGTCAGGATAATCATATAACTATATGAAAAAAAATTAATTACTACAAAATAATCATTATTACTACAAAATAACAAAGATATACATAATCATATTTTTTTTAGTTAAAATTTAGTATACCTTTCCTGAAAATATTAATTTTGAGATATGTGTCTCCTGTTGCTGGATAATCACATCTGTGGTAGGTCCTCCCGGAATAAATCCGTCGTTTTGACGATCCATCTGTTACAAATACCACATTCCAAGATAATAAACACAAAAAAAAATTCATAATTAAAATTCTTCTAAAATTTTTACCTCTGCTTTGTTATGCTTCTTACTTTGCTTTCCTCTTCTCTTCTCGTTCTTTCTCCTCTCTTCTCTTCTGTTTCTCTTCTCCTTTTCTTCTTCACTTCTCTTGATCTTCTGGTCTTCTGGAGGGAGGAACCGAATGCTTCTTATACACTTAAACCTCACCTTCCCTATATTCCATCCCTCCACTACCAAACAAATTCCACTACCCAACAATTTACACTTTTCCATACACCACTTCCCAATAAACCTATTCTCCTTGTCTCCTCCCATCACCCCCTACCACACATAATCCAACCGGCCTCCCCATCACCCCCAACAACACATAATTCCCACCATTAAACCCTCAACAAACAAACCAACCAACCAACCAAACCAAAACCCAAAGAAAGCAAACAACCAACCGGGCCGGCCAAACAGCATAAAAAAAACCAAATACATGAATTCAGCCAGTTGGTCTGGCGGAATTTGAACAAGTCCAAATTCTGCCAGACCTTGTGTCGGAAAGGTTCTGTTTTGGGAATTTTTCAAAAGCTATTACTTCCATTGTTATTTTTCTAAAGTTTGTTCATTCACAGCCAATTTGCTATTCTGTATTGTTAAAAAATAGTTTAAATAATTTAAATATATTTAAAAATAAAAATATTATATATATATGTGTGTGTGTGTGTGTGTGTGTGTGCGTGTGTGTGTGTGTGTGTGTGTGTGAGAATGAATAAAAGAGAGTTTTTTTGGTATATAATTTTTTTTCCTTTGGTAATTTTTTTTAATTGATTGATTGAGACTTTACAAAACCCCTTAAATTTGAACCGTTTCCAAGACACGTTATATTAGTAAAAAAAATTATATTATACTTATTTTATTTAGAATTGGGTCGGGTTAGTTCATGTTTGCGTTGAGGTTTGGGTCAAAATTTTAGGCCCAAAGCAAATCGAACGGCTGGGTGGTCCGACACCCCTGTTCATAACTCTTTTTTTTTGTACAAATAAGTCAAAGTTGAAATAGAAATCAAAATCGAAGAGCCCTTAAGACTTAGCTCAAAATGTTATGCTGGATTTCTTAGAACCCTAATGTGTTGTTTGGTTCAAGTTTTGGAGACCTGAGAATGGATTTTAAGTTTGTTATCCAACAGATGCTGGAAAGTAAAACCCATCCCTCCTTTGGAAATATTTTTGCTTTCATGGAAATGTAGCTTGAGTTCATTTATTACAATTTTTTTGGATGTAATACCCTCAATGACACCAATTGAATTTAAGTTACGACATCATTATGAAATGTTATTTATAAAGGCACAACCCTATGTCAGGGAACAACAATATATAGGGGCTATCAAAGATTTTCAACTTTTTTATTAGGAGCTTGCAAACTAATTGATTATGGAGAACACAATTTATATCTTCCTTGACATCCTACTTTTCCTCTTCTTTCTACCTTTTTTTCCCAATTCACTTCATCTTCCACATACAAATGTTACTTCTCAAACAAGGTAATCTTTATATTTCTCTTCTTCTTTTCCATTTTTAAATAATCTTTTTCCTCTTCCAATTCTAGGCTTCTTAGATTTTTAGTTTCTATGTAATTCTCATGTAATTTTAAACATTACTTATTAGATTATAGGTTAATAATTTTGTAATGGGTGTTTTTCCAAAGTTTAGAACTTAAAATTATGATTTTCAACCTCAAAATTTGACATAATCTCTTTCAGACGACAAAGAACTGTCATAATCTTGGTAGTCCTAATTGTTAGGACTTCCTGACAGTCATTTGACAGATAATTCTCTGACAAAGGGCTACCAAGATCTTGGTAGTGCTAAGATATTTTATTTATTTGTACATATTAAATGAATATTCATTATGTGTTGTAGTCAAGTTGAAATAAAGAAAAAGAAGTCCCAAAAAAGTTGTTCATACTTGAAGAGGTAGAGAGACGATCAAAGAAGCGACATGATAGGAGAGATGATTGGAAGTTTATATCGATGGCATGTAGTAAGTGAAAGCACCCTAGAGGGGGGTGAATAGGGTCAAACTAACTAATCAAGCACTAAATGATTGCTAATAGGCAACTTAAAGATTAAGAGTATAAGAGAAGAAGCAACAATAATACCGATACCCGATGTATCCTGGTAACCTCCCGATGGGCACTCAAGTCCCGGAACTCTCTCCGACTTTAGTCCACTATTATAGAAAATAGTACAACATGAGTTTTTATCCGAATGTTCACCAACTTCTTACCCAAGAGCTTTTATCCGAAGGCCTCTTCGACTTTAATACAAGTGCTTTGATTCTAAGACTCTCCATCTTCACGAGAGCTTTTATCTGAAGACTCTCAAACTTCAACATTTCACAAGAAAGTTTTTATCTCCTTACAACAAGATGAAGATCTCACTCTTGTAACTCAAGAATACGCTAACACAATTTGTGGATTGGCAAGTGAAAGCTTTGGTGGATTGTTTGTGCACAAGCTTTGGCATATTAGAAAATTTTAGGCTCAAAGCATCAACCTTGAATGAAGGGGTTCAAGGCTATTTATAACCAAAGTAAGAGAAAGTGCAAAAGAGCAAGTTTCTGTCAGCAGTCAAAAGATCCGTTGAATTTCTACAAAAGTCCGTCAGATCATCCGTCTACATAGTGCAACGACTACAAATATAGCCGTTAGGATCATCGATGGGACATGATCTGACCGTTGGATTCCAAACGATAACTATTCTGATTATCTGTCAGATTCCTCGGACTATCGGATAATTTAAAAGTTTTGTTAGATTGTTAGATTATATTTAATGTAAATATGGCCCATAAGCCCAAGCCCAAATATAGACACTATATATATTGTAACAAACCCTAGCAATAGGAATAAGGCATTATTATTTCCTACATGGTATCAGCCTTATCGGAGGCTGGTTGGGAGGTTGATTTATCTATCATTTACTCGCCCTGACTTAGCCTATGCTGTGCATATCTTGTCTCTATCCCTTGACTCGCCGCTCTGTTATAGGATGGTTGGTGTTTCTGGGGGGGTCTCCTATTTCTTGGAAGACCAAGAAGCAACCAACTGTTTCCCGATCTTCCGCTGAAGCTGAATATCGATCTCTCGCTGCGCTTGTTTGTGAGTTGAAATGGTTGAAGGAGTTATTGGTATGTTTGGGTGTTCGCCAGGAGTCTGCTATGTCGGTGTATTATGACAGTCAGTCAGCCCTACACCTGGCTCAGAACCCGATATTTCATGAGCACAGTAAGCATATTGAGGTGGATTTACATTTTGTTCGCGATGCTATTAGAGATGGCACTGTAATAGCCTCGCATGTTCCTACTTCTACTCAACTGGCTGATATCTTCACTAAGCCCCTTGGAAAGCAAGTGTTTGATTCTTTCCTTCCCAAGTTTGCTCCAACTTGAGGGGGGTGTTAGATTGTTAGATTATATTTGTAATGTAAATATGGCCAATAAGACCAAGCACAAATATAGACACTATATATATTGTAACAAACCCTAGCAATGGGAATAAGGTATTATTATTTCCTACAAGTTCACATAATGTTTTTTGTGGTCCATTTCGATTATCCGACGGTCATCCGCAGAGATCCATCGGATCTTTTGAATGACTACCCAAACATGATCTTGGGTTGTTATTTGCTCTACCTTTTGATTTGCCATCCATTACTTGTATTTACAATTATTCCTAAGACTCATTACAGACTCCATATATACTATAGCAGGTGCATGATTTTTCAGAGTCTTTAAATGATGATGACATGGCTTGGCTTCTGTAAACCCCGTTTTCAAAATTTTTATTTTAATTGCTTTAGATATTTTGTCTTAGAGAATAATTTTTGTATTTGAATTTCCACGAAGGAAATCCTTAATATATATTTTTTTTTGATTTACAAAAGGGGTTTACTAATTATATTTTCTAAAATTAGATTTTGGGTTATAAAAATACTGTTTAAATTATTCTATATTATTAAATATTTGAATTATTTTGTAAACAAGTATTTGAATTATATTTGGTTTAGTTTTAATTTACTAATTATTATCTTCATCAATAAAATCTATTACCACAAGCTTTATTTTCATAAGTAGAAGTCCCTCTCAAATCTCAATGATAATATATAAATCATAAAGTATCATCTTTTTCTCCCACATCCATATCAAACCAACTCTCTGTCGCCTTTCGTATACCTATCCGTACCCAAGCCTATATAAATTTCTACCTACCGAATATAGCCATCTTTTTCTATTAATACACCTCACCACTTTCCTCTCTTTTATACTATATAAATCCTAACTATATTTGACTGTATCTTCTCTATAATATATCTAAATCCTATATAGATTTGAATGCATATATTCAAAAATTGTAAAATATTATCTTCTTACAGAATCCTCAGAATCCTTTTATATGCAGACGTTTCATCTATAAATAGAGAGAACCAGGAGAGAAACCAGGACAACCATCTCTCCTATAGCTCTCTTTCAAGTACCCTTGGGGTGCACTAAACTAGACATAATCCATGCACCACCAATATGGCTTCCTGAGCTCTTGACGGAACCGTGTCGACTCCTTCTCTTCATAAACAATCCATTAACACACCAATGGTGACGTGCATCATGTCCGTGTTCTCCATCCCTTCTACTATTCATTGTTTATATTACACATCTCCTCTACCGTATCCGACAATCCCGGACACAAATTTTATTTCTTATGTCTGAAGAAATGACACACAAAAACCCTAATCTACTAGACACCACCCTCGGCCAACTCTGACCAAAGTCCCAACGCCAACAAAACCACCGCCACCAATCAATGCCTCGTCGCCACTATCGCTCTGCTATCCCGGTTGTCACGCCCCAAACCAAAATAATGGAGATCGAGGGAGAGACAAAGCCAGCTACATATATCCGAGTACGCCAGTACCCCAAGATACGGTCACGACTATCTAGAAGACAAGTGGGTGGACTCTAGCATACTAATGACGACTCCTAAGGTCAGACAAGTCCTATCTCAATCCAAACAACACAAGAAATAATAAAGAGTAAATCACATATGACATGGGTAAGACGCCCCAAACACAAATACATACATAATCGTGAGAGTTGGCATAATGTAACGTCCCAATCCCAAAATACGTAGGACTAGAAACGTAGACATGTCAGCCGTATAATAAATATACGTAAGCTGTAAAATGTAGTAAAATCAAAACTACTAATCTCATCCACAAAATAAAGATAAAGATTTTATAGAATTAAGTAAGAATTTGTCATTTTGCATGTAGTTGGACGGAGACAAGTCCACTACCAACTAACTAAAAGAAAGTAAAACATGACAAATGGTAAGTGTTGACCCAAACTGGATCATAGTCAACCTGATTTAGATAATTAACAACTGATATCTGATATGATCCAATACGACACATCAAGTGCAAGACAGAACATCACCTATGGCACATCAAGTTCAAGACAGACGTTGTCTACAAGATGTTGCACTGCAAATGTAATCTGTTCTCAATCTGTAATTTTTGATTTATTAAGTCTAGAAAAATATGTATGTTGAGTCGCATTGTGTCTTCTCAACCCCTAGACATATTTTTCCAAGCCCCACCATACAAACAAACCAATTCCCGAATCAAACCGAACCACCCTCACCCATATAAGGCTTCTAGTCTGAGGCAGACCGAACTTGGCCTCCTTAAAATCAGCAACCTAATTTTTAGGACCACCTAGCTGTGAGCTATCCAACTTTCAAATTTTTGAATATTTGGAACAGAACTCTGCCTCCCTGCCTAGTCTAAATAGAGCTTAATTCCTCTCATTTCAAATCATCTCTTACTCTCAAGATTTCAATATTCCAAGACTTATATACTCTAAGCCTTACTCTTCCAAATCCCCTAGCCACAAAACTTCTTAATCCCAAGGTGCTCAGTGCGATTCAGGTAGAAGTTATGTACAAGAGTTGAAAAGAAGTCACTTAGAAATTTTAAGTTTCGTATCTGCGAAGTTAAAGTAGTCGAGCGCTTCAAAGGAACGTGTCGGTAAGAAGTTGGCGTGCTCTTCGAACTAAAGGCACGTGTGTACCCTATTTCATAAATAGTAGATTTTAACTCAAAGCAAGAGTTCTCGGGCCTGGACTAGTCCTCCACGAGGGAAACCAGAATATATCGCTGTGTTTGCGTTTGTTTTTCTAAACTCTTTTAGTTTCCGTATTATTACTCTTCGATTATATATTCTCTTAGTAGTTGCTTTCTGGACTTAGCATAGAGTTATTTGGTCATTATAGACACAAACTCTATTCATCTCCCTTCTAGAGTTGCCTATACGCTACTTCAGAAAGATGTGTCAAGAGTAGCAAAGAATGATCCAAGACACATCATCTTCGAAGGAATAGAGAAGATCATGACATCGGCTAGAATACCTGCGAAAAGGCAAAAAACGCACCTGGAGAGATCACCAGGTCCTCAGATGAACGTAACAAGATACAAAAAAAATATGCCAACAAACTGAAAATAACTGCTCAATAATAAGTAAAATTGGAACATAACAAGGTCCAATACTCCAACCTTGAATTAGCGTACATTCCACCTAACTAAACAAGGACAGGAGATGACGCCCTAATCCACGATAAAGTATCTTTCCAAGCCATGAATCCGATATAGTATCCGAACTACAACAAGGTTCAGTGCCTTCTCATCGAAGCAGTGAACCACACCTACAACCAAACAAGGACAAGGTGTGGCAAACTAGTCCGCAACAAGTTATTGTTCCAAGCCACGGTCAGATATAAGTACCCAAACCAAAATTATGTAGGATCGATGGCACCTCTAGAGGTTGGTGAATAGAGTACAGCAGAAAATATGTAAGACTCGTCTCACAGTATCGGTATTTATATACGGATAGGTATTTTGTAGTGTTTTCGTATTTTCTTAGTTTTCTGGAATGCTTTAAATTTTTTTCAACTTACAGATTTTCTCTTTGACCAGCATACCACCAGTATACTGGTGTATACCGACGGCATACCGCCCGGACAGATTTTTTCATATTTTAGATATTTTTGATTTCATATATTTTTATGAATAGTGTTTCAGATATTTTCATGAATAGTGTTTTAGATATTTTGATGAATAGTATTTAGATATTTTTATGAATAGTGTAGATGCACCCTATTACCCAATGGATATTTGCTTTTGTTTGGATCACCACGATTGACTTAGATTTTGACATGGATAACCATCCAGTGGTCATGATTAATTCCCCCTTCTATATATATCCTTTCACTTTTTCTCTCCTTCATCTTTTCGTTCTTTCTTGCTTCCCTCTTCACTTTCATTTCTCTTCCTCAAGAGCATAGGAAAGCTTGGCCTTGAGGCCTAGAGTGTGGTTTCGTACCCCTCTTGGTGGTGGAGTGGAAGATTAGGTTTGGAGCTTAACCTATGCAAGTACATCTTGCCAAATTCATGAAAAATATTGTTTTGTTGTCATTTTTGTTTTCCTTGGTATTAAATTCTTAGAATGGTCTTAAAATCATTTTTGTTAAAAATGTTTTCCTTGTGATTCTCGTCTGTATGCATGTTTCTAAATATGGTTAGAACTATGATTTGATTTTATGTTAAAATCTAATATTGACTTAGTAGAAAACTCGGTATTGAGAGTGATACTGGTGTTACCATCATAGATCTTGGTTACATATGCATATATGAGGCCCCCACCAAGCTTGTATACATAGGTTTTTGAGTTTGGTGGAAATCGGAACCCGTTTCGGTTTCCCGAAAACATATTTTTGGAGTATTTTGAGGTATTGATCTATGAATTTATGAAAACTAGTACTCCCATGTTGTAGGGAATTAAATTTCATGCGATTTTGACTTTTGAAAATCCGATTTTCGATTTAAAATAAAATTTTTATGGCCGAAACAAGTTTAGAGTTTTCAAAAATCAACTTTATGTGACGGTTCGAAAAATTTGTCGGAAACCCACAGAAATCCGTCGAAAAATCCGAACTTGCACCACAAAACTTGCTGTGACACTTTGAAAAATTTGCCGGTAATCCGCAGTACGAATGATCCGGTTAGGCTGTTTTTGTCCGTTTTTATCTATTTTTGTCCGTTTTTATCCATTTCTGATATTTTCTTCGATTGTAATGAATTATTAACATGATTAGATGACCTTGTATACTTAGAGAATGATTGTACACCCTATACTTATATACACTTGACACTAGCTTATGTTCATATGTTCTCTATACTTACTATGTATTGCTATGCCCTTCCAGAATTATTGTACTTTACAGTCTATACCATGTCCAATATTTACTTGATAGTGATCCGTCGTGGTGCACTCTTGTACATGTCTTTTCCTATCTTGCTTGATAGTGGCCTGTCATGGCGCACTCTTGATTCCAGTACATGTCTAGCTCCTTGATAGTGGCTTGTCGTAGCGCACTCTTATCTTGATATTTTCATGTTTGTTGTGGCTTATTGTAGTGCACAATCTTGCTTGTTTTGTCCAGTCTCATATGTCTCATGTCTAGGATGGATTCTGCAGAATGTCACACATAGTATTCTAAATAAAAATGTTAGGAACTATACAACTAGCTTGATTATCTAGATCATTGGGAGGTGAGACTTTTTTGATTACCTACACCCCTTGTTTCCCAGTCTTATATATATATATATATATATATATATATATATATATACATATATATATACATATATACATATATATATATATACTAGGGATTTGGAGCTATCTGTCATGATGAGCACTCTTCCAGGACACCATCGAGTGGGGCACTTCTTTAGAACACATGTATCTTACTGCAGTGTATCTGCTATACTTGTTTTTCTTTTGGCTTGGATCAATCGGGTAGTCTGCAGGGCAGGTAACTAGATTGGATTTCTCAAAAATGCATATGTTAGTAATTAGGATTATGATAACCCTAGTTAGCTAAAGTATCAAGCCGTACTCATTTTTTGGCCGTGATTGATGGATGGAGTCCATTCCTGTCTAGTCTAGTCTTGCTCTAATTTATCTTATTACAGTACTTAGCTTCCTGTCATTCATTATATGCTATTCTTCCTACTACATGCTTGGTTTCATTACTTATCCTACATGCTCGGCTTCACCACATGCTCATATGCCCAGTTTATTCTACATATTCACTTGCTATTTTCTTACATGTTCTCAGTTTTCTTTCGTACACACTGTGGTACCAAACTAGTATTCTAGTCTCATTTACTACTTATCTTAGAGATATTATGAATTACATGCTGGTTTTAATTCATAGTTTGGCTTCCTTTGTGGTACTTGCTATTGGGGGTCTGACCCCACTGATTTTGCATTGACCAGATTTAGTTGAGGAGCCCGAGGATCTTTCGGACCTTCCACTCGATGGTGACCACTCGGAGCAACAGGAGGCTTGAGTGGGTTTTCTTTCTAGTACCCATTCTTTTCTCTATATTCTTTTGAGGCGTTTAGCCACCAATCACGTGTTTAGCTCGTATTTTGGACTTGACATTTGGTCTATGGGCTTAGACATGATGATATATTTCTAGACTGTAGCTAGAGCTGATCATGTATTACTTAGTCTTGCTAGTTCTTCATTTTGTATTACTAGCTTCATGATCATCTATATATTATAGTTTGGGACGTTTTACTATCTTATATGCTTGATGATCATACTATTGTATATTACTTGTTTGCTTGTGATTGAGATATCTAGGATTATGTGACCTTGGATTGACTGTTGGCTTGTAGTAGTAACCCCTATCTATACAGCTTATACGTTACTTCGGAGTAATGGAGTACTTTGGTATACGTAGCTTGCCTGATCCGTCTTTACTTGTCAGTATTCTGGTTCTTCCCCATTTTGATAATGTGACAAAACTACGATTGATACTTAAGAATTTGTTCAGCTTGAGTTGGAAGTAGACTTGATGTAGTACTGAGGGTACGGTAGTAGCTTTGGCCGTCAAGTATTGGTATAATATAATTGCTCCCCCGTAATGTACGGTCAAGTCTTATTACTCCCCCGTAACAAAATATGTTGGTTGAATATCTGTAGAGTCTAAAACAAAATCTCCAAATCAATTGTTTAGTCATGTTTAATAAAATTTTAAACACATGATGCACAATTAGCAATAATATAATTAGCAATAATATTTTAAGTCATAAGTCATTTATAAGTATCTCATCTTATCTTAATCCCCCGTTTTGTCATATAAGCAAAATGATGTAGTCCAACTAGTAGAAGTACTTAGCACAAAAAAAATTAAAAATGAATAGGAGAATGCATAGTGCTGAAAAATAGAAAATACTAGCATAAACTGAAGTAACTAGAGTTCATATATCACTCAGAAAATAACTAATAAACTGATAATGCTTGAAAGGAGCATTTATTACTAATACATATCAAAAAAATGAAAAACATAACTAGTGAACTATCACAAGGAAACATATCCTCAATCGTCATCCTCATCATCATCGACAGTAGCACCAACAGCACTGGAAGTACCGGTCTCAGCAAAACGGTTGGGATAAAATTGGGCAGCAGCTGGCTCAAAGTAACAAGCCTCTAGATCATCAATGCGTTATCCGAGTCTGGTAGGATCATGAACCATAGGGATGGGGCCACTAGGGTTATTGTAACCCCACCTTCCTGTTTTCAAGAAATATTTTATTTTACTAAATATTAAACTGTTTCAAACCATTTTCAAGTAATAATTATTGATTAATATTTTATTATTGTTTTTTTGGGGAGATTTGAATTTTTGGCTGATAACTAATTTTCAAATCTATTTGGAGTGGTCCCCACTCCCTAAAAACTTCTAACCATTTTTCTAAGTGATTTAATTGCATTCTATATAATTTTGAAAAGACAGAGGGGTTTCCTGTAATTATTCCTAGAGTAGGGAAGTCATTGTGTAAATATACCTAGAGCGGGGGGGGGGGGGGGGAGGGGGGCTGTAGTGTAAAATTCCTAACCGGAGGGGCTTGCAAAAAATAGAGTATTGGCGGGAGGGGCTAGTTGCAAATATTATAACTATTTCTTATTTGAGGAAGAGAGAAAGAGCATTTCACTGTTGCACTCTTCTCTTTCCTAATTTTTCTATTTGAAGAACCCTACCCGACTAAATGGAGGGGGCGGCGATCCTCTGTTCTCCGGTGAACTCGAGGCGACGGATCTCTTCGACGAGAAGGAGCAGCAGTATCATCCTCCATAGCTGAGCTCGTGACGTTGATCTATCCTGACGGCGACGTTGGCTCCTCCCAATGGCGAGCTTTCTCGAGGACGTGATCATATCGGCGGTTGGATCTCCGGCCACGACGACGCCAACATCCACGGTGGCGGCCACGACGATGCCAACAGCGGCGGCGATGGTTCCTCTCTCGACGGCGGCAGTCTTCTCCAGTCGACGACTACAAAGCCGATCTCTCCGGCGGGTGGCAAGACTGATGGCAATGACGAGTCTCCATCTGACGATCTTCCCAGTCGTCTTCTCCAACGATCCAGGAGTCTAGCGAGCTGGCCACGGCGAGGCGACTTCATTTGAACGGTGAGTTTCTCTTCGTCTCTCGGTTCTGTTTCGTTTCTCAGTTGATCCGACCGGGATCGATCGGTCGTTGAACTTATGAGTGGTAGATTCTTTGATTCTTGATTTGCTTGGATTGATGAATCAATCATTCATTTTAATCGGTTATTATTTGAATACCAGGTGTTTGTTCTTCTGCCTTATTGGAAGATTTAGCAGTGTTGTGTCCGAATCTGGGAAGAAAGGGTCAGTGTCGAACAGGTACACTCTACCCTTCCTATTTTATTGAGTATCGTATCATTGATTGTGATTAATGGGAGTGTCGGTATGGGGTCGGGATGCAGGAAGAGTTCGGGTATTCGTGACCGGTTGGATGTTCGTGTCCAGTGTATGTGTTCTAGTGTTTGTATCCAAGACAGTGTCGGGTTTGCATAAGAAAAATTGTGGTGCAGTGGTGTAGCTCGTGTCCAGAGTGAGTATCCATGGTGCTGTTGTGCCATGTGTGCCAATTTCGTTCTGTGTCGTATCCATTGCAGTAGGCCGGCGGGAACGAAGTTAACGGATGGCTGGTTTGGAAGTTCGATTGACTGTAGGACTTATCAACTTGGTTGCACATTTCGATAGTTGTAGTCAATTTTCTGTATAATTCCTCTTGATTAACTTTGTTGGTTAGCTTGTGTGTGTTTCTTGTTTTCTTTTTAATCC
This sequence comes from Iris pallida, assembly GCA_029216955.1. NCBI lineage: Eukaryota > Viridiplantae > Streptophyta > Magnoliopsida > Asparagales > Iridaceae > Iris > Iris pallida. The sequence continues at coordinate 14,798,849 of JANAVB010042419.1, read as the reverse complement.
TCAGATTTAAAAAACGACCGTTGGACTCAAATATGCTATATGAGATATTGTTAATCTCCGTGGCTGGTTGGGAGTCTTTTGGAGTTGATAGCAAATTGTTGTATATTCTCTCTTTCAAATCAACCTATGGCAATCTCTGTTACTTAAAGTTCATTGTGTGAGAAGTTGCCAAATTAAATGTGTGTATGGTTGGGAATATAGTGGATTAGTTACTATGTGAATTTGGTTCAACCATGCTGAGTATTGGGTTTACAGGTTGAGTTGTGATACTATTGAGCGTAGTTGCATGCAGGTGGCTAGGTTTAATGAGAAATGGTTTGGTCTGGGTTCTACTCTTTTGTTTTTTCCAATATGCATCTTCTTGTAGTTAAGTTGCAATCAGAAATGGCATAGAGGGTTTATTTGTGCTGGATGTGTGTGTGGAGTTTTTCAATAGTTAAGGGTGGTTTGGGGTGTGAATTAATGAGTCCTATAGAGGGTGTTCTACTCATAAATCTGGCAAATGCTAGAGATTGGCTCTTCTTAGCCTACTGCTATAAAGTTTTGCTATTCTTCAATTATAAGGATCATTCCACCTTATGTTTATTATATTGTAAAACATTGAATGGATACATTTTGGCTAATGCTTAGCTAGTTAGTAGCATAATGATTATTTATGAATTACTTCTAGATTTGTTATCTATGCATACTAAAATACAAACTATATATAGTTAGTAATTGCTAGTATTAAATGATGGTAGCTAGATTAGTTTATGGTTATGGCTATATATTAGCTAGCAAAACTAGATAAATGTAAATATTCATATAATTAACCAACTTGTACTAAATTCAGGTGAACATAGAGACTACTATCTCCCTATTCATGATCTTCCCAGAGCAAAGGCAAGTACATTCTATGGTCTTGTGCATTTCATTATATCCTGTCCTTTCTTGATTGACACACTGCGACACGACATATTTTTTCTTCTGGTGCTCATGTTCTTTGTTCTTATTACTTGTACTTGGGGAGGGAAATATACTATTTGTGTGACCAAACCCAAGAAACAACTCAGGTGTGTTTAGCTTAGACCCCGTATCGTGTACGCGGGTCCTAAGCCATACCATTCATGTGCTTTCAGGTGCTTTCATGTGTTTACCCCTAGCCGGTCACATACTTAGTTATATTTCAAATATTGTACACACATTCAGGAGATATATCATGTACTTAGTTCCTGTGATTCCTGAGATACCTTGTTCTTTCATGTTCTTACATTTCATGTTCTTTCATGTTCTTACATACCATGTTCTTTTATGTGCTTATACACCATGTTCTTTCTTGTGCTTTACATACCATGTTCTTTTGTACTTTCATATCATGATGTTTTGTTCATTACCTAGAACTGTACTTTGCTCCGTTCCTGAATAGGATATGTTACAGGTATGCTTGCAGGACATTGTTGTACTCTATGGGCCAGAGCCCAGGATTTAGCTGAGCAGGATGAGGCTTAGCTTAAGACTTCAGGTTTAGATTACTTAGCTTTACTTTGAGATATTAACTTTAGAGTTCATAGCACTTTTTATTCCTATTGATTCTGGTACATTATGATATCTGGATTTGTGGATTATGGTGATCATTCTGGGATACGTTTTTAGATGTTGTGATTCTATACTTTCATGTTTATCTGGTTAGTTTTCCCTAGCTTGGTACAGCTTACTTCGTCATGTCTAACGACAAAGGCTGGGTGTGTCCGACTTGTGTCCGATTATTCGGGAGCGGGTAGTGACATGTTTTTAGTGGTGGCCCATGCAGGTCTATCATAATGGTACCTAGGTCTTAGCGTACTATTGGGGGACTTGATTACACTAGGAAAACTTGATCACAGCGTAGGAAAAATAAAAAAATAAAGGTATATCAGGTGTATCAGGTATATTGATATTCTATAAACACTTGTTGTATTTAGGTCTAGGTTATTTTAACAGTTTTCTATTTTTCAGATAGTTCAAAAACATGTGACACCAGAATTGTCAATTTACCTGCACTTGACATTTCCATGCTTCCACTACCTTCTATCACTCTACTATCCCCATGGGTAGTACATAGTTGACGGAGACGTTTGAAGAGTTCCTGGACACCAGAGGGAGCAGACCATCCTTTTCTCCGCCAGACTTGTGGGTACACTCTCCGAGCCAGGAAGGACTTCTGATTTCCATACTCTCAGATTTTTGGACTTCCCCGACACCGAGCGCATATCTTGCATCGAGGAGCAGATCGAAAACCTGGAGCTGCCACTGAAGATTATCCAAGTTTTGGAGGATCCGACTCCTCTGAAGACTGAAGCCACTAGCCAGGAGATCCAGAATATAACACAGACAATAGAATGAGGCCGGAAGCTGAAGTCCAGGAGAGACATGAAGACTTATGACGAAGACAGCAACTCGCCCGGACCCGCAAAGCGTCGCAACACTCAGTCGGCGTTTCCTCGGTCACACCACCAGTCGTATCATCGAGAACATATTTCAATAGCCAGCAAGCCAGCAGACGTATATGCCTATCAGAGGCTCTGTGTTTTAGTCCTAGCAGGAGATCAAGACTTAATTCAGATAATGACCAATTATGCTTTCTTCCGCCATCCAGGACATCGCTTCGAGGAGTGCCGCAAAAGACGAAGGCTATGATTGTACTGCTAATCGCCTGCCCACCAAGTCAAGGACTGCTGGAGACCGCTGATCACACTACCCAAGGACAAGCATGAGGAGCACCAGTATCACAGAAGGACCCGTCTCTCCAGATTCAGCAACAGCATGGAGCACTACCACAGGGACCAGTCTACGACAGAATAGTTGAAGAAAGTTGAAGAGATTCCAGTCCCGGAAGAATACTGAAGATAGACTGAAGACAAAAGACTCTTTTGCATGGTTGGAGAAAACCATGGATCGGGATTTATAATCTAGTTTTTCCTTAGATTCCTCTTGCACCTAGTTGCTTCTTAAAAACCTCATTGTTTCCTATTTAAGGATTATTAGATTTTATTTCCTCTTCTGAAACCTTGGTCGCTACTCGAGATGTATTTTGAAAGTTTGTTTCCATTCTTATTTGTAACTCCGCTCTTATTCGAGGTTTTCTTCCTGCTCGATAACTTGTTTCCTATGGCGTCGTTTTCTAATTCAAGATTTGGTTCTACCCGAATTTTGTTCCCCATTCAGACTCTGTTGGTATTTAAGACTTTACTTCGGGATTACCTTCCTATTCAAACTTATGCAATTCAAAACCTTGTTTGAATCTTGCTTCTATTCGAGATTTCAATTGCAGATTTCGTTTTCTATCTTTGAAATTTTGACTCGTTCTCTATAAGATTTTATTTCTCATTCGTGAATTATTTTTTTTATTATTATTCTATTCATAATCTTTTTTGACCTCGTCCCTTATTTTGAGATTTCACTTGTTTCATATCCGCTATTTAATACCATGTTTTCATATTTATTTTCCATGACCTTGTTTTCTATTTTCTGTTCCCAACTTTGTTTCGATCTTGTTTCCTATTTGGGGTATCGCTGGTTTCATGGATATTTGTTTTCTATTCACTCATTGATTCTCTTTTCCTATTCGTAACTTGATTCCATTCGAGATTTTAAGATCATGTTTCCTATTTTCGAGACTTTGTTCTGTTCGTGATTTTGTCTTATATATCCAAGATTTTTCGGACTTTGAAACTCTAGTTCCTACTCGCGACTCAATGAGCCTTGTTCCCTATTTGATGTCTTGTTTCCTTGTCAAGATTTTCTATTTGAGATTTTATTTCCTAATCACGACTTTGTTGATATTGGTTTTCTAATTGAGACCTTGTATCCTACGAAAGGTTGTTTTCCCTTCGAAATTTTGTCTGAGGTTTTATTATTAATTGAGATGTTGTTGAACCTTGTTTCCAGTACGGGATTTTATTTCTTATTTTCAAACTTGTCTCATATCTAATACCTTGCCTCAGTTCATCCTTCGAGACTCTATTATCTTTTCGGGATAACGTCCCATATATGGAATCTTGTTACCATTCCAGATATCAGTTGATATATCGTTATAATTTGAAACTTCGCCCTGTCTGAAATTTTAAATCTCCCTGGTTGCCCTTTTGTACTCACTACTCTTCGATTGGATTCCGTGTTACTTCATAGTACCTAATAAACCCTTGTATTCTAACAGTCAGGTAACTTTACCATTTTTGTGACTTGGACTATTGAAACTCATTTTGAATTCCTTGGAACTCTTTTGAAATTCCTAGGAATAAAGTCGAGAGGCTATTCGATGACCTACTATGGCATGACAATTGCGCGCTACAACCATTAGTTGGATTATGGAGACTGAGGGTTCACTGCAGCCAGTAGCGCACTGGCGAGGCAGGAACTTTAAGTTGAAGTGATTTCAGACAATCATAGGTTTTTGAGTACTGTTGAGACTTGTCATATTCTTCATACCTTGATCGCTTGGGTCGCTTCGTCAATGACTGTTAGAAAATGAATAAAGTTGATATGTTATTCAGTAACATATTGTTATTTAAGTCATGGAACCGAAAGTTCACTGCAGCCAGACATACACTGGCGGGGCAGGGATTCTAAGTAAAGTGACTTCAAATGTCTATATGTTCTTGTATATCATGGAGACTATATTCCTTTTTTATATGATTATTGGTTTTCGAGAATCGCAAATCCTTGCACGTTTATCCAGATTTGATATTGTACCTCCTGAATATATTTCGTACGTTTTCTAAATCAACCCTTGCTAATTTCTCTTATAACATTTTATCATTAGATCATTGATTTCCTCAAATTATACATTGCCATATTTTAATTCCATACTTCATTCATGTCTTGTCTGAACTTCAATCTTAAATCATGTCTATTTGACCTTGATTTTCCGATCTTGTCTTTGTCTACTGGTGTTAAATTATCAAATTTTGATCATACTTAATAGTTGTGTCTTCATGATTTTACGTCTCTAAGTTGTAATTGAAACTTCATTCCATCTCGTGCCTATTTGATTTTGATCATTGTTAGATCGTGTTATTTCAACTTTATCATATTTGATCTCAAAGGCTCAAGACGCCTCAGAGTTGCATATGATCGGCAGAAGTACTGGGCAGACAGCAACAGACGGCCACTGGAGTTCGCGGTTGGAGATAGAGTATTCCTGAAGATCTCACCGACTAGAAGTGTCATTCGTTTCGGCAGGGGCGAGAAGTTCAGTCCGAGATTCATCGGGCCTTTCGACGTGATGGCACGTATTGGTGGGGTGGCATATTGACTAGCGCTTCCAACTAGCTTGGAGGGAGTGTACGACATTTTCCACGTACCCCAGCTTCGACGCTACATTCCAGATCGGAGTCATATGGTGGACTATTAAGAGCTAGAGGTGGGTCCGAGCATGACCTACGAGGAGCAGCCAGTGGAGATCCTTGATCGGAGGGAGAAGCGCTTGCGGAACCACACTATCCCACTTGTTCGCGTCATGTGGAGACACCACTCTCCGGGAGAGTCCATTTGGGAGCGCGAGGACGAGATGCGGGAACGCTATCCCAGCTTGTTTGTTTAAGTGTACTTTGATATTGAAAATTTTAAAATACAATAAAAATGAATTGTGTTTGAACCTTCTTAAGATTTTGCTTTGAGATTGTTTTGTTTGTCTCTCGAATTTCGAGGACGGAATTATTTTAAGGGGGGAAGATTTGTAACCCCACCTTCCTGTTTTCAAGAAATATTTTATTTTACTAAATATTAAATTGTTTCAAACCATTTTCAAGTAATAATTATTGATTAATATTTTATGATTTTTTTTGGAAAGATTTAAATTTTTGGCTGATAACTAATTTTCAAATCTATTTGGAGTGGTCCCCACTCCCTAACAACTTCTAACCAATTTTCTAAGTGATTTAAATGCATTCTATATAATTTCGAAAAGACAGAGGGGTTTTATGTAATTATTCCTAGAGCAGGGAAGTCAATGTGTAAATATACCTAGAGCGGGGAGGGGGGGCTGTAGTGTAAAATTCCTAACCGGAGGGGCTTGCAAAAAATGGAGTATTGGCGAGAGGGATTGGTTGCAAATATTGCAACTATTTCTTATTTGAGGAAGAGAGAGAGAGAGAGAGCATTTCACTATTGCACTATTTTCTTTCCTAACTTTTCTATTCGAAGAACCCTAGCCGACTAAATGGAGGGGGCGGCGATCCTCTATTCTCCAGTGAACTCGAGGCGGCAGATCTCTTCGACGAGAAGGAGCATTAGTATCATCCTCCATAGCTGAGCTCGCAGCGTTGATCTATCCTGACGGTGACGTTGGCTCCTCCCTGCGGCGAGCTTCCCCGAGGACGTGATCACATCGACGGTTGGATCTCCGGCCACGACGATGCCAACATAGGCGGTGGCGGCCACGACGATGCCAACAACGGCGGCGATGGTTCCTCTCTCGACGGCGGCAGTCTTCTCCTGTCGACGACTACGAAGCCGATCTCTCCGGCGGGTGGCAAGACTGATGGCGACAACGAGTCTCCATCTGACGATCTTTCCAGTCGTCTTCTCCGTCGATCCAGGAGTCTAGCGAGCTGGCCACGGCGAGATGACTTCATTTGAACGGTGAGTTTCTCTTCGTCTCTCGGTTCCGTGTCGTTTCTCAGTTGATCCGACCCGGATTGATCGGTCGTTGAACTTATGAGTGGTAGATTCTTTGATTCTTGATTTGCTTGGATTGATGAATCAATCATTCATTTTAATCGGTTATTATTTGAATACCAGGTGTTTGTTCTTTTACCTCATTGGGAGATTTAGCAGTGTTGTGTCCGAATCTGGAAAGAAAGGGTCAGTGTCGAACAGGTACACTCTACCCTTCCTATTTTGTTGAGTATCGCATCATTGATTATGATTAATGGGAGTGTCAGCATGGGGTCGGGATGCAGGAAGAGTTCGGGTGTTCGTGACCGGTTGGATGTTCGTGTCCAGTGTATGTGTTCCAGTGTTTGTATCCAAGACTGTGTCGGGTTTGCATAGGAAAAATTATGGTGCAGTGGTGTAGCTCGTGTCCAGAGTGAGTATCCATGGTGCTGTTGTGTCCATGTGTGCCAATTTCGTTCTGTGTCGTATCCATTGTAGTAGGTCGACGGGAACGAAGTTAACGGATGGCTGGTTTGGAAGTTCGATTGACTGTAGGACTTATCAACTTGGTTGCACATTTCGATAGTTGCAGTCAATTTCCTGTATAATTCCTCTTGATTAACTTTATTGGTTAGCTTGTGTGTGTTTCTTATTTTCTTTTAAATCCTCAGATTTCAAAAACGACCGTTGGACTCAAGTATGCTATATGAGATATTGTTAATCTCTATGGCTGGTTGGGAGTCTTTTGGAGTTGATAGCAAATTGTTGTATATTCCCTCTTTCAAATCAACCTATGGCAACCTCTGTTACTTAAAGTTCATTGTGTGAGAAGTTGCCAAATTAAATGTGTGTATGGTTGGGAATATAGTGGATTAGTTACTATGTGAATTTGGTTCATCCATGCTGAGTATTGGGTTTACAGGTTGAGTTGTGATACTATTGAGCGTAGTTGCATACAGGTGGCTAGGTTTAATGAGAAATGGTTTGGTCTGGGTTCTACTCTTTTGTTTTTTCCAATATGCATCTTCTTTTAGTTAAGTTGTAATCAGTAATGGCATAGATGGATTATTTGTGCTGGATGTGTGTATGGAGTTTTTTAATAGTTAAGGGTGGTTTGGGGTGTGAATTAATGAGTCCTATAGAGGGTGTTCTACTCATAAACCTGGCAAATGCTAGAGATTGGCTCTTCTTAGCCTACTGCTATGAAGTTTTGCTATTCTCCAATTATAAGGATCATTCCACCTTATGTTTATTATATTGTAAAACATTGAATGGATACATTTTGGCTAATGTTTAGCTAGTTAGTAGCATAATGATTATTTATGAATTACTTCTAGATTTGTTATCTATGCATACTAAAATACAAACTATAGATAGTTAGTAATAGCTAGTATTAAATGATGGTAGTTAGATTAGTTTATGGTTATGGCTAGATATGAGCTAGCAAAACTAGATAAATGTAAATATTCATATAATTAACCAACTTGTACTAAATTCAGGTGAACATAGAGACTACTATCTCCCTATTCCCGATCTTCCCGGAGCAAAGGCAAGTACATTCTATGGTCTTGTGCATTTCATTATATCCTGTGCTTCCTTGATTGACACACCGCGACACGACATGTTTTTTTTATGGTGCTCATGTTCCTTGTTCTTATTACTTGTACCTGGGGAGGGGAAATATACTATGTATGTGACCAAACCGAAGAAACAACTTATATGTGTTTTGCTTAGACCCCGCATCGTGCACGCGGGTCCTAAGTCGTACCATTCATTTGCTTTCAGGTGCTTTCATGTGCTTACCCCTAGCCGGTCACATACTTAGTTATATTTCAAATATTGTACACACATTCAGGAGATATATCATGTACTTAGTTCCTGTGATTCCTGAGATACCATGTTCTTTCATGTTCTTACATTTTATGTTCTTTCATGTTCTTACATACCATGTTCTTTCATGTGCTTATACACCATGTTCTTTCTTGTGCTTTACATACCATGTTCCCTTGTACTTTCATATCATGATGTCTTGTTCTGTAGCCTCCCTTTCCATAAATTTTCAAAATAATTTTTTATTATTTATTTGATTTAAATAGTGATTTTAGAATTTTATAAATAATTAAATAGTTAATTATTACGGTAGATGATTTTAGCCATAGTTAAGAATTGAAGTACAAGGCGACTAGGAATCATGGCACAGATAGCTCAGTGGCATGCTTTGACTAGTGTATAGTCATGGTAGGGGAAGGCCGAGCCATAGTGATGTCCTAACTAAGAAAACCAGACCAAGTTATAGCATGGCCATTATAAATAGTTTAATTATTTATTATTAAATTTATTGACTTCGTAGCGACACGGTTGTACCGAACCAGACGGACTGGACCCGTACCAAGCCCAAGCCCATGTAGTCATGCGGGACATCCAACGACATTCGTGTCGATGCATGTTGGTATGATTGTGTGTCGTATACCATTTTAGTGATCTAATGAGTATTCCTAAATATTCTTAATTTAATATTATAAATAATGCTATTAGTTGGTATTCAATAACATTTGTATAAAATAGGCTTTGTGCATTGTGGGATTATTAGAGGGTGCATAATGGTATATACATCATCTTTGGTTTATTAAATTTTATTATTATTATTATTACTATTATTAATATTTTATTGGGTTTGTTATTTAATATTATTATTTTATTGATTATAATTAATGGTTATATTTAATTGTTATATTAAATTGTTATCATGTGATTTATAATTTATGCATAAATATAATATATTAAATATTGCGTATTGTGTATGTGTACGTATACTTTATAATATATAGGTATAGGAGAAGGTATTGTATATATATATATATATATATATATATTTTTATATATATATATATATATATATATATATATATATATATATATATATATATATGGTATATGTGTATTTATATATAAATATATATTATATACTATATACTATATATATACGTATAAATGCGTATATAGATCATACGTAAAAATGTGTATATATGTGTATATATAAATATATGGTAGTATATACATATATATATATATATATATATATATATATATATATATATATATATATATATATATATATATATATATATATATATATATAATAACTAATAGAAAAAAGAGCCCAGGCCCATTCCCCTACAATGGCCCAGGCCCATCCCCCTACAATAGCCCAGGCCCATCCCCCTACAATAGTTCAGCCCGAGCAAAAGCCCAACCAAACCCCCATCAGCCCGAGAACCCATAGGCCTAAATATAGAGTCGAACGGGTAGGGATCGGGAGGCAAAACCGCAAACTCGAAAACCCTAACGCGCGCCTGCCCAACTCCAGTGCCACCCCTACGTCCTGGGCGGCCACGCGCAACCGCGCGCCGCCGCGAAGGTCGCCTAAATCGGCCATATTCGCGCGCGCACAGCAGACCCTGACAGCAACTGCGAAGGTCGCGAGCACAACTTCGTCGCGACAATTCGTCGTACACGGTGGATCGTTTTCCGAACCGCTTGCGCTGGTATGTAGCCAATATATACGCCTTTAAGTTCCTTTAATTGTTTTACCTGTAGATGCCATAGGTCGCTCAGGAAATCGACTGAAAGTCGACGTAAAACCAGTCCAAAATAGAATAGTAATGCCGTCCAGCCGTCCACATTCGGAGATCGATTCTGATCGATCCCGTACCGTATTTGAAATTCTATTTGAACAGACTTTTAGACAACATGTAGGGCTCCGCAACCCAATTCGCAGAAGTCGATTTCATCGACTACGCGCCAAGAAATCGGACCCCAAAGTTCCGGGCAACGTGGTCGCGAACCGAAAGCATCGAAAGCTGCGTAACGGTTTCGTGGTCGTGTGGGCTTTGGCGGAATTCAAATTGGTCGCGTGTGCACGACGAATTTGATGCGTATTCGTCGAAATTCACCGTATCGTGTACTTTACAAATTTCTCAATTACTTTGTACATGCTCGTCAGATCGAGACGAAACTTGCGCCAACAGGACCGTATCGTTTTTTTGGTCATGTATGCCAAGTTTGGTCCGATTCTGAGACAGTTGACAAAATCGTCGTTTTGCGGGCCCCACGGTCCCACTCAACGGGCGATTTTGTGCACGGCCCGCCGAAATCCAATTCTAGACATACAGTTGGGTTCGTATCGAAAAACCGGATCCGTAAAAATGTAGTTTGACGACTTTAGAGACCGTTGACTCTGGCACGCTTTTCGGTGCAAAGCGGGTCTAACGACGGACATCATTTTTGCCCGAAATTATCGTTTTGCCCCTGTATCCAGAATTGGACTTAAGGACAGGCAATCCTAGCTAATTTGACTATTCTGAGAACGTTAGTACTGTTTATTTCAGCATCTTGAGACTTTTGTATGTGTTGACTGATTGTGGCTCATTGTGTGGTATAGTATTAGTTTCTCTAGCTAAGGACCTCAGGCAAGTGCACTTTCTGATTGCTTTCCGGTTCATAGTAGTCTTTTCATTTCATGTCTATACATATATCTTGCTGCTGGTTGACATGCTCGTCACACGGAGTAGTCGGGAGGGGAAATATCTTAGTACACATGTAAACTACCCAAAAATATCCCCAAAATGTCTATTCTTGCATGATAGCAGCTGCACACGACACGTTCAGTGAGCCGGATTTACCCCCTAGCCATTCACATGTTGAAACAGATATTTCACACCACCTAGATAGATGTCTTTTATTAATTTTTCCTTGTTTGCTTCTCTATCGTGCTATGTCATCAGTTTTCTTACTAGCTTTCATATTCCATATGCTATTTCCATGTCTTGTTAATTCTATTGTGTTTTGCATTGCCGTCGATTTGTGTACTTGTTCCATTCCTGACTGGAAACCAACATTTTTCAGGTTTAGCCGTGATCACTCTTAGCACTAGGGAAGACTTGGGTATGCTGAAGACAACCTAGAAATAGATAGCAGATGTATCAATTTCATTAATTGTAAAGTCTTGTATTTTCTTTAAATATAATTCTTGTGAATGTTGTAATAAATTTAGAATTGTGAATGAGCAGCAAATGTTATTTCTTGAGCATTTATTTCTTACGGGCTTGACAGCGTTCTACCGTCGACTCTGCGGCGTAGGCTGGCTTGGACACGTCTCGTATCCGGAAAAGCGGGTGTGGGTCGTGACAAGTTTTTGTGGTGGCCCATGCAGGTCCGTCTTCGCAAATTATGCGAACTCATGGCAGTACCATATTAGTCGTACTGCTGCGAGCCTGCGCCCAGGAAATGCTCATTCACAATTAGGATTAAAATGATTTAAGAGAATGACTAGGAATAGGAGTCCATCATTAAATTGACCGTTGGGTAGTTAAGGTTATTAGATAGGCCATGCAATTCATATAGCTTGCTAGATCCCTAGAGGTACACTATTATTTCTGATATGACAATATGACCCTATGTGGATATACTATTCGCTTGGTATGTAGACTTGCCTAGAATTAAGGAGTTAATTTTGATAAAACTGTTTAATTTTCTGTTACTTTATTAGATATAAATCTTATACCACAAGTTAGAATTGCCTGTTTTAAAAATCCTATTTTGTTGTAAAGAATTAGTTTGTAATTTCTGATTCTGTTATTCGTGTACGAATCTCGAGGTAGATTGATTTGAAATTTTTCCTCAACCATTGAAATGCACCTGAAATAGATACTAGAATATTTATATCCCTTTTGTCTTTAGTTATTTCCTCCACATTAACTCTTTTATTTTAAGTGTGTGACTGATAGGACAATTACCTACACTTTATTTTTAGTCAACCTGTTTGAATCTCTAGAAGCTCATGAATTTTCAGATATAGTTAAAAGAATGTTAGTTAACTAATAATGGTTAGACAGCAGCGCACTGTCGTCAATTGATTGAGAGTGGAGAATGTGGATTTACTACAGCCAGCAGCGCACTGGCGAGGCACAACCCATAGAATTAAAATCCTTTCAAAGAATTGTAGGTTATGGATCATTGCTAAAACTATGTCCTAGTTGACCCCTTTATATCTTAAGATACCCTCGTGTCAATGTAAGGTAGAGTACCCAATAGCCTATCACAATTGAATCATGGAACCGAGGGTCTACCACAGCCAGAGTTTACAGGCGAGGCATAATTTCCGGTGAAATGACTTCAGACGTGATTACAGGTTTAGGATACTATAGAGAATAGAAAGATGCCCGGTGTGTACCGTAAGATCCAAAGCCAAAATAGTGAAAGTTCTGTAAGTTTGGTAGCCTGCCTCCCAATCTAGTATCCTGTGGCCCTTGTGATCTATTAACAAGGAATTGTCTAACACTAATAAGTTTACTTAGAATATAGAATTCAGAAGTCCAAAATTCATTAGTCAACCGAGGCCTTATGGATAAGAAGATAAAAGGTTGACTGTATAGGCAAGAACTCCAGGTAAGGATTTGATTTTCTCAAAACTCGAACTTTGCTTCCTTTCCAAAAATCTCACCTACTTATATTTTGACTATCTTGACCGATGCCGCTATTACAACCTAGTTTTGCAAGCTTACTCTTTTATCAAGCTTGATTCAAGACATGTGTTTATTGGGGACGTCCACTAACATATTGTTTAATCAGAATCATTGTATCACGGTCTGATCAGCCATGATGCAATTGGTTCGCTCTTCATCTAATTACCCTACGTGGATTGAGATATAGATGTCTCTAAGATCTCATCCGCGTCTGCTTTGACAAATCCTCTTGAATTATGCATTCATCTTTGAATCATGTAATTGTATTCAGCGACATCCCTCTTGAATTTTTGTTGTTGTTGTTTTTGTCTTCCACTGATTAGAAAGACGAAAGTCCGTAGTCAATAGGTGGATACAGAGTATTTCCATGGCTATGATAGTTGTATACGCAAATGTAGCTACCATCGGCCAGCTCTATGACTGGAACCTTGCCTTGAGTTACTCGTCCTTCCTTCGACACTAAACCTACTAATCTTGATCTTCTAGTCTAAGAATGATTAGGGTTTTACCCTCAGTCAAATGCCAACCTAGGAGACTACCTATGCTCAGCAGACCAATTATTGTGAGCCTCTAATTATTTGTTTGAAGCTTGCTTTAACTGGAACTCCTGCGACAATAGTTTGGAAGGCCCGACACAAATAGAAATGCACGACCCAGTTGTTGGAAATCTTTTCATATGATGTGCCTTAAATTTGGTTACCCCGTCGACAACTCATGTATACGGTGGACGAGTAGGTCATTCTATTTTATCGACCAGGTGTTATTGCACATGCACTCATTTTCCAGTTATTGAGGAACGACCCTTGACTTGACTTATATCTACCGTATTCCTATATGCCGTGCCTTATTCTCTATTAACAAGAGTCGAGGTATAGTATCCGGACTTTGGGAGCCATCTAACCTTGTTATTCCTAAAACCATGTCCTAACTTCTAAGGTGGGTAGACTGTAAGCCTTCTCAATTTTAGGATATACCGGGATTACCGATTGATTAGGATAATTTTTCCATTAGAATGATAATTAGTGCCCTACGGACTCCCACTTTCCATTTAGATCATTTTGTGTCCCCGGCAGTGTCATTAATATTTGGAGCACGAGACCAGCTATTACCTTCCGACAAATTTTATATATAAGCTCTAGACGAGTCCACCTTCATCTAGGTATATCATGTCCCACTCAAAACTATCCCCTTGTACTCTATTTTTATGATACGACTTTCAGGTATAAAAGGATTAGTTATGCCCCTTACCATAATACCGGTATACCTTCCGACTTCCACTAGAGCCTCAACTTCGACTCATTTCCTTCGACCAAATATATGGTTGTGACATACTCAAAGCCCACTATGCACATGCCACTATTGTGCCACTCAATTGAGGCCTCATGTGCTACTTAAAACACAAAAGTCACTGAAGGCGCATTTGGGCTTATGGACTTAGCTAACCAACCTGACTGGCAACTAGCTCAAATCCCTTGGGTAGAAACCTATTCTAATACCCTAACTTAGTAGACATAGTTTTTATCATGGGATCTTGTTCAGTCGATATAGATTGAAATCCCATGTTCATCCAACCAACGATTGATGTCCAAATAGAGAACCCATTAAGACCCAGTAACACTCATCCATACATACCACCATATTTGGACTACAAAACTGAACTATTTGAAATCATTCCAGATTATTCTCCCTTGCCTTCCTGTACTCTTGATTCTCGTCCCTTCCTATTTTGGGGTGACGAATAATCGTGCTGTCTAGAATTCATCAGAAATTCTAGGGTTATTGTAATATTGCTTGATTATTGAATAATTGGTTGTTTGTAGATACGAGAGATTATAGATACCATATGTCCTAGCTATTTTGGTAGAATTATCAGCCACTAGTTAGAAGGTTATAAGATTTTAGTGACCCGTGTTTCAAGGGAGTAGTGTGACCTAAGGTGGGTAGAAGTCCTCGAGATTTCGTAAATACCAAGTGACTAGAGCAGGCCATAAATATGTTTGAGAAATTAAAATTTAAGGAGATTAAGGTTCCGGTAGACTTCTTATTAAATCATAAGGAATAGTTATGGACTAGAATTTCGAGGACAAAATTATTTTTAAGGCGGGTAGATTTGTAGCCTCCCTTCCCAGAAATTTTCAAAATAATTTTTTTATTATTTATTTGATTTAAATAGTAATTTTAGAATTTTATAAATAATTAAATAGTTAATTATTATGGTAGATGATTTTAGCCATAGTTGAGAATTGGAGTACAAGGCGACTATGAATCAAGACACGGATAGCTCAGTGGCGTACTTTGACTAGTGTTTAGTCATGGTAGGGGAAGGCCGAGTCATAGTGATGTCCTAACTAAGAAAACTAGACCAAGTTATAGCATGGCCATTATAAATAGTTTAATTATTTATTATTAAATTTATTGACTTTGTAGCGACCCGGTTGTACCGAACCAGCCGGACTGGACCCGTACCAAGCCCAAGCCCATGTATCATGCGGGACGTCCAATGACATTCGTGTCGATGCATGTTGGTATGATTGTGTGTCGTATTCCATTTTAGTGATCTAATGAGTATTCCTAAATATTCTTAATTTAATATTATAAATAATGCTATTAGTTGGTATTCAATAATATTTGTATAAAATAGGCTTTGTGTATTTTGGGATTATTAGAGGGTGCAGAATGCTATATACATCATCTTTGGTTTATTAAATTTCGTTATTATTATTATTACTATTATTAATATTTTATTGGGGTTGTTATTTAATATTATTATTTTATTGATTATAATTAATGGTTATATTTAATTGTTATATTAAATTGTTATCATGTGATTTATAATTTATGCATAAATATAATATATTAAATATTGCGTATTGTGTATGTGTACGTATACTTTATAATATATAGGGATAGGTGAAGGTATTGTGTGTGTGTGTATATATATATATATATATATATATATATATATATATATATATATATATATATATATAACTAATAGAAAAAGAGCCCAGGCCCATTCCCCTACAATAGCCCAGGCCCATCCCCCTACAATAGCCCAGGCCCATCCCTCTACAATAGCCCAGACCCATTCCCCTACAATAGCTCAGCCCGAGCAAAAGCCCAACCAAACCCCCATCAGCCCGAGAACCCATTGGCATAAATATAGAGTCGAACGGGTAGGGATCGAGAGGCAAAACCGCAAACTCAAAAACCCTAACGTGTGCCTGCCCAACTCCAGTGCCACCCCTACGTTCTAGGAGGCCACGCGCAACCGCGCGTCGCCGCAAAGGTCGCCGAAGTCGGCCATATCCGCGTGCGCACAGCAGACCCTGACAGCAACTGCGAAGGTCGCGAGCACAACTTCGTCGCGGTAATTCGTCATACACGGTGGATCATTTTTCGAACCGCTTGCGCTGGTATATAGCCAATATATACGACTTTAAGTTCCTTTAATTGTTTTACTTGTAGATGCCATAGGTCGCTCAGGAAATCGACTGAAAGTCGATGTAAAACCAGCCCAAAACAGAACAGTAATGCAGTCCAACCTTCCATATTCGGAGATCGATTCTGATCAATCCCGTACCGTATTAGAAATTCTATTTGAACAGAATTTTAGACAACATGTAGGGCTCCGTAAACCAATTCGCAGAAGTCGATTTCATCGACTATGCGCCGAGAAATCGGACCCCAAAGTTCATGAAAAACCTGTTTTAAAAACTAGAAAATTGATCCACACGACGTGTGTCCCAACATTCCTGGCAATGTGGTCGCGAACTGAAAGCATCGAAAGCTGCGTAACGGTTTCATGGTCGTGTGGGCTTTGGCAGAATTCAAATTGGTCACGTGTGCGCGACAAATTTGATGCGTATCCGTCAAAATTCACCGTATTGTGCACTTTGAAAATTTCTCAATTACTTTGTGCATGCTCGTCAGATCGAGACGAAACTTATGCCAACATGACCGTATCGTTTTTTTGGTCATGTATGCCAAGTTTGGTCCAATTCTGAGACAGTTGACAAAATTGTCGTTTTATGGGCCCTACGGTCCCACTCAACGGGCGATTTTGTGCACGGCCCACCGAAATCCAACTATGGACATATGGTTGGGTTCGTATCGAAAAACTGGATCCGTAGACATATAGTTTGACGACTTTAGAGACCGTTGACTCTGGCACACTTTTCGGTGCAAAGTGGGTCCAACGGCGGATATCATTTTTGTCCGAAATTACCGTTTTGCCCCTTTGTCCAGAATTGGACTTAAGGACAGGCAATCCTAGCTAATTTGACTATTCTGAGAACGTTAGTACTGTTTATTTCAGCATTTGGAGACTTCTGTATGTGTTGACTGATTGTGGCTCATTATGTGGTATAGTATTGGTTTCTCCAGCTAAGGACCTCAGGCAAGTGCACTTTCTGATTGCTTTTCGATTCATAGTAGTCTTTTTATTTCATGTCTATACATATATCTTACTGCTGGTTGACACGCTCGTCACACGGAGTAGTCGGGAGGGAAAATATCTTAGTACACATGTGAACTACCCAGAAATATCCCCAAAATGTCTATTGTTGCATGATAGCAGCTGCACACGACACGTGAAGTGAGCCGGATTTTCCCCATAGCTAATCACATGTCGAAACAGATATTTCATACCACCTAGATAGATGTCTTTTATTAGTTTTTCCTTGTTTACTTCTCTATCGTGCTATGTAATCAGTTTTCTTACTAGCTTTCATATTCCATATGCTATTTCCATGTCTTGTTAATTCTATTGTGTTTTGCATTGCCGTCGATTTGTGTACTTGTTCCAATCCTGACTGGAAACTAACATTTTTAGGTTTAGCCGCGATCACTCTTAGCACTGGGAAAGACTTGGGTATGCTGAAGACAACCTAGAAATAGATAGCAGATGTATCAATTTCATTAATTGCAAAGTCTTGTATTTTCTTTAAATATAATTCTTGTAAATGTTGTAATAAATTTAGAATTGTTAATGAGCAGCAAATGTTATTTTTTGCGGGCTTGACAGCGTTCTACCACCGACTCTGCGGCGTAGGCTGGCTTGGACACGTCTAGTATCCGAAAAAGCGGGTGCGGGTTATGACATGTTCATTACCTAGAACTGTACTTTGCTCCGCTCCTGAATAGGATATGTTGCAGGTATGCTTACAGGATATTGTTCTACTCTATGGGCCAGAGCCCATGATTTAGCTGAGCAGGATGAGGCTTAGCTTGAGGCTTCAGGTTTAGATTACTTAGCTTTACTTTGAGATATTGACTTTAGAGTTCATAGCACTTTTTATTCCTGTTAATTCTGGTACATTATGATATCTGGATTTGTGGATTATGGTGATCATTCTGGGATACGTTTTTAGATGCTGTGATTCTATACTTTCATGTTTATCTGGTTAGTTTTTCCTAGCTTGGTACAGCTTACTTCGTCGTGTCTAACGACAAAGGCTGGGCGTGTCCAACTCGTGTCCGATTATTCAGTAGCGGGTCGTGATAGTTGTGAGCAAGACTATAGGACATATCCCAAACTGAGTTGGAGATAGCCTAGAGCTGGAGGGTAGTACAAAAATCCATGGAATGAAACTGGTCCATCATAAGAGCCTGAAGTGACTCAAGAGTAATGCTATCAGGAGGATGAGTAGGATGGGAGTCAGCAGATAATGGGTCAACTGCAGGAGGTGGAGCCTGAGCAGTAGGAGCAGGAGCAGAGTGACGATGCTCATGAAGATAAACATGCACAGCATCCTCAGCACAATCCCCAAGACTGACCTCAAAGAACTGAAAGATGTACGGGAGATGCATCGCATACAGAAGACGTCGCGATTTCTTACGACAACGTTCCATAGCGGTAATGGTAGTCTTGGATAGACTAAAAGGAACGTGAAAATGGAGATGATAAATAGCTGAAAGCTCTAAATAGAAAATCTCATCTGTGGTAGTGTTCTTTGGAATGATGGTGGAGAATACAATTATGTGAAGATCAGAGAAATAGTCATTCAGATGCCTAGGGCGAAGGGTGCCTTTCGGTCGAGGATTTGGTTCACATAGCGAATCACAAAAGGAATCAAAAGTTGTCCCTTCAGGAAATTGGACAGAAGTGATATCGACAAGAGCTTTCTCGGCATTGGAAATGTTAAGTATGATAGCCATGTCATCAGCATCAAACTCAATATTGAATCTGCTAACTTTTGATTTTTCTTTCCCGTTTGTGACCGATAGGTTACAATAAAATATGTGAATAGCATTGGTGTATATAGGAAAACTAAATTGAATTAAATCTAGCAATTGATGATATTCAAAAGCGCTCATATGATCTAAAAATAATATAAAGTTGATATGAGCACCCGGACAAAGGGTTTTTTTTTATGAAAATCATTAAACCACGCATTTGATGCCTCTTGATACACAAATATAAATTCATCAAAGAAATCTTCGTTGGGTTTGGAAGGAGTATAAAGTAAAAAGAAAGGAGTATAAAGTAAAAAGAGGCCGCCTCATGAGGAGTAGAGGATGAACCTTCATAAACTTTCCTCTTTTTTTTTTTGAAGAAATAGGAATTTTAGGAGTCGTGAAATTGAAAGGAGTAGAGAGAGTGAAAATATACCAAAATTGAAGGTAAACAGTTGAAGAGAACTTCGAGAGAGCTCCAAATCCAAAGTTTGAATACTTGAAAAGCTTGGAGGAGGGAGAACTAAAAAGCTAGGGTAGGGTTTTTGGTAGAAATATGGTGGCTGTGATAAGGTTGAAGATGATGTAGAGGGTTTAAATAAAAGGGGGCTTGGCTATCCAGCTTCTGTTCCAATTCACCCAGACCGAGTTCAGTCCGAGTTCATCCAGAACTCTGACCGAGTTCGGTTACCTGGGAATCATAATAAATATTGGAAATAGTGTGATAGTTTTTAACATAAATGTGAGTTTAATTAGAAATAATTATGTTGAAATAAATAATTAATATTAATTAAATAATTAATAATACATAAATTCGCCTCGAATATTTTGGATTAGCTGTAGGGGCCCACTACCAGAATAGGTCATATTAGCGACGCCAGAAAACGTCGCTCAAATGACAAAAAGCGTCGCTAATCGTATTTACCGACGTTTTCCTGTGGTCGCAGAGAGCCATGTCGCTGACAGGCAAAATGTCGGTAATCGTCGCTATTACCGACGCTTACCGATGCTAAATAAACGTCGCTAATCACCGACGTTCACCGACACCACGTCGAAAAAATGGCGACGTCTCTCTGATGTCGGTCAACGTCGATGAATTTAGCGACCTATGCTACTTTTTACCGACGTTTACCGACTCTATAGCAGAGGGAAAATGGGTCGGTAAACGTCGGTAAATGTCGCTATACCTGGTGATTTAGCAACGTTTACTGACGTTTAGCGACGCATATAGACGTCGGTAAGCGTCGCTAAAATGCAAAAAAAATAAAAAAATAAAATATAGAATGTCAACAGAATCACATTTTCTTCCTGCAGTTTAATAAATAACAATAAATACACAGAAGCACATTTTCATCCTGGGTTCGCCGACCCCTTCGGTGGAACACTCAATACCGGTACATCATAATATACATATGTATCTACACAAACACGAGTAAAAGTCTAAAAGAGTAAAATATCCAAAGTCGGTATTCGTCGATCCAAAGTATACTACCAATATCCACATGAATCCACAACCAATAATGAAAGTCTACACAAATAAATAATCCACAACCAATACTGAAACAAGATAAACAAACACTAAAAAAAAACTATCCTAACTCGGACTATTGCGGATCTGGAGGAGGGACATCGCCGCGCCTCAAGGATAGGAACATCTCATACTCCTCCCGTGAAATCGTCACCGATGAAAAAGGTAGTGACATCGGTGGAGTCGGAGGTAGTGGCGCCGGCGGAGTCGACGACGATAAAGGCGCACCCGGAGGACAATAACGCTCCAACGCTGCTATTCGCTCGTGGTAGGAATGCATGGTAGATAACTGCCTCGTACGGTTATCAACCATTGAATCCTGCATCAACATGAGCCTCTCATCCATGGACAGCTGTGATGCCTGCAGATCCGTCACGTTGCGCTCTGTCGACGCTCTAAGATCAGTGATGCCCTGCTCTGTCCTCTCAGTCACATCCCTGAGCTCCATAATGCTGCGGTCGAGCGTATCCAATCATGCTATGAGCACAGCATCGTCCGTCTGGTGCTGCTCCTGGATCCGTCGTAGCAGCTTGTCACGGACAGACTCCACGATCTGCTGGACTCAGGCAGACTCTTGGGAGGGCTGTGGGCCATGCACACTTGCATGGAAGGCCCTAGAGGACTGTGTCGCAACTAGGGTGCCATAGGACCCCATACTGTAGTACGTACCCCTGTGGAGACCACCAGCGGCAGTCACCCACAGCTCGTCCTCAGACGGAGCTGGAGCGGGCTGCGAAGAAGTACCGGCCTCTCCCACAGCATGTGCACTAGCAGCCGCCCGCTCCTTAAGCTGTTCAAACTCAGCCTAGAAAGCATGGATACTCTATAACTTCTAATGTCTTATGTACTTATTATTACTAACTACATGAATATCTATTTGCATGCATATTTACTAAGTTATATCAAAACTAACACGAAGTATTAAAATTAATAAATAGAATGTAATACTTATATAGGCCTGCTCTGCCCTCTCGTCAATAAGCTTCCCGCCCTTCCGATATGTGGCCAGGAAGACAGTCACCATATTGGCATCATTACCCCTCCTTACCTGTAATTAAATATATCACCTTTTACTAATTTATCGAAGTTGCATTAAAATAATATTTTTGAAATAAAAAAATATACCAAACGACGGAAATGTTCTGTCATCGGAATTGACCCACCGCACCACTTTGACCCCTGCTTCCTAGCCGTCTTGGCCTTCTCAGAATTTTTCTTGTACCTTGGCTCGTCGAATCGAGCCTTCATCGCAGTCCACTGCTCAGGGGTGATCCAACCTTGGATCGGCTTTCCGGCATAATCACGAGTCTTCTGATCATTAATAGTGCCGTGGATCAGCTTAGCAGCGATGGCAGAAAACATCCACTCGATCATCTCGGCCCGGTGCGGTGTATAGAAAAACATATCTTAGAAGAGTGCAAACCAAATATTTATCATTTATATATAATATACAAAATTATATGATTCATGTTAAAAGAAAATATATTTTAACCTTGAAGCGCGCAAACCAGTAGGCCTTCCTCTCGTCCGGAATATCAGAGTAGTTTATCTAAGGACCACCATAATAAGTCCTCAAGAAGTGGCCTAGGTGTCTCTGTACCGACGGTGGATGATATCTATATAGAAATATTATATTCATGAGAAAAGTTCATTTATAATAAACACAGGAAAATAATAATAAACCAAAACACTTACTTTGTACCGTCGGCCCAGATCTCCGTCCTCGTCTCCTCCAGAGGTGCGCATGCATTATCTGCCTGATACTGACCGGTTGTCGGCTCAGCCTCCTCCATCAGCTCATCTGTCTCCATCGTCGTATCAGCAGGAGGAACGCTAGACGACGGAACAGTCTCAGGCCTGGAACTACTCGGCCCAGGAGATATGCCACGTAGCGTTGTGGCAGGCGGAGGTACTGTCCGATACACATAAGTACTGGGCGACGAGGATCCAGAGCCGGTACCAGTAGGAGGTACCGAAGGAGTACCCTGTCCTCTGCCAGTAGTACCCCGTGCCCCATGTCGGGACACGCGGAACGATCTGCGACGACCTGTCATACCTGATAACAACATATGATGAGATACAACAAATAATAGTACATTAGAAATATGAAAGTTCAACAACGACAAGATAATAACCAAGACAACATATGATAATACATTTTACAAGAAACATCTAAGTCCAGATAGTATATTCTACAAGAAACATCTAAGTTCAGATAGTATATTCTACAAGAAACATCTAAGTCGAGATAGTACATTCTAAAAAATGAAAGTACATCTCTCTCAGTCATCTTCAGAATATTCATCTTGTTCGTCTTCCTCGACCTCATCTTCCTCTTCCTCCTCCTCCTCATCTTCTGTTTCATCTTTGCCTTCATCGGCTTCTCCTTTCTCTTAGAATAATTCTACATCTTCTACATTAGTCGTGTAATACGTAACTTTCGTAGAGTCCATATCAACAATATTGGTTACAAGAGGTAGCTCGTCCTCCTGATAAGCTTTTTCGTCAATATCAAAAGTATCTCTAGCTTTAGTCTTGCATACTGTCCACCAGTCAGACTTCATTGCTCCCCGTCTCAGATAAGCTGTGAAGTACACGAGCTGAGCCTGAGTTGATAGAAAAAATGGTTCGTAGTCTTGATATCTATGTTTGTTGTTTATATCCACAAGACCATGCTTGTCAATTTTTTAACCTTGATTTTCAATCGGATCGAACCATTCACACTTGAACAACGCAATCTTTGCTGGTTCTTTGTCATAATTATATGTCAACTCCACAATCTCTCGAAAGATGCCAAAGAAATCATTTCTTGGTCGACGTCTTTGTAGTTCGAAGATTTGATACACAAACAACTGTTTTTCATGGAATCAAGATCCAGGAAGCTGTCTCTGATTGGAGCATTTGTCGACTTGAACCTAAAGCCATTGACACAGTAACTTGGCCATATTTTAACAAAAGTAATTGGTCCCTTGGCAAGAGTTCTAATTAATTCAATCTCTGGTAAAATTAGACGATCGACCTGAATACCAAAGAAGTGATAGTAAGTTTTTTATTGCACAGTTGCATTAGAAGAGGCCAGTAATTACCGAGTTGCTTACATATTCGCTCAACCAAGAAGAAAAATGATGTCTCATTTCTTGTTTTAATGCTTCGTCTGTTAGGTAGGGTCTAACCGACCTCAACTCATCATTATATGTGCTGAAAAACAACGAAGCAACCGCCGATTAGTACAATAATATTAGCTTATACTATTAGATTGATATGCCGTAAACTCATCATTAATTACTTACCCCTCTAGCTTCTCCACTTCATCCTCATCGCAATTGAGTAATATATACAACTGAGCAGCCCTTAGCTCTTCGTCATTCAATTATCTCTTCTTCATTTTCCCGAAGGCTTTCCGGACGTATTGAATACTTTCAGTATTCCAT
Source organism: Iris pallida (assembly GCA_029216955.1). Lineage (NCBI taxonomy): Eukaryota > Viridiplantae > Streptophyta > Magnoliopsida > Asparagales > Iridaceae > Iris > Iris pallida. Next base: position 14,774,574 of record JANAVB010042419.1, on the reverse strand, counting down.
CATTAGATTCTTGATATGATCCGTCGTCATTTTTCGGAGCCCTCGTTCTATTAATAGCAATATGAGATTTGAAATATGTCGAGCAAAAGTTTGTAATCTCCTCGAAAATATAGGCTTCATAAATAGAACCCTCGACCCGAGCCTTGTTTTTCACCTTCCTCTTTAGGTGGTTCAAATGTCGCTCAAACGGGTACATCTACCGATAACCGACGGGCCCATCAACACGTGCCTCGTAGGAAAGATAAATTGGCAAATGCTCCATGGAGTTGAAGAATCTAGGAGAAAATACCTTCTCGAGCTTGCACAGTGTTACTGCAATATCGTTCTCCTGCTTTTCTAGACGATCAACGAGCAACTTAGTAAACAAAGATATCTGAAGAATATGCTAAGCTCGGTTAATGGATCCCAAACAACCTAGGGTAAGAGTTCCCAAAATGTAATCGAAATTAACCTCTCCATGAATAAGTGACAATCATGGCTCTTCATACCTGTCAGTTTGTTCTCTTTGAGGTCGACGCATATTCTCAAGTTCGAACATACCCGTTTGGAAATTTTAGACCTTGAATCCACCTACAAAGTCTGACTTTATCCTCCTTCTCTAGTGAGAAAATTGTCTTAGAAACTTCCCATTCCCCTCCTCTATCAAATGTAATGCAGGACGTCTACATATTTCTTCCAAGTCCAATCTTACCTTTGGATTGTCTTTCGTCTTCCTCTTTACGTCCATTACAGTATTAATTATGTTGTCAAACACATTCTTCTCGATATACATGACATCAAGGTTATGTCTAATCAGATTGGTGCTCCAATATGGCAAATCCCAGAATATACTCCTCTTCGTCCAGTTATGAGTGCGACCAAATCCGTCACACGTGTAGCCCGTAGCAGGATCTTCAATAGCCCTTGGTAAATCTTTTACCTTTTTCCATATCGTGTATCCGGGCCACCTTGGCAAGGGATTATCCTTCTCCACAATGCCAGCACGAAAAGCATTCCTCTTCCTCCGGTACAGATGATCCTTCGGCAGAAATTGTCGATGACAATCAAAGAAGCACGGTTTACTTCCATGTTTTAAACGAAAAGCCTTAGTACGGTCCATGCAATACGGACATGAAATACGACCATGCATGCCCCATCCAGATAACATACCATAGGCCAGAAAGTCATTGATGGTCCACACAAGTGTTGTCCGCATCTAAAAATTTTGTTTTCTAGATACATCGTACGTGTTGGAACCTACTTTCCACAGCTGATTCAACTCATCAATCAATGGCTGTAAATACACATCGATGTTCCTTTTCGGATTGTTCAGACCTGGGATAATAACGGTGAGGAACATATACGGAGACTTCATGCACATACAAGGCGGTAGATTGTATGGAGTGACGATCATAGGCCAACACGAATACTGGGATCCCAAAAGTCCAAATGGGGTAAAACTGTCGGAGCAGAGACCCAATCTGACATTAAGCGAATCAGAAGCAAAATCTGGATACTCTCGATTAAAGTGCTTCCATGCTTCTCCATCAGATGGGTGATCCAACACTCCTTTGGTCTGTTCTCGCTTATGCCAACTCATGTTTTCTGCAGTTTCCTTCACCATAAACAACCGCTGCAACCGCGACGTCAACGACAAGTATTGCATCGAATTGGTAGACTTATTTTACCGACAAACTTTCCTCTACCACTGCCTTGTAGCGATCAGCACCACAAAATCTGCAGGCGTCTTCATCCTTGTCGTCTTTGTAGTACAACATGCACCCGTTGTGACATGCATCAATTTTCTCATATCCCATCTAGAGCAATCTCACCATCCTCTTAGACCGGTAAAAGTCTTTAGGCAACTTAGTACCCTCAGGAAATATTTCTATAATCAACTCCATAAGTCGGTTGTAGCAATCTTGCGACATATTAAAATCGGACTTGATGCTCAACAATCTTATAACCACCTCCAACGGTGAATGATCCTCACAACCAGGATATAATGGAGTCCTTGCATTCTCCAGCAACTCCATAAACTTTGTAGTATCGACGTTCGGTGCCTCCTCAGGTGCATCATGATTGTCCGGATCGAAACTAGGTCCCGCCGTGTCAAAAATCATGTTCACCAACCCATCGTCATAAGCAGCGTGGTTGTAGACATCCACATAAGGCTCATACTCCGATGCTAAGGACACAAGTTCTCCGTGTGCGCTCCACTGATAGTAATTCAACGTGAAACCCTTCAAGTATAAATGATATGTGACTTCCACTTCTGGTGGATATTTTAAGTTGTGACATCTCACACACGGACACTTAATTTTGGTACCGTCCATGTACTGAGGGAACGCCTTGGCAAACTACAGGAACTATTGTACACCCTCTATGAATTTATCCTGCACACCGTATATGTCATCAGGACGACGGTTGTACATCTACGAACGATTCCGCAGATAGTAATTCAGCTCCATATCCATTTGAGGATAATTCTGTAAGATAGATACAAGCACATCGTTAAAACACATGCATATGAATGTATCTATCCTCTTTATACAAGATATGAGTTAGAGGCTATTTATAGCATGTCAAAAAATAATGTCTTGCATTGTCAAGTTAAAGGTTTAGATATGAAGACGTGATATATGTCAGTATTTTTGCCAATATTAATCCTAGTCTTTTTAGCATAATGTTTAATCAATAAATTTGGTAGATTCGTGTCCATATCAAACATGGACATGGGCTTATGTATAAAGTTTAGCAAGATCGGGCTTGGACCTTAGGGTATAGCCCTCCGATAATGTATCACAAGAAGCTCTCAAGTCTCCATTTGAAGTCTAATAATGAACAATATATGTGTTAGGGAGAACAAGTAAAAATGTAAAAAAACAGACAAAAGTGTGATAACGAGAAACTTGTCAGACAAGTATACAAACAACAAGGATACTGGGATACTCTATTAGAGGATACTCTATTAGAGGATACTAGGATACTAGGATACTCTATTACAAGGATACTAGGATACTAGGATACAAGGATACTAGGATATTCGGTGTGTTAAACGTATCTATCTGATTTATATTTATAAATATATACTATTTGGAATTACCTTAGCCATCTACCCTTTACTTACTCTCTAATTCCTATACCATGCCATACCATATGCTACACACATGCATTACTCTCTAAATTACCCACATTAAGTATAACTTTATGGTACCATATCATGATACCACACTATGCCCTTTATCCATATTTACATTTAGCCTATGCCTAAAACCTTAACACCCTTAATACCCTATACCAAGGATACTAGGATACTCTATTAGAGGCACTTACCAAAGGTATAACCCAACATCAATAGACATACCCTCTTAATCCATACCCTATATGCATATAGGATATGGTACCCATGGTTGTCTATCCATGATGTTATACCTATGTAGTCCTATAATTATCTATTTACCATAAATGCATGTATTGCTATAGGCTATACCTATGGGGTTACCCTTACACCATTTTTAAATTAATGATACTCATACTATAACTATATGTTACATAGATGTATATCCCGATCATCACAATATATATAGCTATAGCTAATACTTGTAGTGTAACCCCTCTTCTCGATTTTTTTTTCAAAAAGAAAATTATTTTGTATTTACTTTAATTATCTTATTTTAATTTTTCTTGTATTGGATATTATGACATCATTTTCTATCGTATTTCTCTTTAGATTGATCGAAGCATTTGTTCTTGAAGTTTTATTATTAGAATTATAAGAGACGTGGGTTGTTACGTTTTGGGCTTTCAAACTATTGGCTTTGTAGGTCCTAAAAATCAAGTTGCACCCATCAACAAAGTCATGAAAATCAAAAAGTGCATCCTTCAAATGAACTGCGCAAGAGACAGATTGTGCACCATCTCGATTGCGCAGGTTGAACTGTGCACTCATCCAAGTGCACAAGCTGACGTGGCCTTATCATCATTATCTGACAGAGAATCAGATCTTCTGACAACTGACAGTACGGAGAACGAGGAAATTGTTCGTTTATCGTGTAGCACAGCGCTCGAGGACTGCTGTACATGCAGCGCAATCTGCCAGACTCTCTGCAGCGCGGTCCATCCCAGCGTAATCTGAAGCCAGCACAATTCATATGGCACACTCTATCAAGACAACTGACAATGTACACGTGGCCTTCATGCCATCAATTACTCACCATGTGGCAACCGTCTGTACACAATTATGTGCATTTCAATCAAATGATGCCATGTGTCTAATACAGTTGGCCCACGATCAAATAACTGCCAGCGCAGTCTGATGCTGCATAATCCAGTGCATGCGCAATCCATCTTGCACAATCCAGAATAACTAAAAATTAGTTATTTCTAGAACTCTATAAATAGAGTTTCAAGTCCTTCCTTGGGGGGATCACACACAGAGAGATCAGAAAAATCAGAGAATTCAGGAGTTCTTGCCCAAGTGCTGCTGCATTCTTCAGAGGCTATCGCCTTCAACTTCAGAGGCTATCGCCTTCAAAGTTCACATCGTCCAAGGGATAAAGTGATTGTCTTCAGATCGGATTCCTACAGTTGTACTTTCCCATAATTCTATTGTAATCTTCTTACAAAGTTTGTGAAATAAAGATAAACTTTTATTTTTGCAAACAAAATGGCGACTCTGCTGGGGACGACTTTCTCCTCCGACGAGGAAGTGACAACTCAATGTGACGTTGCGTCTATCGGAAAGATGCAGAAGACGCTGGTTGTGAAGGTCAACCAGACGGCCTACGAAGCCATGATCAATTCCAGGACCACCCCTCGCACTACAACAACTTCTGCCGCGAGCAAAGTACGCCATTGTGGATCTCCAAGACTGCTGTACAGTCTGCTTCCTCTGCTACCAAGACTGCTGCACAGTCTGTTGTACAGTCTACTGTCTTTGCCGCTAAGACTGCTGTGCAGTCTACTGTCTTTGTTGCCAAGACTGATACACAGTCTGTTCCTCTGGCCAGTGCACAAACCACTTCCTACGCCGCTCTAGCAAAGTACAAGACTCCTCTTCCCTTGGCGTAATTGGCTGCAACTCTTCCTGCGCAGTCCATCACTCCAGCAACCAGAGTACAACTCAAACACTCTGTGGCCAGAACTTCTGCTGCACAAACCGCAGTATCTGTGGCCAAAAGGCCATCTGTTAAAACTCCTAATGTGCAATTAGCCAGTGCGTATACTGTCAAAGCTCCCATAGCGCAAGCTGCGTCAGCGCAGTCTAAGAGAGACAGTCCTTTGGCTAATCTCTCTTCCTCTCACAACAAGGAGGAAGGCTCAGCTTCTATTCTCAAGCACCCTGTTGCTCCAGCACAATCTACTGGGGGTAGTCCGTTGACTATTCCTCCTCCTCCTCCTCAGAACAAAGGAAAAGGCCCGTTGGTCTTTTCTCAAATTTTTTCGTCCCATGACTTGGAAGACAACAGAGGAAAACGCTCTTTAGCTAACCCTTCTTCAAAAAACAAAGGAAAAAGGCCCTTTGGTCTTTTCTCAGTCTTCTTCGATTTTTACCGTAGAAGATCAATCTGAATGTGCCTCGGCACCAGTCAGTACAAAAAATCTTTCAAACAAGAGTTCTTTTTCTTTCCTCCTTGCCAAAGGGAAGTGCACTGATCAAAGAGGTATTCTGCCTACTCCAGTAGCAGAATTCCAAGATCTCCCAACTCTCAAGATATCCCGCTCCAAACAGGGAAAATTGTTGGTGTCTCAGACAGAAACCTCTGGGGGTGAATTTGCTGATCTAAGAACTTATCTTAATAGGCCAACTTCGGCCAAACGTAGACAGCCAATGCCGAAGACGAACCTACATCAAAGGCAAGCTTCCAGGATCAAAAATCCTGACATCTATGCTAATGAAGTGAGCACTTCCCTATACACTCAAGGGACAAAACATCTGAAGAACCGGAACCATGTTCCGAATGTTATCAAAGAACAGATTCCTCAAACTTCTTCTCATCCCGTCGTTGTTCCTGACCTCCGAGAATATCTCAGGCAAAAGCGGGACAACATTTCGACGCCTACAGTTCAACCATCTGATCATCATTGTAATCACAAAGTCATTATCCAGTGCTGTTGCCAGACAACAAAATGATCTGTTTTCGATCGTTTGAATTTTGTAACTTCAAAATCAATGTCGGAAGACGAAGACGAAGTATTATATGCATCTGTTAACATGACTTCCCGAGACACTGGGGGTAGAAAGTGCTCAAAGTACGGCAGACATTGCCGTCCCAGCCAGCGTTATTTAGATTTACTTCAAGAATCTTCTGAAAGAGTATTTCAACATACCCGATCCCGAAGCCAAGATACAATCGGTGAAAGGAATCTTCTCCAAGACCCTTCTGGTCATCTCCCTCTTTCTCACTTAGGAGATGATTCTTTCTCTAACTATGATGCATACAACGAAAGTCCTGAACAAATAGTATCTTCTACTGTACCTAGAGAAGTGACAGCTTATGTTGTCAATGAAGATCCGGATGCTTCAACTTCGGCAAATCAAGAACAACGAATTGCTGCACTAGAAGACAAGCTGAAGACTATGGCTGAAATAGTCGCAAGTATGTATTCTATCATTGTGGCCCAACATTCAGTACCACTAACCGTACCTGCTGTAATTCTTGAGATCATAGCATCGTAGATACCTGCCAATACAGGGCTGGGGGTAGTATCTCCTCAAATACCTCATATACAAATTCAACCCACACCCAGTCAGTCAGGTGCTGGGGGTAGTGCTTACCATGTTGTTCCTCCTCCTAACACTTTGACTCAGCCTGCTCCTTCTTCATCATCGAAAGACGCTAATGAAGCTGTCAAACTCCTGTGCACTCAATTCGAGACCTTCAAAGAGAAAGAGAACTTACAGAGATTGGGGATCAAGCAACCCTACCCAGTTGAATGGAAGGAAGTCCCATTTCCTCCTAAGTACAAGATTCCAACAATCTCTCTGTTTGATGGCAGCACTTCTCCTAGTCAGTTCATTAATCACTTTGAGGTAATGACTGTTCAACTCCAGCCAAATGACGCTCTTCTTACCAGGGTATTCGTCGGCTGTTTAGCCGGTGTGGCATACGATTGGTACAGAAGCCTGCCCGATGGCTGTATCACTTCCTTCTCGGGTCTTAAACAAATCTTCTTGGAATAATTTTATGAGGGAATCAATGACATGACTATGTCAGCCCTCAACAAAATCAAACAAAAACATAATAAAACTGCTGAAAGTTTTATTGAAAGGTTCCGTCGAGAAGCTTTAAAGATGCCTCCTGGGACTCTGGCCGCTGTCACCATAGACACTTGCAAGGCAAATCTTTTGCCCATCATCAGCATGTGGACGGGCTCAACTCAATTCCAAGACTGGCCATCCTTCATCGTCAATGCTAAAGCAGCTGAGGTTAGCGCCGACAAGTTCAAGCAGCTAGGGGTACATATGTCTAACCCCGATCGGGATGAACATCAGACATCGGGTAGCGGTAATCGCCAGAACAACCACAATAATAAAGAGACTTTGAATATCAATTTGAAGAGCAAAGAATCTCTGGCTGTTAACGTGGCTCCACCCATGTCTACTTCTACTCCTTCTGCACCTCCACTAAGGGAACCTTGTCCTAAAGTAAAGTACTCCTTTGATGAGAACAACCCCGCAAGCATCTTTGATTTCTTGATCAAAAGCAATAAGCTCAACTCCCAGACCCAAAGAAACCTGATGAAGTCGGTAAGACCGATCATCCCAAATATTGTGTCTATCATAGATTCATTGGGCATTCCACTCGAGCATGCTACATGCTCAAAGGCAAAATTTAGGAGCTGGTTAACGCTGGTGTCATCACTCTGCAGCAAGACGAGAAGACTGTTACCGTGAACATGGTCTCAGTTCAGTTCGGTGACTTTCCCCCGCAAATGGTACAACATGGCGTCATTCCTATCCCCAAAGCTACTCTTGAGATCGAGAATCTCCCTCCTCCACGAAGTGAAGGTCTCGTCCTGTCACGACCCGCACCCAATATTTGGGCATGAGCCGTGGATACGCCCAGCCTATGCCGCGGTATCGGCGGTAGAACGCTGTCTAGTCATCTCCACAGTTTACAAATACAACCACGCAGTTTATAGATTTCCACAAAGATCAAATTTGCGTATTACTCTCAACAGGAAGTTGTAAACACAATAACTATGGTGAAAGGAACAAACTGATAACTAAAAAGAGATCACCACATGTAGAGACCAAATATGATAAAAGAATGGTCTCAATATAATAAAAAATGTACTAAAAGGAATCCACTACTCAACTCTCATAATCCATAAATAAAGAAATACAATAAAAGAGTTTCTGCGAGCGACTCATGCTCAAGAAGATGCTATCTAGCTAATAATCTCCTGCGGAGGGTAGCCCCGCATCCAAGTCCTCCTGTATGCTCAAATCAGGATCCTCCGTCTGCTCATAAAAAGTAGTGCGGAACTCCTCTAACTCATCACCTAAAATATTGGTTATCCAGTCAGGATTGGAACAAGTACATATATGACCACTAGCCGAGTCTCAACAGAATCATGAACATGTAAATATCATATGAGAATGAAACTAGAAGGTAACTAGCATCATAACACAAAAGGAAAGACTTGAAACTCTATCAATGAAAATACAGCTACTTGTGAAGAAATTTGTAAAATCATGGTAGCATGGCAAGTGGTGAGAGACATAATAGAATAATAGGAATATCAACTAACTATGTGCATTGAAATACCGCTTTCGATATGTGAACGGCTAAGGGGTAAATCCGGCTCACTGCACGTGTTGTGTGCAGCTGCTATCGTTCAAGAATAGACATTTTGGGTATAGATTGGGTAGTTCACATGTCTACTAAGGTATTTCTCCGCCCAACTAGTACTCATGGAATCAATCGTAAGTAGGGTAAGCAGGTAAAGCAGTCAGGATATAGAATAAAACCATGATACTATCTCGTGTGACAAATCGTGTCAACAAACAGCAAGACCTATGAAATAACAAGTAAAGAACTTTCAGAAACGGTAACAATCGATACATGCACTTGCCTGTCGTCCCGAGCTGTGAGTAATGATCAAGTGAAGAGTTGGAGTCCAAGTAACCTGTTTTGTGAATTAAAACTTATCAACATGTGAACTGACAAAGTAAGGCTATATTGGCAAAATTGCTAATACCCTTACAAATCCAATTAGTCCTTAATTGACTTGGGTAGTTACTACTCTTGGCAACCTCATAACCTATAGGTATGCCCATAAGTGTCTTATGCCAAGGACCCTTTCCTTTATAAATTCTATATTCATTTATGCCTATTCTTTCCATGAATCAGTGGTGCCCCAACGTCCCACTAATAGAGTACTATTTGAACCCTTGCCATCCCCTTGTTTACAGTCCTCAGTGTAAAATATGGGGTGATTATACCCATCTATACTACCTGGTTCCAGTCCTTACTATGCAGGTTATGATACTGATGTAATGTTTGACTCACAGCCAAAACACATACGCATTAATACATTCAAGGGTCAGTCAAAGTGTAAGAATAGCCTAGAATTGGACACCTGTTCCTGTTTCAACTTTCACAATTCTACATACCTGGTTACATACGCACAGGTACCTTTCACTCATTAGTTAGTCTCACCTGTAAGTAAGCATTCAATCTGTCTTTAGGGTAGCCCCAATGTCCTTTCTGACCTGAGATAATTCCTGTAACCAATGTTCAGACTCTTATGTGACAGAACACTCAAGCATACTATTTGGGCTTAGAAAACTGGGAATGAATACTCTCATAAGTGTAGGTTGAAGGAGTATGCGTATCACATCTCCAGGGAACCTGTTTCTCTAAGGTTATCTTATGTGCAGGGTAGTTGGCTAAGGGTGTACCAACATTCTATTCGAGGAATTCCTTTCCATGGAACTTAGCCCATGGCCTGGGTCATCATAATCTAGGGGTTGATTCAATAGAGTAGACCAAATTAGTCTACATCCTGGAAACTACTAGGTCCAAGTCTTACCCTACTTCCAGGCCTCATTCCAGAGGGTTTTAATCAATGTGGGTAATTGAAACCCAAGTGGCTTGCCCATAGCTGAAAACATAGTTATGAGAGGCTCCTGCACTTGAAGTTGGTTCCAGATTACATTAGTTTATGTGCAGGCACCCTTCTCTATTCCTCTTGTCCTATAGGTGTTCTACTGAACATGGTTCATACTTGAATCATCAATTGTCAACTTGTTATGGGTTCCTGTCATATGATGGGCAGATAAGGATGGTTACAGGTATAACAATAAGATGGACCACACAGTAGGGGTGCTCATGTGATGTCTGTCATATTAAGGGATTTGATTATTAGTCTATCATCTGAAATATTGGAAAATTGTATGTACATAATGGGTTCAACAGGCTGACATAGGAGGATCTGGGCTGATTAACCAAGGCCCTAACCTTATGATACCAATCTCTAAGACACAGGTACCAATCTATATATATGGATAGGTCAAACATGGATGTCTAACAGGGAAATTGATACCAAGATCAGGTTAGTTGGAAGCAAACTACAGGAACACGATATGTCCCGCCTATTACAAATATATACGTAACGATATGAATGGACTTAACCAATACAGCCAAGGAAATGAATGTGACATATATGCAGAGGAGTTATCTCATCTTATGGCAAGAACCCCTACCTGCAGAGCCCTATTCATGAATATTAACCTGGACTGAAACAAGGATGCATTCTAAGATGATAGTGGACAGGGGTATTGATTTGGATTGATCCAGGAAATGTTCTGCACTAACAAATAATGTGAGGGACAGAGCCATACCTGAACTAGCAGGGGAACTGAACAAAATGAAAGGGCATGACTAAGTTCATGCTACCTAGCTATATTGGGTAACCTGGTACTTACATTTATTCATCTTAACTAAGATAATCCCCCAATTCCCAAGGGTGCTCGTGTTTCCTGTAGGGTGTTACTAGCTTCTTCTTGTTGCAGGCTGAGACTGATACTCATTAGATCAGTCACCTTCCCCCATGATACTTAATAATACTAGACACTAGTTCACAGTTGTTAGCACACAAATTCCATTGCTTCATTGTACCTACTAAGGTTCATTATAACTGAACACAACTCATGGGCTAGGGCTCTGCATATGAACGTTTACCTGTAGGTAAAACTCACCAGTTTCTGAGTTCACGAGGCCAACTACCATATTCAGGTAATAGATGCCTATACTTGTATTGAGTATTACTCTAAACATGGCCTGGGTAATTCCCTCCTGATTTTAAGGCCTAGGTCCATATGCCTAGTGCCTTTATCATCACTAGGAGGGTGGCATGCCAAAGCCCCATGCCTATGTCATTCGAATGCAGGACAAGCCCAATTGAGTTTACAGAACAAGTCCTAAAGTAGGACATGTGTGCTGGTGCTAAATGTATGCAATATATATCCTATTCAAACCAATACACCACATATCCCATCTGAACACAGGGGACTGGTAATGGAGGGTTGTACTGGCATGTCGACCAACTGGTATCAGAACAGGGCACTACTCGGTTTGATTATGGTGTTTGTGTAGATTTAACACACTAAGTATCAGATTTTCCCCTCTGATTTCAGGACAATGGGTTTGACCCTGAGGACAGGACAACCTGGACTTCTATATGTTCATACAAGAGCATTGGATGGCAAGTCACAACGTATCATCATCATCTTGCTTCGGTTCACAAGCACACCCTATGATTCCCTGGTTTCGACATTAGATCAAACACCTACCCTTCTTTTCTTATGTTGATTTAATGACCATATTAGCAAGCCTATCGATAAATCAATTCGAATAATCAAAGATATGGGGTCAGGACTTTACCTGTCGAGGGTTGGCTGCTTCTAAGCTTCGACAAATCCTTCGAGGCAGAGCAAGTAACCGGTGGCTGGGAGATTAGGGTTCGGGAAGGACAGGGTCATTGCTCCCTTGAATTTATACTAAGGTTTGGAAAATCAGTCGAAGGATAGGATCAAATCCTTTCCTCCCAATCGGAGCAGGATTTGAAATCCAGTTCTCGCAGGGATTCAAATTCAACAGTCCTTTGAATTTAAACTCTGGGAATTTTATATTCCAGCCCCTCATGTTTGGCTATTTGTGAACCCCTCCTATTTGGTTTAGGAAAGACTAGAAAAAACTCCCCTTTCTACTCTATTGTTTTCAAAATGCCTCATGAGTTCACAATAAACTATACATTAGTCATTAATATTTCTATGTAAATAATTATTAGCAAAAAATAATAATGATAAAATGGGGAAAATTTGGTTCAAGGGCTTACAAACCTACCCTCCTTAAAAATAATTTCGTCCTCGAAATTTAGGGTGGATACAAGGGTAAGAATTTATACCTCATGCCTCAAAAAGATAAGGGTAGCGTTCCCGCATCTCGTCCTCTCTCTTCCATGTGGACTCGCCTGGCGAATGGTGTCTCCATGCTACGCGCACCAAGGGAATGGTCTGGTTACGTAGCACCTTCTCTCGGCGGTCCAAGATCTCAACGGGCTGCTCCTCATAGCTAAGGCTCGAACCCACCTCGATCTCCGAGTGGTCTAGCACGTGACTGGGGTCCGCCACGTACCGTCTCAGCTGGGACACGTGGAATACGTTGTGCACCCCCTCCAATGCGGGTGGTAGTGCCAAACGGTATGCCACTTCCCCGATTTTTGCGAGGATGTGAAACGGACCGATGTATCTCGGACTGAGCTTCCCGCCTCCTCCGAAACGTATAGTACCACGTGTCGGGGATATCTTCAAAAACACCATATCGTCTACCTAGATTCAAGTAAGGTTACGACCTATTCCTATTATAATCAACAATTATAATTAACAAAATCATATCTCAAACTCTAACGGTCTACGATGGCTATCGGCCCAGTGCTTCTGCCTGTCCTGAGCCACACGAAGTCGCTCCCTAATCAATTTCACCTTCTCTGCAGCATCCATGACCATCTCGGGCCCCAATAGGGCTCTCTCACCCACGTCGTCCCAAGATAGCGGGGTACGACATCTCCTCTCGTACAAGGCCTCGAAAGGAGACATCCCGATACTAGCTTGGTGACTGTTGTTGTAGGAGAACTCCACGAGGTGAAGGTGGTCCTCCCACGAGCCGCCAAAATCTAGTACACACGTCCGCAGCATGTCCTCGAGCGTCTGAATGGTCCGCTCTGACTGTCCGTCTGTCTGTGGGTGATAGGCCGTGCTGAACTTGAGCGATGTGCCCAAGCTGGCCTGTAGACTCCTCCAAAAGTGGGATGTGAACCTGCTGTCACGATCGGAGATGATGCTCACTGGAATGCCATGCAATCTGACTATCTGCCTCACGTACAAATCTGCCAATCTCTCCGTGGACAACCCCACTTTAAATGGTATGAAGTGGGCTGATTTGGTCAACCTGTCAACGATGACCCAAATCGTTTCCTTTCCGCGAGGTGAACGTGGAAGACCGGAAACAAAATCCATAGTGATATGTTCCCACTTCCACTCGGGGATCGGCAACGGCTGAAGTAATCCCCCGGGTCTTTGCCTCACGGCTTTGACCTGCTGACACACTAGGCATCTAGAAACGAAACGCGCCACCTCACGCTTCATGCCGTACCACCACAGGTGGGCTCTCATATCCTTGTACATTTTGTTGGCTCCAGGATGCAAAGAATACTGAGAGTGGTATGCCTCCTGCATGACCTCCTCTCGCAGCTCACCTTTAGGTACACACAGTCTCGTCCTATGCCTTAACGAGCCATCCTCTGCAATGGTGAAATCCTCTAATAAGCCAGCTCGGACCTGTGCAATAATACCCTGCAACTGCTCATCCTGTTGCTGAGCCTCTCTAATCTTGTCTATCAGACCAGACTGGATCTGCATACTCATCATCTGCGTCTCGACTCCCGGTATGACTACCTCAATACCCAAGCTCTCCAAATCTGCCAATAAGTGTCGGTCCCTCGTCAAGAACATCGCTACTGGATACCGACTCAATGCATCCGCGACTACATTCGCCTTCCCCGGATGATATTGCAACGCAATGTCGAAATCCTTCATCAATTCCAACCATCTGCGTTGCTGCATATTCAGCTCCTTCTGTGTGAAAACATACTTCAAGCTCTTGTGGTCAGTGAAGATTTCCATATGCTCTCCATATAAATAATGTTTCTACAATTTCAGGGCGAATATGACCGCTGCCAACTCTAAGTCGTGAGTGGGGTAATTCTTCTCATGCGACCGTAGCTGTCTGGACGCATAAGCAATCACCTTCTTATTCTGCTCTAGGACGCATCCCAATCCCTTTCCGGGAGCATCGCTGTAGATAGAGAAACCGCCGAAACCAGATGGCAACGTCAATATAGGAGCTGTCGTCAGTCTCTTCTTCAGCTCGTCGAACGCTGCCTGGCAGTCCTCTGTCCATACAAATTCCACGTCCTTCCGAGTGAGCCTAGTCATTGGCTCCGCAATCCGAGCAAAGTCTTAGACGAATTTCCGATAATACCCAGCCAGTCCTAAGAAACTCTGAATCTCCGCCACAGAAGTCGGAGTGGCCCAAGACTTAACAGCAGCGATCTTCTTCGGATCAACAGATATGCCATCTCCTGTCACCACATGCCCAAGAAATTCCACCTTGTCAAGGAAAAACTCGTACTTGGAAAGCTTTCCATAGAGTTTCTCCTTTCTGAGTGTCTCCAGCACGATCCTCAGATGCTCTTCGTGCTCTTCCGGCGACTTTGAATAGATAAGGATGTCGTCGATGAAGACCACGATGAATTTGTCAAGGTACGGGTGGAACACCTTGTTCATCAAATTCATGAAGACTGTCGGGGCATTGGTCAACCCAAACGGCATCACCATAAATTCGTACTGGCCGTACTTGGTGTGGAAGGCGGTCTTCGGGATATCCTCCTTCTTCACCTTCACCTGGTGGTACCCTGACCTCAAATCGATCTTCGAGAACATCCGCGCACCGCTCAACTGATCGAAAAGGTCGTCAATTCTGGACAGCAGATATTTATTCTTGATCGTCTTGCTGTTCAAGGTCCGGTAGTCGATACACATTCGTACTGTCCCATCCTTCTTGGGCACGAATAGCACTGGTGCACCCCACGGCGACGAGCTTGATCTAATGAACCCCTTCTCTAGTAGCTCGTCAATTTGCTTCTTCAGCTCCACAGCCTCCTTGTTATTGATTCTGTAAACCCGCTGCGACTCTGGCTGAGCGCCTGGCACCAGATCAATGGAGAACTCCACATCTCTGTCTGGCGGCAGTCCTGGCAGCTCCTTTGGAAATACGTCGAGAAACTCTGCGATAATGGGATGAGGTAGCTCTTCTTCTGCCACCATGGTCCCATAAATAGCGTCGCCTCGGAGCTCTACTCCTCCTCTAGCAAACTCGAACACAGCCTCCCCCGGCGGACTGAATACAACATACCGCGGTGACAATCTATACTGGCGAAGTATTTACTCAACCAGTCCATACCGAGCACTATGTCAAAGCTCGGAAGTGGCATGATGAGCAAGCTAGCGCGTAGTTCTCGACCTCCTATGGTGATGCGGCGACCGAGGCAAACATCCTTCACTAGGATGACGCCCCCGCCGGTCGAGACTTTATAGGTGTTATCTAAAGGCCTTGATACAATGCTATGTCTAAAAATGAATGCTGCAGATATGAAGTTGTGACTGGCTCCAGAATCAAATAAGGCAATAGCTGAAAAAGAATCAAGGAGGACAGAACCTGCTATCACATCAGAAGATAATAGTGTCTCATCGACCGCCATGGCGTAAGCCCTGTCCTGCTGCTGGTGCTGGCCGAAGCGCTGCTGCTGTGCGGACAGGGGTTCCCTCTGCTACTGGGGTATCGTGGGCTTCGTCGGTGCTCCCGTGGCAGGAGCTGCTCTCTGTGCTGCGTGAACCTACGCCACGGGACAATCCTTCATCTGGTGTGAACTCGAACCACAAAATAGGCATACCCCAAGTCGTCTCCTACATACGTCCCATACATATCCCGGCTTTCTGCAGTAGCCGCAAGGTCCGAGAGGTTGTCTCTGCTGGTTCTGCTGGGTGGTAGTGCCTCTAGCTGGAGGCTGACTCTGCTGCTGTTGGTAACGGGGTTGTGGCTGTTGTTGTGCTACGGTCTTCCCCGGAGCATTGGATCGTTTTGCCGATCCAGACTGGCTGTTGCCTCCTCCATAGGCGTCTCGGTCCCTTTTTTGTTTGCGCTTCAGCTCCTTCTCCACGTCTTGCGCAAGCTTCAAGATCTTCTCATATGTGGTGGCTTGGCTGGTGGCTACGGCTATACGGATCTCATGTGATAGCCCCTTCCTGAACTTCTTGGCCTTGGCTGCAGGAGTCAAGGCGTCTGCAAATCGACTGAGTCGGGAGAACTCGGCAGAATACTCGTCAATGGATAGGCTGCCTTGTTCGAGGCTCTCGAACGCATTCTCCAATTCTTCGCGGGCTGCCTCAGGGTAAAACTTTGCCTTGAATAGCTCTTTGAACTCCTCCCAAGTCACGTCTGGCGCGGTGAACCGGGGCTCATCCTTGTACCACGTACAGGCGATGTCATAGAGCTGCATGCTCGTATTATCAACCTTCTGGTCTTCGGGGATTCGGGCCCTCCGGAGATTGCGGTCCACATTCTCCAGCCAGTCGTCGGCGTAGAGAATTTCCTCCGTACCCTTGAACTCCCAGGGCCTGAGATCTGTAAAATTCTTGGAGGTGCGGGGGCGCTGTGGAGGAGCCTCCCTAGCCTGAAGAGCCTCGCGGAAGACGTCGGCCTGCCGGGTCTGAGATGCCATGATCTGCTGGAAGATCCCGAGGAGGGCAACATTGTCCAGCGGAGGTGGTGGGGGAAGAGCTGGGGTTGGATACGGAAGAGGTGCTGGCGGCTGGAAGGGTACTGGCTGGTGGAAAGGTGCTGGTGGTGGGATCGGCGAAGTGAACTGCGGTAGTGGAGGAATATCATCACGGCGAAATCTCGTAGCCTGCAGTTGGGGAGTGTCACGACCCGATCCCAATTTCTTGGGTCGACTCGGATCATGCCCAGCCTGCACCGTTGTTGAGACGGCGGCAGTAAGATGTATTCCATATGCAGGTACAATTCAACAACATTTGAAACTATAATTGCCACAACATTTAATTAAACGATAATATAAACTTGTCCATTACAAAGCTTGTCCACAACTTTAACATAACATTTATTTTATTTAAAAGATAAACTAAACTTCAACTAAGCAGAAGTGTCATCATCATCTCCATGGACCTCGTCTGGGAGCACAGCAGGGTACAGCTCCGGGTCGTAGTAACTACTAATCAGTAGCTCTGAGTCATCAATAGAACCTATTGGGTGTGGGGGATCCAGTCAGGAAAGGAGCAAGTACAATTATGAAAAATAACAATTTGCATAATAAATAGAAACTTGCAATATTAAATAATTTTGAAACAATGATTTCCAATAAAACAATTGTGATTTGAGTATGCAGTATCTATGACAGGTTTAGGATGATTCACTTGTATCCTATTGATACGGTCCGACCTAACCCCGTGTGAAGAGGGGTAAGCTCGCACATTCATTAACTATTGGGCTTTGATCATAGATAACTACACTACTCCCCATTATCCCGATGCAATGATTCAATATTACTCTAGGAGAGAGTACGTGTAACAGTTGTGTATTTAACATGCAAAATTCTAATATTAATTAAACTGCAATTAAACACAACCGTACTTGCCTTGATTTAAACTGGACGTTGATGGAGGTTCCGAATAGTTGCTAGTTTCGCCTTCCAAATCCTACAAGTGGAGCGTCTATACTTATCAATCTGTATCAATCCAACTAAGTGTGCTAGTTACAATCTTTAGTACCTTTCCTAGTCAAATTTTATCTTTTTATTCTAATTAAAGCATGATTATTTAGATGGGTTACTATTTACAAAGAAACATCAATTTAAACCTTTTCTTTTTGGAAAACTTGCAATTTATCCTTTTATTTGATAAAACTTTGTAATTTTGTATATAAAATAATTACTTATCTTTTTAAGTGAGAAAATCATGAGTTTATAATTATTCCTAATTATTTATGAGAATGTACACAAAATTTCTATTCTACCATTTACGTTACACAACCACAACCAGAAAATAAAGATAAATACTACCTACTTAATTATTACAGACCATAATTAACAAAATAAGAATTGGGCTTATGCCCTTACAATATATTTTTTTACATGAATTAAAATAAGAGGAAGAAGGTTAGTCCCGTAAATCGCGTACGAATTTAAATAATAACAATAATAAATTTTAAAATTAACTTATAAAAATGACATGAGTCTCAGACTCTGGTCCAATCATCATTTTCAGCTACTCTGCCTCAACGTCCGGTCGAACCGGTGCGTTTGCATTTCGCTGGGGCCCATTGACCATTAAGGTCGTCGCCCAAAAATATTAAAATAATATTTTACCGAAAAATTATTTTAAAAATCATTTTTATTATTTTACAAAATTTTCGGCAGCATCTCCTCTGTTTTTGGTCAACCCAAAAACTGGAAAATGCTCCAAAAACCTGCAGAATAACTTCCGAAACCCGAAATTCATAGAATATAAATATTTTCAAAGCCAACACCGTATTTTCCGTACTTTCCGAAATCAATTCGGAAAATCCGATAATATTGGAAATTCCCACAGAACCATCAAAAAACTAACAGAACCATCAAAAACACAGAACCCATTTTCCAGAGCCAATAAAGTATTCACAGAACATCCCAAGGACATTTCCGAAAGAGGTTCGAAAAATTCCGAGATAATCCCAAACCTTCAGAATTCTATCCGAATTCTCGGGAAGACCTTTTAACCAACATAACTAAGAAAAAGTCACCGAAATATGAAAATCACAGAATCAAATCCTACGTTGGTTCCGAAATTTTCCGAAACCAAACACGTAACAAAATCCGTATTCCCGAAGGAAATTGGTGGACCAAATATCATCACAGACTAAAAACCCAAGGGAAAAACTACGGGACTATCCAGAATTTACCCAAAATCGAAATCCGAAGGGTAGCTTCGGACTTGGAACGACGCCTCGCCGGGGTACGACTGCGTAGTCCACGCGAATCCTCGGAACGGGAACGAAACTCGGGATCGGACAACGCCGGGGAGCGCACGGGGACGGACGCCGGCTGGGATCGGCCTCGGGAGGGGCGCGGGTTCGCCGCGGCGGGGAGGCACTCGGGCGAAGGGCACCGGTCGGTGGTCGACCGAGGGAAGCTCGGTTTCACCGGAATTAGATCTAGGGATTTGAACTTTGGGGAAGAAGAGTGGTGTGGGAAGAGTGGAAAAGAGGGCTTTATATAGGTATAGAGGAGTTGGGGGTTACCCATAGGGGAGGTGGTCGGCCACCTTGGCCATAATAGCGCCGGCGACGGGAAGGTGGAGAGCCATCGGTTGGTCGGGGACGAGAAACCGAAAAGAACTTCGGTTACAAAGAAGTAACAGAGAGTGAAATACTCTCTCTCTCCCAAAACTTAGACTTAAAGACTTAAAGCCTTTAAAACTCCAATTCAGCAAACACCAACTAATGAATGAAATCTCATTCATTCACAGAATGAAGAGTTTGAAAAAAAAAATGGTATGGACCTTTTTTGGCTTTAATCAGCTAAATGGTGGGCTTAAGGTAGCTAAATGGATTTGGGCCATTTAGAGAAAATGGCTTTAAAGTTTTAGCTAAAAAAAAATGGGTTTTAAGACTTTGGAAAATAATGAATTTAAGGTTTTGAGCAAAAAAATTGTTTTGAAGAAAAATTTGATAAATAAATATTGGTAATTAAAAACTAACTAAAAATGTTTTTAGTTCCAATTCGATTTCGGGTCCGGGTCTGGGCTGACAATCAAAATTCCTTGTTTTAACTATTTTGGAAAAGAATTTTTCACACTTATTTGATTAAACTAATACTAATATTAAATTAAAATATTCACAACTTAAATGATCACATTATTCTAGAAAATTTATTTAGCAAAATAAAAATTAAAAATGCAGTCTAAAATTACGGGTTTCACAACCTTCCCTCCTTAGAAAATTTCATCCTCGAAATTTAAAGAGTTGGGTCAGGAAATACCTCAGGTCTCAAACAGGTACGGGTACTTCTCCCGCATCTCATCCTCTCGCTCCCAGGTAGACTCGCCTGGGGAATCATGCCTCCACATTACTCGAACTATCGGAGTCACCGAGGTCCTGGTCTTCTTCTCGCCTCTGTCTAGGATCGCCACTGGCTTCTCTGGCACAGTGAGACTCGGTCCAATCTCTAGTTCTGAATGGTCCAAAATATGGTTCTCATCAGGTACATACTCTCTGAGCTGTGAAACGTGGAAGACGTTGTGCACGCCTTCTAGATTAGCTGGTAGAGCTAACCTATACGCCACTTCTCCAATCCGGCTCAGAACTTCAAACGGACCAATGTACCTGGGACTCAGTTTCCCAGCTCTGCCAAATCTGATAGTACCTCTGGTAGGAGAAATCTTCACGAAGACCTTATCTCCTTCTTCAAACGCCAATGGTCGTCGACCGCTGTCTGCCCAGTGCTTCTGTCTGTCTTGAGCGATCCTGAGCTTGTCTCTGATAATCTTCACCTTCTCTGCTGCGTCAGTCACCATTTCTGGACCCAGCAGTACCCTTTCACCAACATCGTCCCATGCCAGTGGTGTACGGCAACGACGTCCATAAAGAGCTTCAAATGGGGTCATACCAATACTGGCTTGGTAGCTGTTGTTGTAAGAAAACTCTACCAAGTGCAGATGGTCTTCCCATGATCCTCCAAATTCCAAGACACAAGATCGCAGCATATCTTCAAGTGTCTGAATCGTCCTCTCAGATTGCCCATCTGTCTGGGGATGATAAGCTATGCTGAACTTCAACTGGGTCCCCAAGCTGTCATGCAAGCTCTTCCAAAAATATGAAGTAAAACGAGTGTCTCGGTCAGAAACAATGCTTACCGGTACGCCATGAATCCGGTAGATGTGCCGCATGTACAATACTGCCAACTTCTCAGTGGATAAACCAACTTTGAAGGGAATAAAGTGAGCTGACTTGGTTAGTCGGTCCACTATTACCCAAATGGCATCCTTCCCTCCTTGAGAACGAGGCAGTCCTGACACGAAATCCATCGTGATATGCTCCCATTTCCACTCTGGAATGTCCAGCGGTTGTAAAAGTCCTGCAGGTCTCTGTCTACTAGCCTTCACTTGTTGACAAATCAAGCATCTAGCGACATACCTGGTGACATCTTTCTTCATTCCACTCCACCAGACAATAGTGCGCATATCTCGATACATCTTATTGGCTCCAGGATGTATGGAATATTGAGACTGATGCGCCTCCTTCATTAACTCGTTCCTCAGTTCGCCAGACGGTACGCAAAGCCTCGTACCATTCTTCAGAGCTCCGTCACTGGCAATTGAGAAACCCTCAAGTGTTCCTGCTAACACTTGATCTCTCAGCTTGCAAAGTGCCTCGTCTTGAAACAGCGTCTTCTTGATCTTGTCCATCAGGTACGAGCTCACTTGCAACTTCATCAACACAGAATCAGCATCCAGTTCCTTCCGTCCAGGCAGTACAATCTCCAGTCCGAGCTTCTTGATGTCCTCCAGCAGGTGCCTCTCCTTGGTTAAGAACATCGCCACTGGGTATCGACTAAGTGCATCAGCGACCACATTAGCCTTACCCGGGTGGTATTGCAAGTCGATGTCGAAATCCTTTATTAACTCCAGCCATCGCCTTTGCCTCATGTTTAACTCCTTCTGGGTGAAGACATACTTCAGACTTTTATGATCTGTGTATATTTCCACTCTCTCTCCATATAGATAATGCTTCCAAAGCTTCAACGCAAAGATGACTGCAGCAAGCTCCAGATCATGAGTGGGATAGTTCTTCTCATGAGTCCGTAATTGCCTAGATGCATAAGCAATCACTTTCCCATTCTGTTGAAGAACACACCCTAGTCCTTTTCCAGAGGCATCACTATAGATTGTGAAACCACCGGATCCTGCGGGTAGCGCAAGGATTGGTGCAGTAGTGAGCCTCTTCTTCAACTCCTCGAACGCTGCTTGGCAGTCCTCCGTCCAGATGAACTCTTCATTCTTCCGAGTCAGCTTTGTCATAGGTTCAGTAATTCTAGCAAAGTCCGTCACGAACTTCCGGTAGTAGCCCGCCAAGCCCAAGAAACTTCTGATGTCAGCAACTGAGCTTGGGGTAGGCCACTTCTCCACAGCAGCTATCTTCTTTGGGTCCACAGAAATTCCTTCTCCTGTGACAACATGGCCAAGAAAATCCACCTTGTCTAGAAAGAATTCACACTTGGAAAGCTTACCATACAGCTTCTCCTTCCTCAAAGTTTCCAAAACTTTCCTGAGGTGCTCTTCGTGCTCCTCCTTCGTCTTCGAATAGATCAGTATGTCATCAATGAAAACGACGACAAACAGGTCTAAGTATTCATGGAAAACCTTGTTCATAAGGTTCATGAACACAGCAGGAGCATTCGTCAGACCAAACGGCATGACCAAGAATTCAAACTGCCCATACTTGGTGTTGAATGCCGTCTTGGGAATGTCTTCCTTCCTGACCTTGATCTGATGATAGCCAGACCTGAGATCAATCTTGGAAAACACCTTGGCTCCACTCAACTGGTCAAATAAGTCATCGATCCGGGGCAGAGGATACTTGTTCTTGATTGTGACATTGTTCAGCGCCCGGTAGTCGATGCACATCCGTACCGTTCCGTCCTTCTTGGGCACAAACAAAATAGGTGCTCCCCAGGGTGAAGCTCCATCTCGAATGAATCCCAGAGACTTCAGTTCGTTGATCTGCTCCTTCATCTCTTTGGCCTCCTTCGGGTTGACTCTATAACATCCCTTAGAGATCGGGGGAGAGCCAGGGACTAAATCAATAGTGAATTCTATGTCCCGATCTGGAGGTAGCCCAGGAAGACTATCAGGGAAAACATCCATGAATTCCGCTATGATGGGATAGGGTGGTCTAGGTTCTTCAGTAATAGAGTAGACAATACTCTCCATAACCTCCGGAGCTCTAGAGACTTCAAACTCTGGCCCTCCAGGTGGGCTGAAGATTACACATCCTCTGTGACAATCTATCAGCGCATGCTGCTTGCTCAACTAGTCCATTCCAAGGACTATGTCATAGTTGGGCAAGGGCATTACCAGTAAAGGTGCTACAAACTTATGGCCAGATATTGTAATGGGGCTATTACAGGTCTCTGTTATAGGTAGGGGTCCACCTCCAGTCATAACCCTACAAATCCTCTTGCTAAGGCCCGTAACTATATGGTGTGCAGAGATAAACTTTGTTGCTATGAAACTGTGTGTTGCACCAGAGTCGAATAAAACTAATGCATGATGAGAATGTACATAGATGTAACCTGATATGACATCCGCATTAGGTTCCTGCTCCGGCTTTGGTTCCTCTGCAGTTAGGGCAAAAACTCGTCCCATTTTCTGTTGATGTTGCCCAAATTGTTGCTGCTGAGTGGGCAGGGGTCCCCTCTGTTGATTTCCTCCGGCCTTGTGAACTGACGAGGGACAATCCTTCACTTGATGGGTGGTAGACCCACAGATCAGACATTGTCCAAGCCTCTTCCGACAGATGTTCACCTGATGACCCGGCCTTTTGCAATAGCTACAGACAGGAATCTGCTTCTGGGGTGCTACATCATTATTCCTTGCTTGCTGGTGATGCTGAGGCCTGTTGTTGTTGTTGGGCTTCTTCTGATTACCCTGGAAGTTGCTAGTTCCAGGATAATCTCTCTTTGAACGGGCAGGTTGGCTCTTCTCTATGTCTTGTGCTCGTTCCAGGATCTTCTCATAAGTCTTGGCACCGCCTGAGATCACATGGGTGTAGATTTCTTCTCTTAGTCCATATCTGAACCTTTCAGCACGATCGTCAGGATCAGCCACCAGATTCTTAGCAAATCGGCTGAGCTGGCCAAATTCAGCAGCATATTCTCCCACAGTCATGTTGCCCTGCTTCAGGTTCTGGAATTGTCGCTCCATCTTCCGCAACTCTGAAGTTGGGAAGAACTTCCTCTGGAACAACCTCTTGAAGGTGTCCCAGTCAACTTGCCTATCCTGGAGTCGGGGTTCATTCCGATACCAGGTGCTTGCTACATTCTGCAGTTGAAGTCCCACTGCTTCGGCCTTGAGGTCTTCTGGAAGCCGAGCAACGCTCAGGAGACGCTCCATATTGTCGAGCCATTCATCAGCATAGACAATTCCCTCGGTTCCCTTGAAGGGTCGAGGGTTCTGCTTCTTAAAGCTCTCAATATCGCCCACCTTGGCAATATAATTTCCATAAATTAAATGGCCCTATTATTACATAAATTAATCCTTAAATTTATGTTTACCTTGGTAGGCCTTGGTTCCTGTTGAGCTGCTTCTCCTCTTTCCAGTGCAGCCATTGCCACGTTATGGGCATTCTCCATGCCTTCTCTCATAATGGCCGTCTGCTCGCGATGAGCTTCAGCTTGAGTTCTCTGGGCTTCTAGCACTCCTCTTAGCAGACCTATGAGGTCAGTGGGGTCCACAGGCACCGGTAGGGCAGCTGGAGTGGGCGTAACCACAGGGGGTTGCATCTCTGTCCGAGAAGATGATGGATCTGTCGTTGTATTATGGGGACGGTCGGGCAACTGCCGAGGTGTAGGATCCGAACTTGATTGGGGAGGTGGAGTATGGTCAGGTGTTGACATCCCATCGCCAGCAGGGTTGGTATTGTCAGTGGCCATTCTCTGGAAGGTTTAGGATACGAACATAAGCAAGGTAGCCTATCTATAAAATATTTAATTATAATATATTTCGGTCCTAGGTTGTGGCAAATTAATGTTCTAATGTTCTAAATGTTTCCTAGGTTTTCCTAAGTTGTTGGTATAAGGACCTGCATGGGCCACCACTAAAAACATGTCACGACCCGATCCCAATTTCTTGGGTCGACTCGGATCATGCCCAGCCCGCACCGTTGTTGAGACGGCGGCAGTAAGCTGTATTCCATATGCAGGTACAATTCAACAACATTTGAAACTATAATTGCCACAACATTTAATTAAACGATAATATAAACTTGTCCATTACAAAGCTTGTCCACAACTTTAACATAACATTTATTTTATTTAAAAGATAAACTAAACTTCAACTAAGCAGAAGTGTTATCATCATCTCCATGGACCTCGTCTGGGAGCACAGCAGGGTACAGCTCCGGGTCGTAGTAACTACTAATCAGTAGCTCTGAGTCATCAATAGAACCTATTGGGTGTGGGGGATCCAGTCAGGAAAGGAGCAAGTACAATTATGAAAAATAATAATTTGCATAATAAATAGAAACTTGCAATATTAAATAATTTTGAAACAATGATTTCCAATAAAACAATTGTGATTTGAGTATGCAGTATCTATGACCGGTTTAGGATGATTCACTTGTATCCTATTGATACGGTCCGGCCTAACCCCGTGTGAAGAGGGGTAAGCTCGCACATTCATTAACTATTGGGCTTTGATCATAGATAACTACACTACTCCCCATTATCCCGATGCAATGATTCAATATTACTCTAGGAGAGAGTACGTGTAACAGTTGTGTATTTAACATGCAAAATTCTAATATTAATTAAACTACAATTAAACACAACCGTACTTGCCTTGATTTAAACTGGACGTTGATGGAGGTTCCGAATAGTTGCTAGTTTCGCCTTCCAAATCCTACAAGTGGAGCGTCTATACTTATCAATCTGTATCAATCCAACTAAGTGTGCTAGTTACAATCTTTAGTACCTTTCCTAGTCAAATTTTATCTTTTTATTCTAATTAAAGCATGATTATTTAGATGGGTTACTATTTACAAAGAAACATCAATTTAAACCTTTTTTTTTTTGGAAAACTTGCAATTTATCCTTTTATTTGATAAAACTTTGTAATTTTGTATATAAAATAATTACTTATCTTTTTAAGTGAGAAAATCATGAGTTTATAATTATTCCTAATTATTTATGAGAATGTACACAAAATTTCTATTCTACCATTTACGTTACACAACCACAACCAGAAAATAAAGATAAATACTACCTACTTAATTATTACAGACCATAATTAACAAAATAAGAATTGGGCTTATGCCCTTACAATATATTTTTTTTACATGAATTAAAATAAGAGGAAGAAGGTTAGTCCCGTAAATCGCGTACGAATTTAAATAATAACAATAATAAATTTTAAAATTAACTTATAAAAATGACATGAGTCTCAGACTCTGGTCCAATCATCATTTTCAGCTACTCTGCCTCAACGTCCGGTCGAACCGGTGCGTTTGCATTTCGCTGGGGCCCATTGACCATTAACGTCGTCGCCCAAAAATATTAAAATAATATTTTACCGAAAAATCATTTTAAAAATCATTTTTATTATTTTACAAAATTTTCGGCAGCATCTCCTCTGTTTTTGGTCAACCCAAAAACTGGGAAATGCTCCAAAAACCTGCAGAATAACTTTTGAAACCCGAAATTCATAGAATATAAATATTTTCAAAGCCAACACCGTATTTTCCGTACTTTCCGAAATCAATTCGGAAAATCCGATAATATTGGAAATTCCCACAAAACCATCAAAAAACTAACAGAACCATCAAAAACACAGAACCCATTTTCCAGAGCCAATAAAGTATCCACAGAACATCCCAAGGACATTTCCGAAAGTGGTTCGAAAAATTCCGAGATAATCCCAAACCTTCAGAATTCTATCTGAATTCTCGGGAAGACCTTTTAACCAACAGAACTAAGAAAAAGTCACAGAAATATGAAAATCACAGAATCAAATCCTACGTTGGTTCCGAAAATTTTCGAAACCAAACACGTAACAAAATCCGTATTCCCGAAGGAAATTGGTGGACCAAATATCATCACAGACTAAAAACCCAAGGGAAAAACTACGGGACTATCCAAAATTTACCCAAAATCGAAATCCGAAGGGTAGCTTCGGACTTGGAACGACGCCTCGCCGGGGTACGGCTGCGTAGTCCACGCGAATCCTCGGAACGGGAACGAAACTCGGGATCGGACAACGCCGAGGAGCGTACGGGGTCGGACGCCGGCTGGGATCGGCCTCGGGAGGGGCGCGGGTTCGCCGCGGCGGGGAGGCGCTCGGGCGAAGGGCGCCGGTCGGTGGTCGACCGAGGGAAGCTCGGTTTCACCAGAATTAGATCTAGGGATTTGAACTTTGGGGAAGAAGAGTGGTGTGGGAAGAGTGGAAAAGAGGGCTTTATATAGGTATAGAGGAGTTGGGGGTTACCCATAGGGGAGGTGGTCGGTCACCTTGGCCATAATAGCGCCGGCGACGGGAAGGTGGAGAGCCATCGGTTGGTCGGGGACGAGAAACCGAAAAGAACTTCGGTTACAAAGAAGTAACAGAGAGTGAAATACTCTCTCTCTCCCAAAACTTAGACTTAAAGACTTAAAGCCTTTAAAACTCCAATTCAGCAAACACCAACTAATGAATGAAATCTCATTCATTCACAGAATGAAGAGTTTGAAAAAAAAAATGGTATGGACCTTTTTTGGCTTTAATCAGCTAAATGGTGGGCTTAAGGTAGCTAAATGGATTTGGGCCATTTAGAGAAAATAGCTTTAAAGTTTTAGCTAAAAAAAATGGGTTTTAAGACTTTGGAAAATAATGAATTTAAGGTTTTGAGCAAAAAAATTGTTTTGAAGAAAAATTTGATAAATAAATATTGGTAATTAAAAACTAACTAAAAATGTTTTTAGTTCCAATTCGATTTCGGGTCCGGGTCTGGGCTGACAATCAAAATTCCTTGTTTTAACTATTTTGGAAAAGAATTTTTCACACTTATTTGATTAAACTAATACTAATATTAAATTAAAATATTCACAACTTAAATGATCACATTATTCTAGAAAATTTATTTAGCAAAATAAAAATTAAAATTGCAGTATAAAATTACGGGTTTCACAGGGAGTCTCGCCTCGGTAGGTAAAAACGGCTTCCGTGAGTCGGTGGGGTCCCGTTCATGGAGGACCCACCAACGTTGGCTGGGGTGTTCGAGTTAGCGGGGTTCCTGCCTTGATCCATCTAACTGCCACAAAAGTAAAATCGTTAGTCGGTATAAAAATTCAAACATGATGCAGGTCAAAGAAATAATTGAGATCAATTGCAGGATTCAATGACGATGTTAGAAGTGTGGGGATGATCCTTAAAGTCTACTTCCTACTCGTAGGCCCGTAGTAGTACATCTAAGTTGAGTACTACCACAAGTTTCGCTGTGTTCTACGAAATCTGACCTGCATGGGCCACCATAAAAACGTGTCACGACTCGCACCCAATATTTGGGCATGAGCCGTGGATACGCCCAGCCTACGCCGCGGTATCGACTGTAGAACGCTGTCTAGTCATCTCCACAGTTTACAAATACAACCACGCAGTTTATAGATTTCCACAAAGATCAAATTTGCGTATCACTCTCAACAGGAAGTTGTAAACACAATAACTATGGTGAAAGGAACAAACTGATAACTAAAAAGAGATCACCACATGTAGAGACCAAATATGATAAAAGAATGGTCACACTATAATCAAAAATGTACTAAAAGGAATCCACTACTCAACTCTCATAATCCATAAATAAAGAAATACAATAAAAGAGTTTCTGCGAGCGACTCATGCTCAAGAAGATGCTATCTAGCTAATAATCTCCTGCGGAGGGTAGCCCCGCATCCAAGTCCTCCTGTATGCTCAAATCAGGATCCTCCGTCTGCTCATAAAAAGTAGTGCAGAACTCCTCTAGCTCATCACCTAAAATATTGGTTATCCAGTCAGGATTGGAACAAGTACATATATGATCACTAGCCGAGTCTCAACAGAATCATGAACATGTAAATATCATATGAGAATAAAACTAGAAGGTAACTAGCATCATAACACAAAAGGAAAGACTTGAAACTCTATCAATGAAAATACAGCTACTTGTGAAGAAATTTGTAAAATCATGGTAGCATGGCAAGTGGTGAGAGACATAATAGAATAATAGGAATATCAACTAACTATGTGCATTGAAATACCGCTTTCGACATGTGAACGGCTAAGGGGTAAATCTGGCTCACTGCAAGTGTCGTGTGCAGCTGCTATCGTTCAAGAATAGACATTTTGGGGATAAATTGGGTAGTTCACATGTCTACTAAGGTATTTCCCCGCCCAACTAGTACTCATGGAATCAATCGTAAGTAGGGTAAGCAGGTAAAGCAGTCAGGATATAGAATAAAACCATGATACTATCTCGTGTGACAAATCGTGTCAACAAACAGCAAGACCTATGAAATAACAAGTAAAGAACTATGGTAAACGGTAATAATCGATACATGCACTTGCCTGTCGTCCCGAGCTGCGAGTAATGATCAAGTGAAGAGTTGGAGTCTAAGTAACCTGTTTTGTGAATTAAAACTTATCAACATGTGAACTGACAAAGTAAGGCTATATTGGCAAAATTGCTAATACCTTTACAAATCCAATTAGTCCTTAATTGACTTGGGTGGTTACTACTCTTGGCAACCTCATAACCAATAGGTATGCCCACAAGTGTCTTATGCCAAGGACCCTTTCCTTTATAAATTCTATATTCATTTATGCCTATTCTTTCCATGAATCAGTGGTGCCCCAATGTCCCACTAATAGAGTACTATTTGAACCCTTGCCATCCCCTTGTTTACAGTCCTTAGTGTAAAATATGGGGTGATTATACCCATCTATACTACCTGGTTCCAGTCCTTAGTATGCAGGTTATGATACTGATGTAATGTTTGACTCACAGCCAAAACACATACGCATTAATACATTCAAGGGTCAGTCAAAGTGTAAGAATAGCCTAGAATTGGACACCTGTTCCTGTTTCAACTTTCACAATTCTACATACCTGGTTACATACGCACAGGTACCTTTCACTCATTAGTTAGTCTCACCTGTAAGTAAGCATTCAATCTGTCTTTAGGGTAGCCCCAATGTCCTTTCTGACCTGAAATAATTCCTGTAACCAATGTTCAGACTCCTATGTGACAGAACACTCAAGCATACTATTCGGGCTTAGAAAACTGGGAATGAATACTCTCATAGGTGCAGGTTGAAGGAGTATGCGTATCACATCTTCAGGGAACCTGTTTCTCTAAGGTTATCTTATGTGCAGGGTAGTTGGCTAAGGGTGTACCAACATTCTATTCGAGGAATTCCTTTCCATGGAACTTAACCCATGGCCTGGGTCATCATAATCTAGGGGTTGATTCAATAGAGTAGACTAAATTAGTCTACATCCTGGAAACTACTAGGTCCAAGTCTTACCCTACTTCCAGGCCTCATTCCAGAGGGTTTTAATCAATGTGGGTAATTGAAACCCAAGTGGCTTGCCCATAGCTGAAAACATAGTTATGAGAGGCTCCTGCACTTGAAGTTGGTTCCAGATTACATTAGTTTATGTGCAGGCACCCTTCTCTATTCCTCTTGTCCTATAGGTGTTCTACTGAACATGGTTCATACTTGAATCATCAATTGTCAACTTGCTATGGGTTCCTGTCATGTGATGGGCAGATAAGGATGGTTACAGGTATAACAATAAGGTGGACCACACAGTAGGGGTGCTCATGTGATGTCTGTCATATTAAGGGATTTGATTATTAGTCTATCATCTGAAATATTGGAAAACTGTATGTACATAATGGGTTCAACAGACTGACATAGGAGGATCTGGGCTGATTAACCAAGGCCATAACCTTATGATACCAATCTCTAAGACACAGGTACCAATCTATATATATGGACAGGTTAAACATGGATGTCTAACAGGAAAATTGATACCAAGATTAGGTTGGTTGGAAGCAAACTACAGGAACACGATATGTCCCGCCTATTACATATATATACGTAACGATATGAAGGGACTTAACCAATACAGCCAAGGAAATGAATGTGACATATATGCAGAGCAGTTATCTTATCTTATGGCAAGAACCCCTACCTGCAGAGCCCTATTCATGAATATTAACCTGGACTGATACAAGGATGCATTCTAAGATGATAGTGGACAGGGGTATTGATTTGGATTGATCCAGGAAATGTTCTGTACTAACAAATAATGTGAGGGACAGAGCCATACCTGAACTAGCAGGGGAACTGAACAAAATGAAAGGGCATGACTAAGTTCATGCTACCTAGCTATATTGGGTAACCTGGTACTTACAGTTATTCATCTTAACTAAGATAATCCCCCAATTCCCAAGGGTGCTCGTGTTTCCTGTAGGGTGTTACTAGCTCCTTCTTGTTGCAGGCTGAGACTGATACTCATTAGATCAGTCACCTCCCCCCTCCATGATACTTACTAATACTAGACACTAGTTCACAGTTGTTAGCACACAAATTCCATTGCTTCATTGTACCTACTAAGGTTCATTATAACTGAACACAACTCATGGGCTAGGGCTCTGCATATGAACGTTTACCTGTAGGTAAAACTCACCAGTTTCTGAGTTCACGAGGCCAACTACCATATTCAGGTAATAGATGCCTATACTTGTATTGAGTATTACTCTAAACATGGCCTGGGTAATTCCCTCCTGATTTTAAGGCCTAGGTCCAGATGCCTAGTGCCTTTATCATCACTAGGAGGGTGGCATGCCAAAGCCCCATGCCTATGTCATTTGAATGCAGGACAAGCCCAATTGAGTTTGCAGAACAAGTCCTAAAGTAGGACATGTGTACTGGTGCTGAATGTATGCAATATATATCCTATTCAAACCAATACACCACATATCCCATCTGAACACAGAGGACTGGTAATGGAGGGTTGTACTGGCATGTCGACCAACTGGTATCCAGAACAGGGCACTACTCGGTTTGATTATGGTGTTTGTGTAGATTTAACACACTAAGTATCAGATTTTCCTCTTTGATTTCAGGACAATGGGTTTGACCCTGAGGACAGGACAACCTGGACTTCTATATGTTCATACAAGAGCATTGGATGGCAAGTCACAACGTATCATCATCATCTTGCTTCGGTTCACAAGCACACCCTATGATTCCCTGGTTTCGACATTAGATCAAACACCTACCCTTCTTTCCTTATGTTGATTTAATGACCATATTAACAAGCCTATCAATAAATCAATTCGAATAATCAAAGATATGGGGTCAGGACTTTACCTGTTGAGGGTTGGCTGCTTCTAAGCTTCGACAAATCCTTCGAGGCAGAGCAAGTAACCGGTGGCTGGGAGATTAGGGTTCGGGAAGGACAGGGTCATTGCTCCCTTGAATTTATACTAAGGTTTGGAAAATCAGTCGAAGGATAGGATCAAATCCTTTCCTCCCAATCGGAGCAGGATTTGAAATCCAGTTCTCGCAGGGATTCACATTCAACAGTCCTTTGAATTTAAACTCTGGGAATTTTACATTCCAGCCCCTCATGTTTGGCTATTTGTGAACCCCTCCTATTTGGTTTAGGAAAGACTAGGAAAAACTCCCCTTTCTACTCTATTGTTTTCAAAATGCCTCATGAGTTCACAATAAACTATACATTAGTTATTAATATTTCTATGTAAATAATTATTAGCAAAAAATAATAATGATAAAATGGGGAAAATTTGGTTCAAGGGCTTACACGTCCCCTTATCTCTTGACAATGGCGAGATTATGTGGATTCACCCTGATCTTGCTTTGGAGTTCGAAGTTTTCTCTTCCTCGAAGAAAAAAAACCGCTCCAAGGGCAAGACAAAGACTTGCAACATGGTATCTTTTGACCCCATAATTGAAGAAGAAATCCTGCTGGGCACCAGGTCAGGGAAAGCCTATCTACGGGAGTATCCCAAAATTCAGGAGAATCCTCCTTCTTCCTCTGAGTCTACTCCAGTACAACCTGTATCCACTGAAGATATCCCGTCTGCATCCTCACCGGTTGTAGTACCCATTCCCCCCAAATTGACGACAGCTGACAAAGGCAAATAATAAGTCCGCTTCAACAAACCTTTGAAGAAGTCAACTCCCTCTGGACTTGAAAAGCCGTACAATTTTGATATCTTAGCTCAACTAGCTAATACACTGGCTAGGCTGTCAATATTTGAGCTCTTGCGCCTCTCCAAAGAGACTCGAAAAACTCTGAGTGAAGTTCTAATGCAGGCAGAAACCTGTCTAGCTCTTCTAAAGAAGCCTACAGCAGAGCCTTGATGGAACTGGGGATTCCCAGGACCCTTCCTTTGGTGTGCATATTGATCGATAGAAAGTTAAACAGATCTAATACGTGTTCTAACCCTTCATAGGCGGAAACTAGGGTTCAAGAATTATACCTGCGACGGAAAGGAGACAAGTAATTTCTGGCAATCTCGAGTGGACGACCCCAAGATCTTCTGCACGTATTCCTTTCTCGAGTTGGACGTCGTGTGGGCGACGATATCCCAACTTTTTTTTCTCCTTGGCAGCACTCTCTTTCTCTCCTTACGTGAATCACGAATTTAGAGAAAACTTCAGATTTTTGATCAGTAATCTGGCGGCCAGAGAATAGAGGATATATATAGGCTACGACAGGGACCATGAGGAGAAATTAGGGTTAGGCCTTCTAACGGATCTGGATATCCCGTGTTCAGCCCGAACACACAATCCAGGCCCATTAACAATAGCTCGGTCCACTAATGAGCTATTGTTGCACTACCTCCCTAATCCCAAATTATGTTTGTGGGCTCCTTTTATTATATGCTCGTTTGGCTCCCCATGTTAAGATATCGTATATCCGTCGATCAAATTAAGTTACTGACAACTATATTGATTTGACATCTTTTATCCTTAAGTAGTACCGCTCAACTTTATTTGTCATGTCGGATATAATCTACCTGCAGGGTTTACATGACAATCCTTATGAGCTCCTTAAGAGGACACCATCAACCCGATGTACCGGAACATGGATTCCATTTATAATCAACAGCCCATCATACATACAATGTTATTACCCAATTCATAGAGGTTGTTGATCCATAATGAATCTCACTCTTTTATGAGTCAAAGTAATGCACATTGCATATACATGTCCGTTATTATATCCGGATTAAGAGTACAAGCATCCATAATAATAGAGGTATTTGTTCACTTATGTAGTCAGTACAAAGAGAACAACCTCAAGTGGTCCTGTTCAATACACACAAAGTGTACTAGTGTAAACCTATAGTCAAGATAGACTAATACCAGATTACACTACAACCTTTCCAATAGATTGTCCAAGTCCATCTAGGTTGTGAACTATTTACATACTCCATAGAAAACTGATAATATGATCTTCTGTGTGACACCACACACCATATTATCTATAATATAGAATATCAGACATTTGCATTAACACTTGCAACAAATACAATATGCAAACATTTGCCCATATGATTCTCATTCAAAATTTAAGGAAATAAAGTTACTACAAAAGTGATGCTTTTAGTATATAACCCTAACAATCTCCCACTTATACTCAGAGCATTGCTTTTCAGTATACTGTTACAAATCTCCCACTTATACTTAAAGCCATGCTGCTACACATCTGACTCCTATTCCCTCAACATGACTGTCAAAAGCCTTAGCTGGTAAGCTCTTTGTAAAGGGATCAGCTAGGTTGTCGGTTGATGCTATCTTGATCACAGCAACTTTTTCTTTCTTTACGAAATCTCGTATCAGGTGGTACTTACGCTCAATGTGTTTGCCTGTCTTATGGGCTCGTGGTTCCTTCGAGTTTGCTACTGCACCACTATTATCACAATAAAGTGTAATAGACTTAGGCAAACTAGGTACCACATCTAAGTCCAACAGAAAGTTTCTGAGCCAAACCGCTTCTTTGGCTGCCTCAGAGGCTGCCACATACTCGGCTTCCATGGTGGAATCAGCAATACATTTTTGCTTGATACTCCTCCACACAATGGCTCCACCTCCCAAAGTAAACACATAACCTGAGGTAGATTTCCTGGAATCCCTATCTGACTGAAAATCTGAGTCTGTATACCCCAAGGGAACTAAACTATCTGCCTGGTAAACTAGCATATACTCTTTAGTCCTTTTCAGGTACTTCAAAATATGCTTTACGGCAGTCCAGTGCTCTTATCCTGGGTTAGACTGATATCTGCTGACCATGCCTACGGCAAAGCAGATGTCTGGTCTCGTACATAGCATTGCATACATTAAGCTTCCTACTGCTGAAGCATAAGGAACTACCTTCATGTTCTCTATCTCTTTAGGTGTCGTCGGACACTGCTCCTTTGATAGAGCAATTCCATGTCTAAAAGGTAAAAAACCTTTCTTAGAATTTTGCATACTAAAACAAGTTAGTACAGTATCGATATAGGAAGCTTGGGATAAGCCCAACATCCTTTTCTTGCGATCTCGTAGAACTTTGATCCCAAGGATGTGACCTACTTCTCCTAAGTCCTTCATATCAAACTGTTTGGATAACCATACCCTTACATCAGATAATACCTTCACATTGTTTCCAATGAGCAAGATGTCATCCACATAAAGTACTAGGAACACCACCATATTTCCGTCACACTTTCTGTATACACATGATTCATCCTGACATTGATCAAATCCATAGGATTTTATCACCTGATCAAAACAGATGTTCCAAGATTTGAAAGCTTGCTTAAGTCCATAAATGGACTTTTTGAGCTTACAAACAAGATGCTCCTGGCCCTTTTCAATGAACCCGTCTGGTTGCTTCATATAGATGTCTTCCTCAAGACTTCCATTAAGGAAAGCTGTCTTGACATCCATTTGCCAAATCTCATAATCGAGATGAGCTACAATAGATAAAAGAATCTGAATAGACTTAAGCATGGCTACAGGAGAAAAGGTTTCCTCATAATCGATAACCTCTCTTTGAGTAAAACCTTTTGCTACAAGCCGAGCTTTAAAGGTTTCAACCTTACCGTCTGATCCTCTTTTTCTCTTATAGACCCACTTGCATCCAATGGCTTTTACACCAACGGGTGGTTCTACAAGCTCCCAGACCTGATTAGAATCCATAGATTCCATTTCAGATATCATTGCTTTTTGCCAAGACTCTGCATCTTTATTTTGGAGTGCTTCATTGTAGGTACAGGGATCATAATCTTGTTCCTCAGGGACAAAGTCTGATGACTCTTCCAAGAACATATATCTATCAGGTTGTATCACAACCCTCCCACTACGACGAGGCACTATCGGTTGTGGTGTAACATTTGTGACACGTTGTGCAGTTATTTGTGGTTCATCCTCTTGTACTGTTGGTACTGAAGTACTTGGTGTCTCACGTCTCAGTTCTTCTAGAACAACTCTACTTGTGGGTTTATGGTTCATCACATAGTCTTCCTCTAAGAATCGGGCATTGGTGCTAACAATGACCTTCTGATCCTTAGGACTATAAAATAAACCTCCTTTCGTTCCTCTTGGATAGCCTACAAACAAGCGTACTTCTGTACGAGATTCTAACTTATCTGCTTTCCCATTCAGCACATGTGCTGGACTACCCCAAATGCGAACATGTTTCAGACTAGGCTTACGCCCAATCCACAGCTCTATGGGAGTAAGAGGTACTGACTTAGAAGGAACCAAGTTCAAAATATAAGCTGTAGTCTCTAAGGCATATCCCCAAAATGAATCTGGCAAATCCGGATAACTCATCATTGATCTAACCATCTCCATAAGAGTTCTATTCCTTCTTTCGGCTACACCATTCTGTTGGGGCGTTACAGGTGCAGTCAATTGGGATACAATCCCAGCCTCTGATAAATAATCTCTAAACTCTCCAAAGAGGTACTCGCCACTACGATCTGATCGTAATGACTTGATACATTTTCTATGACGTTTTTCCGTTTCAGCCTTGTACTCTTTGAATTTCTCAAAACACTCAGACTTACGGCGCATCAAATAAATGTATCCATACCTTGAATAATCGTTAATAAATGTGACAAATATTCAAAGCCACCTCTAGCTTGGATAGTCATGGGTCCACACAAATCAGAATGAACCAATTCTAACACATCTTTGGCCCTATACCCCTTTGCCGTAAAAGGCCTTTTGGTCATTTTACCTTCCAAGCAGGATTCACAGACTGGTAGTGCCTCCACTTCCAATGAACTCAAAGGTCCATCTTCAACCAGTCTTTGAATCCTTCTTAGGTTAATATGCCCCAATCGTAAGTGCCAAAGATATGTTTGGTTCATACAAGAAGGTTCTTTTCTCTTATTTAAGTTAGATGACATATTATTCATTTCCATAAGTTGCATTGTGCGCGAAATAGGATTAATGACATACAAATTATCAACCAATGCACCAGAACAGATAAAATGTTTATTCTTTCTAATAACAATATTGTCATTAAAATAAACTGAATATCCATCCTTAACTAACATAGAAACAGAAACTAAATTCCTTCTAAGTGAAGGTGCATAAAGACAATCTCTCAATATCAAAGACTTATTTCTAACAAAAGATAAAGTAACATCTCCTAATGCAACGACCGATACTTTTGTAGCATCACCCATGAACAAGCATATCTCTCCATCACTGAGCCGTCTGGTTTCCTGGAACCCCTGCAATGTATTGCAGACATGATTAGTGGCTCCTGTATCTACACACCAGGTGCCGGTAGTTAACACCGCTAAACATGTTTCAACTACTAGTAAATGAGATATACCTTCTTTGTTTCCTTGTTTAAGAAGTGGACAATTAGTCTTCCAATGTCCTGACCCTTTGCACTTGAAACATTTGCCTTTCGGCTTTTTCACCGCGCCTTGAGGTCCCATGTCCTTCTTTGCTAAGTTTGCCTGTTTCTGAATGTTATTCTTCTTCTTACCACCTTTTGGCTTAGAAGTAGAAGCCTTTTCAGAAACAAAAACATGACCACTCTGCCTAAAGAGAGATTCAGCATCCTGTAGCTCTTTTGCAAGTTCTGCCAAACTATACAACCTTTTGTTCATGTTGCAATTAAGGCAGAAATTGTCAAAACTTTTAGGCAGAGTCCCGAGAATGATATCGACCTGGGTTTCCCCATCGATTTTAGCACCAAGGATCTCCATCTCATTCAGATGACCCATCATCTTGAGAACATGATCCCTTACTGGTGTGCCCTCAGCCATTTTTGTATTCATCAAACATTTCATAGCAAACTGTCTAGCTGCTCTACTCTGATGTCCGAAGAGTTCCTTGAGGTTATACATCATGTCATAAGCTGTGGTCATGGCCTGATGCTGATGTTGCAGTATATTTGACATAGATGCCAGAATGTAACACCGCGCCATCTCATCTGCCTTTTTCCACTTCTTATAAGCCTCTTTGACCTCTTCATCAGAGTTAGCATCAGGCTTAGGTGGGCATTCCTCAACAAGTACATATTTGTACTCCTCAGCAGTCAGAACAATGTCCAAATTATGTTTCCAGTCAATATAATTAGGTCCAGTAAGTTTATTTTCTTTAAGAATCACCATAAGTGGACTGAAAGAACCCATTTTTTTGAAATCCTGAGAATCACATAAATAAAATTATGTAGGGCAAAAAAAAACTTTTTGAATTAACTAAATATTGATTCCCTCAAAACAATAATAAAAAATTCACCAACACCTTGAACACCATGAATTTAGCATGTCACGATAGTGTGGACGTATACAAATTCAACTTTGTTCAAGTAGATTTTTCTTATTAATTTTACTATCATGTCAATATAACTTTATGATAAATAAAGTTAAAATGCTGGTCTTGCTCTGGTCATACAAATAATAGCAGTGACTCCGATGGGGAGGATACCATTATTTGTGTCTAAGTGTATACTATTACTTAATACTAAGTCCATTACCTTGTAATGAGTTCCTTCAGATGGAGAAGTGAACACATACTAGGTAACTTTCTACAATTATCCCTAAGGAAGTTTGTACTGGTGATCCATAATTATACTCATCCGATATGGAGGAAAGCACTAAAGCCAACACGCAAGTATAATTACATCACCTACAAACCAGTAATGGAGGCCATAGGATTTATACTAAATAAAAATCCTCTTCCACTTAGTTATTTAACAATGAGGGTTTTTCTACTAGTTGATATTATGTCTATGTTGTCCATTATTAATGTAGGCTTGGTTTTTTCAAAAAAAAATAACCACACAATAATAAACATGCATAATTAGAAAAAGCAAAATGACAAAAATAAGCAAAAATATCCAACTATTATGGTCATCTTTGCTGCTCCGTCCTCAACTATCCGAATCCAAATTCTGGCACTGCACAGATCTATACGGGCTTCGACCTGCCCGGTCAGGTCGCGGGGTTCGGGGCAGCGCCCCGATTTGGCTGTCGATTCCTTCATCGAAAATCATCTGTCTGCCTCTAGATTGCTCAAAACTAGCATCTCGTCCGGCGTCAGAAACAGCCACCACCGCCATCACGATTGATCAAAAATAATTAAAATTACATCAATCCTATGCCTCCCGAAGGAGTTCACACATAAGCTAGATTGAAAAATTAAATTAATAAGCACGATCAACCCTCGTGATTTTAATTACATCCACAGCAACAACAACATCCACGACATGTCCGTGGTTTAAACAACACAATCAAAAAACATGCATTGGACCATAATAGTTGGATCTAAGATGCCTGCAAAACCGAGTTAGAAGAGATCTACATCTACCGACTATTACATAGCACAAGTTTTATTGGACAACATGGACGTATCAATCAATACGTAGATCCAAAGTGGCTCTGATACCAATTGATGGAACTGGGGATTCCTAGGACCCTTCCTTTGGTGTGCGTATTGATCGATAGAAAGTTAAACAGATCTAATACGTGTTCTAACCCTTCATAGGCGGAAACTAGGGTTCACGAATTATACCTGCGACGGAAAGGAGACAAGTAATTCCTGGCAATCTCGAGCGGACGACCCCAAGATCTTCTGCACGTATTCCTTCCTCGAGTTGGACGTCGTGTGGGCGACGATCTCCCAACTTTTTCTTCTCCTTGGCAGCACTCTCTTTCTCTCCTTATGTGAATCACGAATTTAGAGAAAACTTCAGATTTCTGATCAGTAATCTGGCGGCCAGAGAATAGAGGATATATATAGGCTACGACAGGGACCATGAGGAGAAATTAGGGTTAGGCCTCCTAACGGATCTGGATATCTCGTGTTCAGTCCGAACACACAATCCAGGCCCATTAACAATAGCTCAGTCCACTAATGAGCTATTGTTGTACTACCTCCCTAATCCCAAATTATGTTTGTGGACTCATTTTATTATATGCTCGTTTGGCTCCCCATGTTAATATATCGTATGTCCGTCGATCAAATTAAGTTACTGACAACTATATAGATTCGACATCTTTTATCCTTAAGTAGTACCGCTCAACTTTATTTGTCATGTCGGATATAATCCACCTGCAGGGTTTACATGACAATCCTTATGAGCTCCTTAAGAGGACATCATCAATCCGATGTATCGGGACATAGATTCCATTTATAATTAATAGCCCATCATACATACAATGTTATTACCCAATTCATAGAGGTTGTTGATCCATAATGAGTCTCACACTTTTATGAGTCAAAGTAATGCACAATGTATATACATGTCTGTTATTATATCCGGATTAAGAGTACAAGCATCCATAATAACAGAGGTATTTGTTCACTTATGTAGTCAGTACAAAGAGAACAACCTCAAGTGGTCCTGTTCAATACACACAAAGTGTATTAGTGTAAACCTATAGTCAAGATAGACTAATACCAGATTACACTACAACCTTTCCAATAGATTGTCCAAGTCCATCTAGGTTGTGAACTATTTATATACTCCATAGGAAACTAATAATATGATCTTCTGTGTGACACCACACACCATATTATCTATAATATAGAATATCAGACATTTGCATTAACACTTGCAACAAATACAATATGCAAACATTTGCCCATATGATTCTCATTCAAAATTTAAGGAAATAAAGTTACTACAAAAGTGATGCTTTTAGTATATAACCCTAACAAGCCTGTCTCTTGCCTTCATTGTCATAGTGTATTGGAATTGATTCCAAACATTACCTTCATACAGGATGATATACTGATGGAAGACAATAGGCATGACCGACCTCTATACTATACAGGATATGTCGATTTAATGAAAGTTGATCATATTTTGATAGATCCAGGGTCAGCACTCAGCATTATGCCGAAGACAATGCCGGACGCACTAAAAATCCCCGTGCATAGTCTTTCTAGCACAATCACCACCATCTTGGGGTTCAACCAAGGAAGAAGTGAACCTCTAGGCAAGATTCGCCTAAAACTTGAAATAGGCAATCTTCGCACAAAAGTAACCTTCTACATTATAGACAACCTTGGTTGTTCTTACAATGCTTTGTTGGGGAGACCATTTTTGTATGAGCACAACATTGTTCCGTCTACTCTCCATCAATGTTTTAAATATGTTGATGACAATGGAGAGGTCCAAAAGGAGGTTACGGATCTCTATCCTTTCAAAGGTGTTGAGGCATACTGCAACGATGCTCGTATGTACAAGGATAAATTTATGAAGGTTGTACTAGCTCTAGACACTGAAGAAGAACAAGAAGCAGTGCCTAAAGACACCCTCATCATACATGTCAAAGGGAGAGTTTCTCATCCTCAGTCCTCTAAACCACAGGCTATTCACTTGCCAGTCCAGAAGCAACCAATCGATGGTG
This sequence comes from Iris pallida, assembly GCA_029216955.1. Lineage (NCBI taxonomy): Eukaryota > Viridiplantae > Streptophyta > Magnoliopsida > Asparagales > Iridaceae > Iris > Iris pallida. The sequence continues at coordinate 14,732,772 of JANAVB010042419.1, read as the reverse complement.
GTCAAGATCAAAGGGAGCTCACTTCTTCTGAGCCACTTGTTATCGACTTACGTCGTAATAAGGATAAAAGCAGTTCATCTCTTCTGAGCCACTTGTTATTGACTTAACTCATAACAAGGATAAAAGGGAGCTCACCTCCTCTGAGCCACTTGTTATTGACCTTCGTCGTAACAAGCCTCTCCCACGTTCTTCTTCTCCCCCTCTTGTAATCAATCTGACCAAGCCTGCTAAGGCTAAGGGTCCTGTTGTAAATACAGATGTATAAATCAATAAAAAAGCATCTACTTTCCAGTATACTGATGTCATTTATCATGCTAAATGCTATTTGGATATGTTAGATAGCTTCCAGTCATTTACAATGGGAGTTGTACAGTCTCTTCAAACGGAGGTCTTACTCGAACACCCAGATGACTCATATCGTATTGTTCCTGCTCGAAAGAAAGGTAAAAGTCCAATACTTTTTAGTAAAGAACCAGAACAAAAATTTAGCTATACGGATGATAGCAAAAGCAACGATACAGGACATCTCCAACTTTGTCGTTACAGTCAACAATCAAAAGATATCATCCGAAAGATGGGTTATGATATCAAAAATGGCCTCAACTACGGCAAGGGTAGACGAACTCCTATCCGTACGACTGTTCCGAAAGGAAAGTCAGAGACGTACTACAGCAGGACCAAAAGAGGTCTCGGATATGCTTCTCCTCCAGTGTTATCTCCAGCAGTCTCCGTATCTGATAGTGAGGAGCGCTCTAACTCTTCTAATTCCAGATCATGGGATTCTGACACTAGCATTGGTTAAGTTCATCGGCTGATCGTATCATCTAACATGGTCTCCGTTGAACTTTCAGAAGGATATGACAAAGATATTGAAGAAAATCCCAAAACAGATCCTTGGGCTCAACGAATGGATACCCAATGGGAACTCCGATTCGAACAACGAGAACCTCCTACTGAAGATCAATTGGTTCAAATTGATGTAGGAGAGAGCGGGTCACCCCGTCCAATATTCATCAGCAAGAACCTTCCAGAGGCAGATAAGCAAGAATTAATTCTTCTTATTCAAGAATACATTGATGTCTTTGCTTGGAGTTACGAAGACATGCCAGGTCTAGATCCCAAAGTTGCTACTCATAAACTGAATATTTTGCCTAATACAAAACAAGTCAAACAGCAACAGCGGCGCTTCAAGCCAGAAATGATGGACGCAATCGACGATGAAGTCAAGAAGCTCATCGTTGTGGCTTTATTCGAGAAGAACAACATCCTGATTGGGTAGCCAACATCGTTCTAGTTCTGAAGAAAACCGACAAAGTTCGAGTTTGCATCGACTTTCGGGATCTTAACGAAGCTTGTCCAAAAGATGAATTTTCTCTCCCTATCACAGACGTCATGATTGACAATACTTGTGGGTTTGAGCGGATATCCTTCATGGATGGATTCTCTGGATACAATCAGATTCGGATGAATCCCGAAGATCAAAAACACACTTCTTTTCGCACTCCTCACGGAGTCTATTGCTACATAGTAATGTCGTTTGGTCTCAAGAATGCTGGGACAACTTACCAGCGAGCTATGAGTACCATCTTTCGAGATCATCTGCACAAGACTGTCGAATGCTACGTCGACGATATCGCCGTCAAGAGTCGTGTAAAGGAAGTTCACATCCAAGATTTGAGAACAATCTTCAATCTGATGTGCCAACATCAACTCAAAATGAATCCCACTTTCTCGGCTTCGTCATTACCTCTAAAGGTATACACGTGGATCCCGAGAAGATCAAAGCCATTCAAGAGATACGTCCTCTACACAATCTAAAAGAGCTACGAGGATTCCAAGGTCCACTTGCGTACATCAGAAGATTTATTTCGAATCTGTCTGGACGCTGCAGGCCATTTACTCAGCTAATAAAGAAATGTGTATCTTTCATTTGGACCGAAGAGTGTCAACGAGCATTCGAAGATATAAAGCAATATCTCATGAACCCACCAGTCTTGGTGCCATCGATCTCTGGCATACCATTTTTAATGTATGTTCGTGCTATGGATCATTCATTGGGTGCTTTACTTGCCCAAAAGAACAAAGAAGGTCATGAACAGGCCATCTATTATCTTAGCCGTATATGATTGGTGCTGAACACCGTTATAGTCCGGTCGAAAAAGAATGCCTAGCTCTTATGTTTGCTGTTCAAAAGACAAGGCATTACATCATTGGTCAAACTATTCATGTCATATCTCGAGTTAATCCTCTTCGGGTACTCATGAAGAAGCCCAGCACACTCAATTCTCGGCTGGCTACATGGGCCATTCTGCTAGCTCAATATGACATGGTATATGTACCTCAAAAATCTGTTAAAGGTCAAGCACTGGCGGATTTCTTAGCAGCGCATCCTGTTCCGAAAACATCCAAACTCTATGATGAAATTCCAGACGAGACATTGGAATCCAATACAATCCCCGAAGAATTTCCTACTTGGCGTCTATTCTTCGACGGTGCATCCAGGATCAGACCCAATGGTGCCATTTTTGCAGGAGTTGAAGTTGTCCTTGTTTCTCTAGATGGGTCAACTATTTAAAGAGCTTACTCCCTAGATGAACCTTGCTCTAACAATGTAGCTGAATACAATGCTTTACTCATCGGCCTTCAATTGGCCAAACAACTGGACATCGAATATCTCGAAGTCTATGGCGACTCCAAACTGGTTGTTAACCAGGTTAGAGAAACCTATGAAGTTTGCCATCAAGATCTGGTGCCTTAACATGAAGCAGCAATCAGCATGGCTACATTATTCAAAGCCTTCTTTATCGAATATGTTCGCCGAGCTTGCAATACTGAGGCACATGCTTTGGCCAATCTTGCAGCGGTCTTAGCCATCCCTATCAAAAGACAGCAGGTGGTGGTTGTCTCTAACCGGAAATTGTTTTGCATTGAGAATAATCGTAATATTGAGTTCAGTAACTTCACTGAAGCCAATGTTATCAATGAAGATTGGAGAGTTCCTTTCATCGATTTCGTAGTTCATGACATACTTCCTGAAGATCCTAAGGAGGCTACGAGTATTCTCCGACGTTCTTTTCGGTTTTACTACAATCAAACCACCAAGACTCTCTATCGGCGGACTTATGACGGTCTTCTTCTACGCTGTCTCGCTGGTAATGAAGCAAAGCAAGTATTGCGCGAAGCTCACGATGGTGTCTGTGGAGCACATCAACCCGGTCCTAAACTACAGGATCGTATCCGACGCATGGGTTACTATTGGCCTTCTATGGTATCAGATGCCATCGAATATGCAAGAAAATATCGAGCCTGTCAAATCCATATAGATTTCATCCATCAACCTTCAGAATTTTTGCATCCGACCGCCGCTTCCTGGCCTTTCGAAGCTTGGGGCATGGACATTGTAGGTCCCATCAATCCTCCTTCTTCTAGAGGACATCGGTTCATATTAGCAATAACCGACTACTTCTCCAAATGGGCTGAAGCTATACCTCTAGCTGAAGTCAAGACCAGCAGCGTTATCAACTTCGTCAAACACCATGTCATCGATAGATTTGGTGTACCTCGAAGGGTCATTCATGACAATGGACCACAGTTCATCAGTCAAAAGTTCATAAGGTTCTGTGACGATCACCGGATTGACAATGTCACTTCGACCACTTAAAATCCTGCTGCTAATGGCTTGGCTGAAGCCTTCAACAAAACCATTATCAAAATCCTCAAGAAGTTTGTATCTACTAATAAACGGAATTGGAGTGAAAAGCTTGGCAAATGTCTTTGGGCTTATCGTACTACGGTCCGTAATCCCACAGGCTGTACACCCTTCTCTCTAGTGTATGGCTGTGAAGCAGTTATACCCTTGGAACTTCAAATTCTATCCTTAAGGATTGCCATTGCTAATGAGCTCACCACCGAGAACAACGATCTTCTTCGACTTCAAGAATTAGAAGCGCTTGACGAGAAGCGGTTAATGGCTCAACAGCATATTGAGTTATATCAAGCCCGTATTTTAAAGACTTTCAACCGCAAAGTTAAAGTCAGAGCCTTTCAGAAAGGAGAACTCGTTCTGACAGTCAGACACCCCATGACTATGACTCATTCGAGCAAAGGCAAATTCGACGCGAAGTGGGAAGGTCTATATATCGTGAGCAAAGTCTTCTCAAATGGAGCCTACCAACTCACAAAATTAGATGGTCGAGTTGCAATGATGCCCATCAATGGCAAATTCCTCAAAAAGTATTATGTATAAATGTAAAAGAGAGTGCTTGTAATCATCAGACAAGTTTATAAATAAAATTTGATTTTATTTTATCATGAATGATAGTACATAATATCAAGGGAGGTCACTATCATCCTTTTCAAAATTAGGACGTGGTCCACTGCCGTCCTTATCAAAGACATAATCGACAAAAGAGCCGAAAACATCCATGCTCGAACCCACCAGGAACTTGCAAATAGCCATCCTCATGGCCTCTTCTTCTTTCGTCGTCTTTAGTTCAAGAAGAAAGTCCAAGATGTCCCCTGGTGGCTTGGGTACAAATGAACCTTCATTCGCTTTCATCTGCTTTGGCTGGCTGGTATCGACAGGACGTTCCTCCGAGCGTTCAACCTTTGGGGCGATCTCAGCCTTCTTGGATGCATCCCCAGACGACATCTTTATGTTGAAAAGTGAAAGTGATCATTCCATCTAATTTCTTTCCTATTTATGGACGGAGATTCTTAAAACAACGAAGCGACACATTCATCCGACGGTTCGCCCGTTCATTCCACCTATCCGACGGTTCACCCGTTCGTTCAATTCATCCGACGGTTCATCCGTTCATTCAAATTCATCTGACGGTTCACCCATTCATTACATCTATCTGACGGTTCATCCATTCATTACATTCATTTGACAGTTCACCCGTTCATCAAATTCATTTGACGGTTCACCTGTTCGTTCAATTTATCCGACGGTTCACCCGTTCATTTCAACCTATCTGACGGTTCACCCGTTCATTCAATTCATTTGACGGTTCATCCGTTCATCCTGACGATTCATTTCGTTCAATTTTGATGATTTATTTTCGTTCGTTCATCTATTTATCCATATCAGCAACTTGTCATCCTTGATTAAGTTGTCCACCGAAATAATAATATTCGACAAATTATATTCTGCCATGTTCATATTACCTCTGAGCAGATATAATGAATATAATTATTTTTCTAAAAATTAAGAAATATATCATGTCCTGCACCTCTGAATATATTTTCTATCACTATTATTTATATCTGAATAAGATATGGAATAAATAATAGAGACACAAAGAAATATCTTTTTATTGATCAAAATTGAAAGACATTACAAAGATACGTATCACAAGATAAGAAGATACCAAGAATCTTTCTATTCGGCCGACGATGTCATCAAGTTGGTCATTTGCTGCTTCAAAATTTGCAGTCGTTCCTCACGAGAGCCCATCACTCACTTACTAGCTTCTTTCGTCCCAGATGTATCATCGAAGGTTGGCAGGGTAACTAGTCTACGAGTGATTTCAGCTTGATGAGCTGCGGCATACTCATCTCTTTCTTGAGTTAAAACACCCAGTTGTTGAACTGCAGCCTGATGTTGGGTGGCCTCATCTTCCAGAGCTAATTGAACAAGTCTCAGCTCTTCCTGAAGACGGGCAGATTTCGCTTGCAGTTCAGCAACTCTCCTTTCCTTCTCTTCAGCAACAAATGCCACTGTTTCCACTTTGGAGTTATACTCAGCGGACTTGGCAGTGAAAGTATCCAAGAGAGCATGGAAATTAACTTTCTCAACCGCAGCCTCTTGAGACATCCGTTCAAATTCAGCTTGCACCAAAGGCTCTACCTCTCCATTATTTAGCTCTTTGTAGCTCTTAACCGAGGTCTCCAGCTCATCTAATATATGAACAAGAAAAGTAGCCTGAGCTTCGTCGCCTTGACTGCGGATGGCATTAACCAAATAAGAGGTTGGACCTCTAACTGTGGAGAAATCAACCTCTTCCTTCTCTATCACCCTATCTATTAAGGGTCCCAACGAATTAAAGAAAAAGTTGGTGAAGGAGCTGATGACAAATCGGTTAGTGGCCAGAGCACCAGGAGTAGCAGCTACTCCCGTTGACGATGAAGCAGCAGGACGTTCAGCTTCTTGCATTTGAATGGAGGGTTCTTTAAATAAAGGAGCTAAGGTAGAGCTAGTTGCTCCTCTCGGTTGTTCCTCTACAAAATTAAATATTGTCATTTTGCCTGTCATTTACAACTGTTGAAAATGATCAAAAGTGAAAGCAGTTTTACCATGGTTTGGTCCAGTAACTGGTCTGTCATCTACTGGCACAGATTCTAATCTAGCAGAAGTAGCCTCATACATCACTGCCTGGCTACTACCTGCCTCGGAGCCGCCCGACAAAAGTCGACTGCCACTGGCTATTGCTGTTATCGGCACTATATCAGTGCAAGTAGGAAGAATTGGAGATGGTTCGATTTCTACATGGATCAAAAATAGCGATGTCAGCCGTTAATCTATAAAAAGAAGATTGAATAATTTCATTTAATACCTTTGGGATCAGCGGTAGTAGTTTCCTCCGGCGCTACTTCCTCACCCACATTCTTTTCGGGAGACAGTTGCACCTCAACATCCTTTTCAAGATTTTGTGTGTCATCGACAGCTTCGGGTGATATATGGACATCAGTGTCCTCTTCCGGATTCAAAGTATCATCAACAGCTTCTGTTGATGTATCTTCATTGCTCATGCTATCTTCCGGTGCTTCCTCGCTGACAGTTACGGCAGCCTGATCGACATCATCCTGCAGACCGAAGTCGCAATCATACAATGTATCGATCATTAAGCGATCCTCTTCTTCTTGAAGTGTTCCTGGTGTAGTAGGAAGTTGAATAGGTTCCACCGCCGGTGAAGGAGATCGCAAAACTTCATGCTCCCTCTCTACAATATCTTCCCAAGGCTCCGTAGCCTCATCTCTCTGTTCAGTCTCATTTCTCTGCTCAGTATCCTCCCTCTGCTCTGGACTAGGAGTTTCCTGCCTAGGCTCAGAGGCAGGTGTAGGGGATGACATGGTTATTCCAGCTACAGCATTGGCCACCACTGAGGACAAGATTTGTCTCGGAGGGGTGATCACCCTCTTTCTTCTTCTGGAGGCCAGTTTCTTTCTATAAAGAGGTCTCTCTGGACTCTCCACATCTACTACTTCGACCTGTCTTGGAAGAGAGGTCGGCGTGGTCGCTTCTTCTCTTTTGGTCGACTCGGTCAATTGTCGAGACTGTGACCTGGTGGTGACCTTCTCTGATGGGTCTAAGATAAATTTCTTCTTTCCAACCAGAGAAGAAGGTTCATTAATCCTTCTCTTTCTCTCCTTGGTTGGAGATTTGACCACTTTCAAGGAAACTCACAGTGGTTCATTGACCTCCTCAGGGAAGTTAGCTTCCATTGAGGCTTCCAACGGATCATCCACTGGCTCATGCTGCTCGTCATTATCTGGAGCTAGCATAACAGTTGCTCCCTTCTTCAAACGCATTGTCGTCGCAAAGTTATCTACAAGGTTGAAGTTCTCGGCGAATGTATTTGCTGCTGTGTAAAAAATCGAATATGTGTATAACATTCGGGGACCGTGATCACTCTTGGTCGGCATCGAGAACACTGTTCTTGTGTCTCGAGCGTTGTAATAAGCCCAGGCCCTGGCGCCATCAATCAGATACCCTTTTTCTTGCAGGCAAGTTATAGCATTGCCTACGTGGAATTGGTCGTAGCCGAATTGACGGGCAAAGCGGCTGGGAAGATATGGTTTTAAGAAACATTCATCTTCAAATCTATAAACCAAGTACGATGGCCTAATCGTCCTCAGCCAATCAAATGCTGTCCGACCCAACGGCTGCCTCCCAAGATCAACTAGATTTATCGACATATGTTTATAGACGGGTGGAGGGGCAACACAGTAAAACTTCCACCCCTTCCCAAGGTCAAAGCACGTCTGCAATCTTTCAGACTAGTGTATATCCATTTGTTCCGGAAGAATCTTCGTAAATAACTACTGCCGACTGCTCCCATGTCAGGGTTCATCAATGACGGATGGTGCAGAAGTAACAATCCGATCAAATAAGGTGTAGGGCAGTTCTAGCCGAGGAAAGTTCCCCTTCTCACCTTTCCATTTGATCATAGATTCAACATAAAGACGAAGACCCGCGTTCACTCTACAGGTCATTGCCGGTAGCAGATCCATCCGGTAGCCAAAGACTAATTGGACAACAACAAAGAGTACGCCGCGGTGGAAGCGATCTACGGCTCTCGCTCCCGGTACGACGAAACGTCGAAGCCAATATGAGAGGAAACCCACCAGCTGGGCTTCCTTTGACATGGGCCTATACCCATTCTCATGAAACTCTCAATAAAATCTCCGATCTTGAATGGAGGGTATTGAAGTTTGTCGTCAACATTGATGTCCATTTCTTTGTTTTCTTCCATCAATCCAATCACCTCACTGTGGCTGAGTGGTTTGAAGGAGGTAGGGATGCATGTATCGTGATCCTTAGTCTTTTTCTCGATGATGTGATTAAGGAAAAGATAGGGCAACCACTTTGATGAGTAACAAGTGCCGGAAGAACCACTCTTATAATACATGGAGCAAATTTTGTAGTGGTACAGTAGTTCTTCAAAAATTGCTACCATCTCTGTATTTTCTCGACGAAGTCGGTCTAACTCGTCATTTGTTCGAACATATTCTTCGTAGGTGAAGTCTCCCATTGGTAAGCTTGAGATATATTTCATCTCATCAAGGGCTAGTCCAATCTCCCCGTAGGGTGTCATGAATGTCCCTGTCCTAAAATTATACCTCTCTGCCAAGGCAAGAAACAGATGAGGGTTGGGGTGGAATCCATATACGGTAGAATATACCGCCTGATATAGCTCAATCCCTTTGAGCTTTTCTTCAAACTGAACCAATATCCAATTGGTTATGCAGTTCCATCTCTTGTTGTCTTGGTTCACCAGACCTGTCAACCGGATGTCCTGATCCGGGTATCTTCCCTCAGCCTTTGCAAATTTATTAGCAAAGATCGGCGTCCTCACCGGCAGCAGCAAGGAGGAGTTCTTTGGAGGGATACAGCCAGGCTTCAATCCTCTGAGCAAGAAGCTATGACGCTCAGAGGATCTATAGAACATATCCCTGTTATTCGGTCCTTTCTTTACACAAATAGTTCCTGTTATTGCTTGCTGGAGAGGGGTAATATCCCAGTCCATCCTCCTGGGATAGCTCGTATGGGCAACAGAATAGAGGGAGGCATCTGGCAATGTCCAGTAACAGTATTACTTTCTCCTTTCTCTGGAAGAGTCTTTGCTCAACACGAGGTCTCGGCTGAGAACTCTTATCAATAGCTTCTCCATATAAGAACAGGGGTTCCTTATGAGTAATAGCATCGGCAGTCTGTTGAGGCTGCCCATTCATCAGACTCAATAAAGTTTCGTTGTCCTGTGCTACCAAGATGGCTTGACGGGAAGACGACAGAGCATATTGGGGAAATATTACATGGGGCAAATCTTCTTTAAACTCTGGTTCAGCAAGGGTCCCTGCGAAGATTTCATATTCTGGGTCCTTTCTGATATTAATTGCATCAAACAGAAAGACATAATTCAGTACATGTCAAAACAAAGAAGTCTATTCAAAAAATCAGCAAGTGCACAAGTATCAGATTACGCTGGGTGTCAGATTGCGCAAACAATAGCTTCTATGCGCAAACTGTCCAGTTGCGCTTACATATTTACTTTTGCAAGCCATCAGATTGCGCTAACAAGCTTGCACAAGCCGTCAGATTGCGCTAACAAGCTTGCGCAAGGCAACAGTTTGTGCTGATAACCTTGCACAAAACAGCAGATTGTGCTGACTTTTGCCAGCAATTTTTAACCGATTGTGCAAGAAAATAGTCTTCATAAAAATAAGAACTATTGGGTTTGTGCAACCGAAACCCTAAACAGGACAGCGCAATATAACCAAATCTCTAAAAAGAGATCGGTTTGAAGGATCAACAGTGTCAAAAGAACCCTAAAAAGGGGTCTTTGATCGAGTTTACTACCTTGCAGTACGGGATGAGCGACTTCATGTCGAGAAATACGCGGCACAGCCCGAGCCGAAGACTCGGCGGGGGCCTTGCCCTTCTCGACGACGGAGCGCTTCGGAGCAATTAGGGTCGACGGGGAAGAAGAAGAGTTGGAATGGACTCGAGAATTTTCTCTCTCAGGTGTTTAGAAACAAGTAAAGAATAACAGAAAAGAGAAAGAGAACTATTTATAGTTTTTGAAAGTTAACAGATGCCTCAGATTATGCCAAAGAAATAGGAGCTGCCTCCTCCGATTGCGCAGACAAGTCATTACTTGCACAATTTGATTTTAAAATCAAAATTCAAAGTATTTCGAAACCTTGAATTAATTCAACTTTCGAAAACTTTGAAGGGGGTCTTGTAGGTCCTAAAAATCAAGTTGCACCCGTCAACAAAGCCATGAAAATCAAAAAGTGCATCATTCAAATGAACTGCACAAGAGACAGTTTGTGCACCATCTCGATTACGCAGGCTGAACCGCGCACTCATCCAAGTGCGCAAGCTATCGTGGCCTTATCATCATTATCTGACAGAGAATCAGATTTTCTGACAACTGACAGCACAGAGAACGTGGAAACTGTTCATTTATCTGCAACATAGCGCTCGAGGATATCTGCACATGCAGCACAATCTGCTAGACTCTCTGCAGCGCGGTCCATCCCGGCGTAATCTGAAGCCAGCACAATTCATGTGGCACACTCCATCAAGACAACTAACAATGTACACGTGGCCTTCATGCCATCAATTGTCACGACCCGTACCCTAGAATAAGGGCACGTGACGTGGGTACGTCCAGCCTACGCCGCAGTATCGACGGTAGAACGCTGTCCTAGGTCCATAACATCTAACAGATAAGGATAATATACAGTTATACTCCCCGAATGGGGGTGACATAACACAATATAACTCAACCACATCTCAGTGACTAAAATAAATACATCTCAGAATGAGATAGAAAGATAAAGATAGATAACAACCAGGAATGTAACATCACCGAGATACAAATCCAGAAATCTAAGTGACTAAAATAAATACATCTCAGAATATCTCAAGTCTAATACAGTAATCCCAAAATAGTAAGGCAATCCTAAACTAATGGAAGTAACATCAACTGCCAGCAGGTCCAAGTCACTAGTGATGTCTAATGCTGCACCAAGAGGGATAGACACCAGAGCCTCATCATTCACTGTAAAATTTTCAACAGGTCCAGTCAGGACGGGAACGAGCACATATCTCTCAAAAAAGTTCATAGCAGGTTAGGAGTATAAATCATGCAATAGAGTAAAATACAGGAAGTGCTGAAAAGGAAGTACGAGTAAACAGGAGATATTTTGTAACTGAAAGTAAATACATGATAGTAGAGACTGTAAGTGGCTACATGATTTAGAGAATAATGGTTATATAAACGGCTTGGGGGCACATGAATACAAATAAGGAGGCACATTTATACAGCTACTGGGGATAGTGTTCACATAACCAATTCTACTCACCCCGCCCCAACCAGTACACAAGGATCCATTCAAGTTACGTTATAAGCACATGAATACAACTAAGATACGTGAACTCATGTAATGAGTAGTATATGAGGCACGTGAAAGCACATGAGAACATGTAAAAACATGAACTAGTATGAGTACAAGGAGTACCTGATGCACATGATAAAGTACATGAACATGAAATACCCGATACACCCATAGAGGGATAACATCTCAGGAAAGGATCCATATAGTACTAATCCATGAAGATACGTGTCAGCATCAAGTAAAGTAATCTAGAACAAGAATATAATCCAGGTGAGTATGAAAAGATCAGAGAATATACTCGCCTGCTATCTGAGTGTCCAAGAGAAATGTACTGTCCGAGGAGTGGCGTCTGGCTCCTATTAGAATAGCACAAGTCACAACGAGTCCTGAATAGTAATAACATGCACTACAATGCGTTCTACATGAATCTAGGTCAATTTAGACCAAAGTCAACTCTTGGTCAACCCTAGAAGTCAAACTAGGTTAACCAAGTCTAATCTAGGTCAAACTAGTCTAATCTAGGTCTAGCAAGTTATTCTAATTTATAACAAGTCTACTCTAGGTTCCTCTAGGCATACCATGCCTAAACATCCTCTAACACAACCACAAGACTATGTCTAAAAGTCTACTAAGAAAACACCCATCCTATAGTCACTATACCAATACACCCATGCCCTATGTTATAATCTATAATACATTAACCCATATATCAAGACATAACAACCCATATGTACCTAGCCTATCCCATATATATATATACATTCACACAATATATCATGTACATATACACATTATCACATTTTCTATATATACACATTATATATACACATACATTATCACATATTCTACATATAATATATATTAAAAATACATATACACATGAATAGAAAAGCTTGTATATATATACATAACAGTGCTTATATATATATACATACATAGGGAGTGAGGGAAAGAACACATGAGTCTTGGTGTGTAAAGAGGGGAGTGTGGTGACTGGAAAATAGTGAAAAACATGTGGGGGTGCATGTGTTCAGGCATGGAAGAAACAGTGTAAACATATGCACAGGAAAATCCTGGAAAACTCAGTTGAAGGGTACACATTCTCAGGTGTAGAAGAAATCGAACCCAGGAATGTATTGATTCTCAGGTTATACTAACCCCAAACAATACTCAATACATTCCCAGGTTTCACCTGAACCAATTCAGTTGTTAATGAAGGAAACATGTTATCAATATAAGAAAAACCAAGGACAAAAATTTATTTCAGATTATACATTGAACTAACAGTTCAAACACTCATGAATTTTCAGTTTAATACTCAAATCATATCCAGATTCAGATTATGAATTAACATTAGTTACCCTATTGAATCAATACAATGTGAACTAATGCTCTTGAAAAGAAAAGGAATGAAAAATCAGTTAATAACCAACCTATGCCCTTAAACTCAAAAATCAGTTTCAGATTTCATAAAGAAAAACAATTGTAAGGGAAATGGACAACAGTGAAATAATGAAAGGAAATCAATTAACAATGACAAAATGGTTCAAAAGAAACTGGTACTCAGGTTTATTCAAGAACTGAAATTTCAACCCAAAGTCCTATTCAAAACAGTCTTAAAGACAGGACCTAACTCTCAGTAATCAAAAGGAAGAACAACATACTAGTGTGTGTTACATGTGTGTGTGAATCAAAACAGTCCACAACCAAATACAATTGACAGTCCAATAAAGCTCAGATTTTCATTGAACCCCCCCTCCATTTCAGTTTAAGAACTCAAACTCATTCTCAGTTAACTCAGTAAAATCATTCAACAGTTAATAAGAATCAAACAGAAACAATAACAGTAAAACCCAAAGAACAGACCACAGGAAAAATCTCAATTTTTACGACCCAAACCACATCAATACAACCCAAAATTTGTCATACCAATAGAGTTTATATAGGAGAACAAGTTATAGGTTTAATTAAATGAACAAAGATTCTGTTCTGGCAGATTGATTTTCTAACAAAATAACTGCACAGAAGCCAAGGAGTTTGTTGTTTAGCGTGCCAATGAGCTGCTTTACACTTGAGGAATAGCTTCTTCTTTACGCATAAAGAGTTATTTGAGCTTTTTACGCTCAAGGCTATCTCAGCTACTCCTTTTTGCGCGTAGAGTTTATTTGAGCCTTTACACTCAAGGCTATTTTTAACCACTTTACACATGAAGCTTACTTTGAGCTATTTTACGCTCGGACATGGATAAACAACATCTTTTATGCACAGTTTATCCTGATTATGTGGGAACATGGTTTTCTGATGTGGCCTTCATGTCACACTTCTCGAAGAATGTGTGTACGTGCTCTCCTTATTTTATTGGATTATGGGACATGTGTCAACAGGCATAGAGGCTAATTTCTGTACGTGGATGACAGTTATCCTAATAGCCTGTGTAGTGACCCAATATTGATGCTTTTTACGCACAGAAGACAAGTCTATAAAGACTTCTTTTTTAAGAAAGGGGGACAAGATTTTGGAAACCAGATACTTTCTGAGCAAAGTGATTTTTCAGAGTATTTCTCTTCAACTTTTTCTCAAGAACAGAGTGAAGCAAAGCAGGAAAGCATTCGACTGTGCCATCAGTGCCAATTGTGTCGATACCTTTCTGGTGACTTAGTTCTTCCAGTTGTTCATCTCCAAGCAGTTTTCTTCATCATCATCGTGTGGTCAAAGGAACAAAGTGATCGCTCTCAGATTAGACTTCCATAGCAATACTTCCCAGAATTTACTTGTACTTTTGTATGTTTTCTCTCGTTTTCTTTCAAAAGCCTTAGGGCATTTTGTTAAGTGAAATAAAATAGAGACTCTGCTGGGGACGACTTTCTCCTCTGACGAGAAAGTAATTGCTCAATACGATGATGTGTCGATTGGATCGACGAAGAAGACTCTGGTCGTTCAATTCGACCGAACTGCTTATAAAGAAATGCTCCGAACTGGGGGGGTAGTGCTCACTGCTCCAATGTGCAAAAATCACGAAAGGTGTGCAAGGTTTGGATTCCTCAGTCCAAAGTACCCTCTAATCTCTCTATTGTCTCTGAAAGTAAGGGAATTCTTCCCACTCCTGTTGTTGCGACTCCCATCTGTTACGAGGCAGTTCCTGCTTCAGTGTTGCGCTATGTACGTAAAATTCAGTCTCCCGTCTGTGACGTGGTAGACAATCAGGTCTTGCGCTATACGCGTAAAGGCAAATCTTTCGTCTGTGATATGGCAGATGTTCCTGTTTTGTGCTATACGCGTAAAGGTAAATCTTCTGTCGGTGACATGGTAGAAAAAGTTCACAATGGTGCTTTTGCATCTAAAGTAAACTTGCCTACATACGTATAGCATAAAACCAAGTCTCCTATGGTAGACAATTCTTTTGATTTATCCAAGGAGACAAAAAATGTTGGCAAAACTTCTGTTTTATGCCAACAATCTTCTAATGCTGCTTTACGCAAAGTGCCAAATCTTAAGATTATGCGCATGGCTGATGGTGTTCTCTGTGCACAAAAATCAACTCAAGATTTGCACACACAACTCCAGGCGCGTAAAAACACACAGCTTTGTTCTGCCAATGAAGCTAGTAACCTTCTTTTTATACAAGGGACTAAATATTTCTTTGTCCCAAATATAAGAAAGAAAATGTTACCTTCCAATTTTTCTGATTTATGCGAGTTACTTGTACAAAAGCGTAAAAATAGAAAATCTCCTGTGACACTCCCTCAAGAAAATTATCATTGTGAATGTCACCAAATTGTGATCAAATGTTGCTGTTCTAATACTAAACGGTCAGTTTTCTACAGATTAAGCTATAATATACCTCAGCAACAAATTGATGACCAAGAACATGAGTTGTCCTATGCATCGGTTATTATGGCATCTCATATCAATAGAAGACGACGTTCAAGACGCAATTCATCCCAGACTCCAAGTCAACAACGGTTCAACCGAATCCTTGACTCTTTTGAAGGAGTATATCAACATACTCGGTCAAGAAGTCAATGATCTTTAAATATGTATTCTTCAGATTCAGAGGCTAGAGGTACCCAGTATTTGGAGTCAGAAACTGATAGCGTTAATTCATATCTTTACACCAATCCCTCTGTATGTTCAAGGGAAGTTGAATCTTATGTTATCGAAGAAGAACATGAGACGTCTACTTCTCATACAGAACAATGTCTTTCTACGGTGGAACTATCGCTAAAGGATATGCTTGCTGATGCAAAATATGCATCAGATAATAACGACTTAGCAAACAGTCCAATTGGCAGTAATAACACTGGTACAGATGGCTCCACAAACTCAATTGGCTCCACAAACTCAAGATAGTCAAGGGGTTGACATACCTTTGAATAATTTGAGTCAAGAGCCTGTTATCAATCAAAACTTTGCATCTCTTGACCCTCTCATTCCGGAAGATGTATCACCTCCTGTAGGGGCTACGGTACACCCAACCACTATTCAATCAAATATACTCCCTCAAACTAGTGAAGCTATTCAAGCAGATCGGGAGTTAAATGCACAATTTGAAGTTCTTAATCACAAAGATCAGCTCCAGAAATTGGGGATTAAGCAACCTTATCCTCCCCACTGGAATGATGTACCCTTTCCTCTCAAATTCAAGCCACAATCTATGGTATTATTTGATGGAAAGGCTTTTCTCCAAGTCAATATATCAATTATTTTGATATTATGACTGTGCATCTACAGAAGAATGATGCTCTTCTTACTCGAGTCTTCATTGGGTATTTGACGAGTACAGCATACGATTGGTATTATAGTCTATCCGATAATTGCATATCGTCTTTTGATGAATTCAAAGCAATGTTTCTCTCTCGTTTCTATGAATGAGGGATGGACATGAATATGTCCTCCTTAATAGAGATTAAACAAAATGAGAAAGAGGATACTCGGACGTTTATTGAACGTTTTCGACAGGCAACTTTGAAAATACCTCATGGTATTGGTTTGGCTAGAAATATTCCTGTTATCCAGACAGATAATCTCGAAGATAAAGATAAAGAAAAAATCAGAATTGACAAATATAGTCAACAAACTCTTAAGATTATTCAAAATATGGGATATGATTTAAAAAGTATGTCAGGTCTCAATCAGGGCAAAGGTGGACGATTACCATTATGTGGTGATCCATTTTATCAACGAACCCGTCATGGTTTGGGATACGATACATCCCATATGTTTAAGGAAGATATAGAAGAAGAATTTTCTTCCAATTCTTCACAAACCTCAGATTCTGAAGGAGTCCAATATATTGAATCTGAACACGTCTTTTCAGTTAATATGGTTCAAACCGATGATGAGTCTGAACTATTTGAAAATGACCCTTGGGTACAACAAATGGATACTCAATGGGAACTTCAATTTGAACAGCGACAGCCACCTACAAAAGATGAAATTGTCCAGATTGATGTTGGAGACGAAACTACGCCAAAGCCAATATTTATCAGCAAAAATCTTTCTGAAGATGAAAAAAAAGTTGATAAAGCTGATAAAAGAATATATCTATATCTTTGCATGGAGCTATGAGGATATGCCTGGTCTAAATCCTAAAGTAGCTACTCATAAACTCAATATTCTTTCTAATGCCAAACCTGTAAAACAACAGCAGCGACATTTTCGACCAGATATGATGGATGCAATTGAAGCAGAAGTTAAAAAGCTGATTACATGTGGCTTTGTCCGTGTAGAACAATACCCAGATTGGGTTGCCAATATTGTTCATGTCATGAAAAAGAATGGAAATGTTCGAATTTGCATAGATTTTCGAGATCTCAACGCAGCTTATCCAAATGACGAATTTCTACTTCCTATCACTGATGACATGATAGACAATACATGTGGTTTTGAACGTATGTCCTTCATGGACGAATTTTCAGGATACAACCAAATTAAGATGCATCTAGGAGATGAAAAGCACACTGCTTTCCATACACCCCTTGGAGTTTATTGCTACATAGTTATGCCTTTTGGTCTGAAAAATGTTGGTGCTACATATCAAAAGGCCATGAGCAATATCTTTCAATAGCATCTGCAAAAAAATAGTTGAATGTTACGTGGTTGATATCCCCGTCAAAAGTCGATTAAAAGATAATCACATTCAAGACTTGAAGACAGTATTCGAGTTGATGCGTCAACATCAATTAAAGATGAACCCCACTAAATCTTTCTTAGGAGTTTCCAGTGGCAAGTTTTTGGAATTTGTCATTACTTCTCAAGGTATCCATGTTGGTCCTGATAAAGTCAAAGCAATTCTTGAAATACGTCCTCCACGTAATCTAAAATAACTCCGTGGCTTTCAAGGTCACATTGCTTATATCAAAAGATTTATATCAAATCTTTCTGGGAGATGTCAACCTTTTTCTCGTTTATTGAAAAAGGGTGTGTCATTTGTTTGGGATGAAGCATGTCAAAAAACATTCAATAACATCACGCAATACCTCATAAATCTACCTGTTTTAGTACCCCCAGTAGTGGGAAGACTATTTTTGCTGTATGTTCGAGCATTAGATCATTCTCTTGGTGCTCTTCTTGCACAGAAAAGTGATAAAGGTCATGAACAGGCAATTTATTATCTCAGTCGAATGATGGTTGGAGCTGAACACAGGTATACTCCTGTGGAAAAAGAATGTCTAGCCTTGGTTTTTGCCATTCAAAAGACGCGACATTATGTATCGGGACAGACTATTCATGTTATATCCAGAATAAATCCTATTCGAGTATTAATGAAAAAGTCGAATATTCTTAACTCCCGATTAGCTACCTGGGCAATGTTGCTTACCCCCTATGATATGGTCTACATACGTCAAAAATCAGTACAGGGTCATGCGTTAGCTAATTTCTTAGCAGCTCATCCTATACCTGAAACTTCTAAATTATATGACGACATTCCAGATGAAGTCATAGATTGCAACATGACTTTGGGGGATGACATTTGGTAACTATACTTTGATGGAGCATCACGAGTTGGACCTAAAGGCAATATTGTCTCTGGAGTAGGCATTGTCTTGGTCTCTCCTGATAAAATGGTTATATACCGTGCTTATTCCCTCAATGAACCATGTTCCAATAATGTGGCAGAATATAATGCTCTGCTAATTAGTCTTCAAGTAGCAAAACAATTAGACATTGAGTTTTTGGAAGCATATGGAGATTCTCAGCTGATTGTTAATCAGGTCAGAGGGACATATGAAGTCAGAAATCCTGACCTCATTCCCTATCATCAAGTGGTAGTCGAATTGGCTCTTTCATTCAAAGGGTTCTTCATTGAATTCGTACTGCGTTCTCAAAATTTGGAAGCTGACGCTCTCGCTAGTCTAGCTGCAGACTTAGCAGTTCCAATCAGAAGACAAAATACCATCACTTTGTTGGATCGAGACCTATTCTGTGTCAAGAATAATTTTCATATCGAACAGAGTTATGTTAACGAATCAAATTTTCAGTAAAAAGATTGGAGAAGTCCACTTATTGATTATGCGGTTTATGGGATTTTACCTGAAGATCCAAAAGAAGCGGCATCAATCAAAAGACGATCATTTCTATTTTACTACGATTCTTCTATGCACATGTTATATCGTCGTTCTTATGATGGACTTTTACTGCATTGTCTCTCAAAAAGCGAAGCGAAGCAAACACTTCGTGAAGCTCATGATAAAGTTTGTGGTACACATCAACCAGGTCCAAAGTTACAGGACCGTATTCAAAGAATGGGTTATTATTGGCCCTCTATGATAGCAGACGCTGTGGATTATGCCAGACGGTGTAAAGTATGACAGATTCATGCTAATTTTATTCATCAACCCTCTGAATTTTTATATACTACAGTAGCTTATTGACCTTTCGAAGCTTGAGGTATGGATATTATTGGTCCAATTAATCCCCCTTCTGTCACAGGGCATCGGTTTATCCTAGCTATAACTGATTATTTTTCTAAATGGACAGAAGCAGTTCCTCTCGTTAAAGTAAAAATGTCTAATATGGTTAACTTCATCAAATATTATGTCATTTATCGTTTCGGGATTCCCCGAAGGATAATCCATGATAACGGACCACAATTTGCCAGTCAGACATTTTATCAATTTTGTGACAAGAACCGGATCCAGAACTTATCTTCTACAAATTACAATCCAGCTGCTAATGGTTTAGCAGAAGCTTTCAACAAAACAATTATTAAACTTCTCAAAAAGTTCGTCTCTTCTAATAAACGTGATTGGAACGAAAAACTTGGAGAATGTTTATGGGCTTATCGAACAACAGTCAGAACTCTAACTGGTTTTAAACCATTTTCGTTGGTTTACGGATGTGAAGTTGTTCTTCCACTGGAGATCCAAATACCATCTCTTAGAATAGCCATTGCTAATGACCTAACTACGGAGAATAATGACCGCTTAAGACTCCAAGAACTTAAAGGTTTAGATGAGAAGCGTCTTCAAGCACAACAACACATTGAGCTGTATCAAGCCCGCACATCTCGAGCTTTCAATCGTAAAGTTAAAGAAAGGGTATTTAAAGTAGGAGAGCTAGTTCTAGCTGTCCGAAGACCTATGGTTATGACTCATAAGAGTAAAGGCAAGTTCCAACCTAAATGGGAAGGTCCTTATGTAGTCGAAACCGTATTCTCCAATGGTGCTTATAGGTTGTCTAAACCTAATGGAGATTTGCTCATGATGCTAATTAACGGTAAATTCTTGAAGAAATACTACGTTTGAATTTCTTCTTTTCCCAGCTACCAAGGTTTGGTTAAGCTGATTATTTAGTCTCCTAAAAGAGAATTTTTATTTTCGGTCTTACCAGCTGATTTCAAAAAAAAAGGATCTATTATCTATCATTTTCTTATTACCTAAATCTACTTCTTTTAATTATTATCCATCATGTCCATATTACCTCTGAATAGATATTAATCTATTTTTTGAGTCATTACGATCTATCATGTTCATATTACCTCTGATAGTATTGTACACTCTAAAAAAAAGATTTATTATCTATCATGTCTACATTACCTCTGGATAGATATAATCTACTTTGTTGAGTTTTAAAGACTTATCATGTCCATATTACCTCTGATAATTGTTTTCTATCTCATACATATTTTAAAAAAAGAATAAAAAATATATTTTTATTTATTTCATGATTGGAAATAGTACATCAGCAAAATGAAGGAAATGACAGAAGATAAAAATTATTTATTGAGTACAAAAATTTCTAAGCTGGAGCAGACAGATCTTCAATCATTTTCTATAATTCTGCCAGACGCTTTTCGTGAGAGCCCAATACTTGTGTATGGATCTTCGAGCCTCCGCAGTACAAAGGTGGGAAAGTTCGGCAAAGGCAGCTAACATTTTGTCTTTGGCTTCTTCAAGGGTTTTGATGTTTGATTCAGAACCAAAGATCCATTCTTCCAAAATGGAACTTTGCTTCAAATATTGATCTCTATCTGTCGTCATCCGATTTTGTGCCTCCTTTAATCGAGCCAGTTCAGCCTCGACTTCACGATTTCTATCATTTTGTTGATGAATTTTGATATTCATTGAGTCATAGGCTTGTTGATGCTGCTCCAACAAGGGTTTATTTTCTTTCATGAAGGTCCTTTCCATGGCAACCTTATTGCTATAATCTTGAAGAGACTCTTTGAAGATGGTTTCCCGAGTCGTATACTCATTAGTGAGAGCATCATACTCAGATTGGATGAGGCTTTCTATAGTCCCACTTGACAACCTTAGATATTCTTTGATGGGTTGTTCAAGTCCCTGGACTATCTTCTGCAAAGCTGCTGCCCTCTCAGTATCATTAAACATTGCGATATTGTCTATGGTAGTAGCAATCGCACTTTTCAAACTCTCATAACTGAGGCCTTTCTTCAAAACCATTTTGATCAATGCTGCCAAAGTTTTGTAAAAAGTTTCAGTATAAATCTCTACCAAAAGATTCATATCAGCATTGGAGCTTGGTGTATCAATGATATCTGTCAATCTCTTTTTCTGGAAATCGGAGACAGGTACTATTGTTGCTATGGTAGCAAGCTAAGTTAACGATATATCTGTTTTTGTTACCATGGCCAATTGATTTCCAGGGAGTTCCGGGACTACATCTTCAGCCACCTTTTCTGCTACCTCCGGAGGATGAGTTTCGGTGGTAGGGGATGGTATTATAGAGGTGCTACCTCCTATGTTCGATTCAGACTCGAACACGACTGTCTCACGAATCTGGTCTGGACTAGCAGCAGTAATTGATGTTGCTGCTATATCTACGACCTTAGTAATCTGTTCTTTAGAAGCAATTGATTCTCTGAGCACTGCCGGCTCTTCTTTTGCAGTTGGTTCTTCTTTTCTTTTTTCGGCAAGAGAAGACAATTCCTGGTATGCCTCTCCTGCAAGCTTTTGTTGAATCTCCATAGATGGAGAATCTTCCTTAGAAAGAGAATCTTCTTTTGAAGAAGAACTTCCTTCTTCAGATTCTACTACCTCGTCATGAATAGACTTTTGAGGAGGATGAGGAGCGACGGGCTTTGCCACAGTAATGATACCTACAAAGATTAAATAAAATAGTCAATATATAAAATCATAATACATATTTTTGTATAAATTTTGTGTAATTGATCTTTACTTGGAGTAGGTGCAGGACGCGATAAGAGTGCGTCATAATCTAAGTCCCAGTCATCATAATCTAATTCGAGAGCCGGTTCATCCGAAGGGATGGGTTCCGGATCATTAGCATGAATTGTGGCGGTGTCTTCAACAGCTTTCGCCTTTTATGGCAAAATTAGATGCAATGAAGTGCTAAGTCGTCCGGAAGATATGACTCATGTAACTTATGTTGTTGCTGCTGGCTGGGGTGCTGAAGACCCTTCTCCAGGTTAAACTGAAGAGGATATAATATTTTGAGTCTCCTCAACAGGATTTTCACTTTCTGGAGTAGCAGCTCTCTGTTTGGAAGGCCCTTTAACAGTAATCTTCTGCTTTTTTTCCTGGAGAGTAACAGTTGTGTCTGATTTCCGCTTCCGGGTTGTAGTGATGGTAATTGCTCATGCAGTTGTTTCCCCAGCTCCCATAGGGATCGCTTCCAGATATTCATCTGGAACAACATCATCAGGTATGTCCAAAAGCACCATAACTGGTTCTTCGGTGTCTCCTTCTTTTTTCCACCGAAGACTTCCTTTCATATTGTAGTCTTTGGCCAAGGAACGAATGGAGACATAAAAATGTGCATATGAATGAAGCATTCGTAGCTCAGTTTTGCTCGTGGCGGTTGACACATGAAATTTGGCACCGGTGCATCCAACGCTGAAATACCGCCATACCCTCGCTCCATCAACTAATTTTCCATAATTGTTGAAAGTGGTAGAGGGATTACCAACGTGAAGCTGGTCATACCCGAACTGACGAGCGAACCGGCTGGGTAGATATGGTTCGAAGTTGCAGTTGTCTTCAATTCTATACATCATATGTGAGGGTCTGATGCATATTAGCCAATTAAAGACTAACGCGGGTATTTCTGTTCTATCTTGACCTATGTCGTCAAATTGCACACCAAAACAGTCGGATGGAACTGGTGGTCGTGTGCAGAAAAAATTCCAACCATAGAAGAAATTCAGTGCTCCCCGGGTATCCGTCACTGAAGTCGCATTCCACGTGGCTTTACTAAACTTCTGGAGGATTACCCTCGCATCATTTTCAGGGCCTGGTGGCAATAAGCTGCAGTTGTGATGCAGTAACCTGCTTATTAAATATGTATAGGGCATCTCCACCCTAGGGAAATCGCGACGGTAGGGAGCATTATTGATAAGTTCTTCACCAAATGCTCGCAAACCCGCATTTATCGAATACACCATTGTCGATAATAGGCTGAGCTTGGCCTTGAATACCAAACGTACTGCTGGCCATAGTACATTTTGATAAATTCTGTCGACTGTACTAGTCTCTGGTACGACCCATCTTTACAGCCACAGGGAAAGAAAGCCCGCCAGCAAGGCTTCATTTGAGAGCTTTCGACTGCCATGTTTCAAAAAGCTCAATGTTTCAGTCCCCGCGGGGAATTCTCCAGCTTGAAGGTCAAATACTTGTCCGGAAGTTATATGTGATCATCCAATTGTTTATCAAATCAGCAAGAATTATTGAACAAGTGTTGAATGTTTGAGCCTTGTTATCTTGTAATCTCTTCTTATCCTCCTTGGACACTCTATTTTTATGATAGAATAGATATGTTGTCCATTTATTAATATATGCCAAATTTGATCCACTTTCGTACATAGTGGTGCAGATCAAATAGTGGCACATCAGCTCTTGGTATACCTCGACTAAGCGAGGGTTTTTCTTGCTAATTTTTGCTAATTTCCGGTTGGAGGGAACGTACTCTTCATATGGAACTTCCTCCATTGGTAGCTTGGAGATGAATTGCATCTCATGGAGTGCAAAACCTATTTCGCCTACTAGGATCGCAAAGGTTCCTGTCGAGCTGATATACAACTCCATCAGAGCTAAGAACAGATTATTGTTTATAGGTATGCCTTGACTTGTGGAGGCTACCGCTTCTAATAAACCAATGGCTTGTAGTTCTGCTTCGAAGTTCTTTATAATCCAAGAACTAAGTTGAACCCAGTTTTTATTGTGAGGGGTCATCCACCCTGGAAGCCTAGGGTTGACCTGGGGATACACTACCAAAATACAGTAAATTAGCGACAGAAATTTTCCGTCGACGTTCGCGACAGCTTTACGGCAACTACCCGACGGATTATCGACGACAAGCCGTTACATTTTTTATTTTACTTTTAGGGGGAGGAAAGGTCGCACATCCGTCGCTAGGGCGTCGGAGATATAGCGACAAATAGTCAGCCGTCGCTATGCAGTCAATTATTTTGCGGGAATTGTGTGGAGAATTGGCGAGACAATTCTTCGACTACGTAGCGATGGATATTCAGTCGGCAAGTATCAAAAATAGCGACTAACGGGTGATGGATTAAAATTCGTCGCTAGTCCGTCGCTAAATATACGTTCCAGACTTAAATTGAAACGGTGGGGGAAACTTTTCGCATTTCCCCCAAATTTACTCTCTCTCCTCTCTCTCTCTCTCTCTCTCTCTTTCTCTCTCTTTCGCGGCTTCGGTGATCGGCGTCGGCGTCCTCTCCTCTCTCTCTCTCGAAGGTAATCCCCTTTCTCTCTCGATCTCTCTTTCTCTCTCTCTCTCTTGCGGTGTCGTAGGGGCAATAGGGGCGGCGGGCTTGGGGCAGGGGCGGCGGGGGCTGGGCGGCGGGCTTAGGACGGGGGCATCGGGGGCTGGGCGGAGAGCTTGGGACGGGGCCGTCGGGGGCTGGGCGGCGGGCTTGGGGCAGGGGCGTCGGGGGATGGGCAGCGGGCTTGGGACAGCGGGCTTTGGTCGGAGGCGGCGGGGGGCTTTGCTTCTCAAATTCATCTAAGTTTATATATTGGCTAAATAATGTGTTATTCATATTGGGTGTTATCCATTAGTTTGGTGGTGTTTGGATTAGTAAATGTGAATATGGAGTTTGGGTTCATGGTGTATATGTTCACTTTGTCAAGGACAGTGCGAGTTCTTCATCTGCATAAGTCACTGAATAAGTGAAGTTTTTCCTGGAAAACCGACCCTTAGAGTGTATCTGTTGTGTGCTTCTATATAGATGTATATATCTATACATCTAACTGTGATATACATATATATGTGTATGTGTGGTTTAGAGAATGAGGAATGAAGGCAGGCCTACCATGCCTATTAGCATGCAGGACGGCTTGGGGTATAATGTGTGAGTGTAGACATGGTAGGAATTATAGGTAATTAATGCTAGTGTAGGTAGTGCTTGCTAGATAGTAAGGACACTCTAGTATCCTAACCAAGTTAATTTTAGCCTAGATATTTAGGATATAGCTCCCATATCCTAGAAGTGGACTCTTGCAATTTAAAAATAGATAGATTGACTCAGTTTGATTAATTGACCTATAATGACTCTAAAACTTGATTTGCAGCTGCAAGTATACAGCACCACAAAAATATTTACTAACTCGTTAAGTTGAACCGTGTATAATATGCTCGACGCTTAAGAGGAATCATTTCGACTTAGTAGACTATCGAAGAATCGGTATCGGACTATCGGTATCGGTATCAAACTATCGGTATCGCACTATCGGTATCGGACTATCAGTATCGGTATCGCACTATCGGTATCGGTATCGAACTATCGGTATCAAACTATCGGTTTCGAACTATTAGTAACAATTGTACTTAGATTTTTCTCTTCTCGAGCTAGAATACCAGCGGATCCACCAGTTACATGATTATATACTAATTCTGTTTAGTTTGTCTTACTATACAGATTTTTATATCCAATCTGTGATGGATCGTTATTTCGTTGATCGTACATAGATGTACAAATGACAACACGAGAGCAGAATAGGTGTGAGTGACAATTTTCCGGCAGGCGTGGAAGTGTTTCTTAAGTATGCCATGAGCAAAGCTCAGTTTATGGATGATAACAAAATCAAGTGTCCATGTCGTAATTGTCGCAATAGACGTTACGAAGAAGTGGTGAGTGTAAGAGAGATCATTTGACCCGTAAGGGTTTCGTACGTGATTACGGCCTGTGGTCATCGCAAGGTGAACTATATGCGGAAAGACAGGTTGCGAATGCTGCTACTTATGCTTTTGATGATAATGATGCAGCGGATTTTGTTGTCGATGACGACGAATGCTCCGTTGATTATGGAGACGTGCAGAACCTTGCACGAGATATGGTGTACGACGCAGCAGGGCTTAATTTTGATCCGGAGGATCCTAATCCCGTGGCGAAGGAGTTCTATGATATGTTTCAGGATGCGAAAACTTTTTTATATCCTGGTTGTGAGCCACATTCCGTACTGTCAGTGACGATGTGGTTGTTGAAAATAAAGTCCGATTTTAACTTGCCACAAACTTGCTATGATCGGATTACACAACTAATGAAGGAGGTGTTACCAAAGGAACCAAAAGAGCTTCCAAAAAACTTCTACAAGTCGAAGATGATGGTCCGACAACTAGGACTGGGGTACGACAAGATAGATTGTTGTCGCAACGAATGCATGTTGTACTACAAGAAGAACGAGGATGTAGAAAGTTACAGCTTCTGTAATACGGATCGTTACAAGCCAGTCAGGAAAAAAGGAAAGTCAACTAGAAAACGACGTCCTTACAAGTATATACATTACTTGTCGATCACGAAGCGCTTGCAGAGGATGTATATGTCTCAGAATACAGCATAACACATGACGTGGCACAATAAAGAATGCACAAAGGACGATGGAGAATAGTCACATCCTTCGGATGGAGAGGCGTGGAAATATTTCGATTTTTGCCATCCAGATTTTGCTGCAGAGCCTAGAAATGTACGCATGGGGCTATGTTCTGATGGCTTCGCCTCTTTCGGGCAGTCGGGATCTCAATACTCCTGCTGGTCGGTCAATTTGACCCCTTACAATCTGCCACCATGGATGTGTATGAAGACTCCTTATATGTTCTTGACATCTATCATACCGGGTCCCAAAAATTTGACGAAGAATATCGATATATATTTAGAGCCATTGGTGGATGATCTGAAATAGCTGTGGGAGATCGACGTCATGACCTATGATATTTCCAGGAAATAGAACTTTCAGATGAGAGCTTCACTGATATGAACAATCAATGATTTTCCCGTATACGGTATGCTGTCGTGATGGAGTACTCACGGCACCCTGTCTTGTCCGATATGCATGCAAAATAGTAAGGTGTTCCGCCTTAAGCATGGAGGAAAAACTTCTTTCTTTGATTGTCATCGTCAATTTCTGCCCGCGAGTCATCCTTGGAGAAAGAACAAGGACGCGTTCAGAGCTGGAAAACAAGAATTTTCTCATCTGCCTGCCAGATTGTCGGAATACGATATTTGGGAAGATGTAAAGGACTTGCCCACTGTAATAGAAGATCCATCGAACAATCGTGTCGATGGATTCGAACAAACTCATAACTGGACCAAACGGAGTATCTTCTGGGACTTGCCTTATTGGAAAGATAATCTTATAAGACATAATCTTGATGTTATGCATATCGAAAAGAATGTGTTCGATAATGTCTTCAATATCATCATGGACATTAAAGGAAAGACGAAGGACAATCCAAAAGCAAGACAAGACATTGCCAAGATATGCAAGTGTCTTTATCTGAACTTGATACAAAGGGGAGCTGCTGGACAATTAAGTAAGCCGATAGCACAATACACATTGAGCAAGGAAGATAGATTAATAATCTGCAAGTGGGTATCTACTTTAAGATTTTCCGACGGCTATGTGTCGAATTTGTCTAGATGCGTTGATCTCAATGAACGCAAGCTAACAGGAATGAAGAGTCATGACTGCCACGTGTTTATGGGAAGATTATTGTCCATTGCTTGAAAGAGTTGTTGCCTTCTGCTGTATGGGTTACGTTGGCCGAACTATCAATATTCTTTATGAATATTTGTTCAACTAAGTTGACTGTGCAACACATGGTTGAACTTGAGGAGAAGATTATCTTAACAATTTGCAAGTTGGAGAAAATATTTCCTCCTGGCTTCTTTGACAGCATGGAGCATCTACCGATTCATCTAGCATACGAAGTCCGTATCGGTGCATCTGTTCATTATCGATAGATGTACCCATTTGAAAGGTACATAAAAATCGATATAATTTAAGTTGAATTTCAGTGGGTTTTAAAATTCTTTCTTAATTCTCAAGATAATTTGTCTCTCTAGATACCTACACCATCTAAAGAAGAAATTTGGCAACAAGGCTCATATGGAGGCTTCGATATGCGGAGCATATCTTATCGAAAAGGTGTCAAACTTCTGCTCCATTTATTTCGATACTCATGTTAAGACAAATCAAAATAGACCCCAAAGGAATGACGAGGACGTTGAGGATGGAGGAATATTCAATGTAAGGGGCAAGCCTGTTGGGGCTAGTAAAAGACGGTAGTTGACAGACGACGAGTATGATGTCTCTCATCGATATGTCTTGTTAAACTGTGACATACAAGAAGTGAGAGACTTGGAGAAGTAAGTCAGTACACTTGCACTCGTTATAATCTCAAATTTGATGAAGTAAGTGACTACACTTATATATTCTTATTTTCTCTAATAGTGTATTTAGAGATGAAGTCAAAATGAGGACACCCGATATTACCGATGAGGGACTTCAAAGAGAGGTTGATTGTACATTTCCGTCATGGTTTCATAAATACGTAAGTAGCTGTGATTATAATTGAGATTATAAATATATAATCTAAAACATTTAAATTATAAATATCTGTTTACAAGTTTTATTGCCTGAAATAACACTCACTCATGAGAGTGTTGATTATCTGGCATTGGGACCGAAGAAGCAAATAAAGACTTGGCCAAGCTATATCGTTAATGGTTTCAGGTTTAAGTCAACTCAGAATGCTATAAATATCGAATTTATCAATGACGACATCAGTACCAAGGATTTCGGTGTTTGCATAAGAGGCACCATCTATGACGACGAGCCGGACTTTGACTATTATGGAGTACTTAAGGATATTGTAGATTTACAATATACTGGCCCATATGATATGTATATTGTGATGTTCAAATATGAGTGGTTCGATACGACACCAAATATCGGTTGGAGAATTGATAAACAATTTGGATTTGTTGATATAAATTATCGCAGGAGGTATAGAGGATCCGATACATTTGCGATAGCAAATCAGGCTGTTCAAGTCTACTATACAAGCTACCTAAAGCGTCGTAGAGATCGATTTGACTGGTGGGCAGTATGCAAGATTAAATCTAGAAATATATTCAACGTTGGAGACCCAGCATACCAAGAGGACCAGATCGAAAAGTCCCAATACTTGGGACAACACTCAGATACAATGGATGTTGAAGATATTGTTGAGGAAAATAGAGGGGAGGAAGAGGTTGATACACAAGACTTAGCTGTCAACCAGGAGAGAAAGAGGCGTCTTGTCCCAAATATTGAGGCAGAAGAAGAAGAAGACGAAGAAGAAGAAGAAGAAGAAGAAGAAGAAGAAGAAGAATTTAATGGGGATGAGGATACAGATGAAATCAAGGATGAAGATAAGGATGTAGATGAGGATGAGAAGGATGATGATGAAGACGAGGCCGAAGATGAGAACGAAGACGATGATTAGGTTAAATATTGTTGTATATTAAAAATACTTCCAATTACGTGAATTAAGTTTGACCTCATAAAAGCAATTACGTGAATTCATGTTTTCTTCATTCGATTATTTACTTATTGCAGATGACACTCCTAGTCTTTTTCGTCGCGGTGGCACTCGTCTCCCTACTGGTGGTATGTATATTTTAGTTTAAAATTTTATATTCATTTACACTTTTATATTGTTAATTATGTTTATGTGTTCTATTTATAGGTCATGATGGCTGGCCGTGGTCGTGGTGCTGGTGGTGGTCGTGGGGGTGGTCGTGGTGGTGGTCGTGGTCGTAGTGGTGTTGGTGGTCGTGGTCGTATTCAAAATTCCCGGGATGTGACCCCATCGAGCGACCCCGACCCGGAGAGTACCCCGGGCATAGACGCATCCTGCCGTCGATCGACCACTTCATCGAGGCATGAGTCCGGATCTGCTAGCGGATCCATTCCGCTATCGGAACCACCAGCAGCGGATCCACCAGTAGATGCCCCAGTTACTGCACAGTGGGCCCCGGAGTACCCCCATAGTCGATTCCATCCAGTTACTGGGGAGTACATGCACGGACCCGCAGATCCTTCGACGGCACCAAAGAGGCCGAGAGGCGAGTTCCGATGAGAGCTATGGCCCGCGGAGACCTCGTAAGTAAATTTAAGATAATTTATTAAATTTTTTTCATTTATTCAAGTTAATAATCCAGTCGTTTCATCTTTGTAGGTCTTTTCCGTTTAATGTTGCCAGGTTCTTGGAGAAATTATCAGGGCTAACTTCCATGGTCCCTACCTTAACTTTTCGTCGGTGCCCCCAAACGTGAAGTACGTCTGGCTCGACGAGTTGAGGACTGGCGCCCATTCCTAACCAGTTCCGATTTTGATATCTTCTGGTTAATTATTAGTTACTCTTTAATCAACCATTTTTTAAATTACGTGATAATTGAATTTCTATGTTAGACGACGTACTGGTGGCCCCCCCATTGCGAGGACGCGATCCGCAGGACCTACAGAAGCGCTGCCTCGAAGAACATACGGGATATGATTCATGACCTGAAAATGGGACATACGAGGCCGAATTGGATCCAGCAGGAGTATTATGAGGACCTCTTAGATATGATGGATACTCCTGCGTACAAGGAAAAATCGAAAAAGACGAAGGCGAATCGACAGGCCGTGGGGCTTCATACAGGAGGGGGTCAAGGCCCCACGCAGCGACGCTTGCAGATCTGGTGAGTTACCTTAAATTCATTTCACTATCGAATTAGGTATTATTAATATACGGAGTTAATTAAGTTCTACAAAAATTTTGTATGCAGGCCCAACGGGCGGTGAAGGAGGGAAGGGCGCCAGAATCGGTCACTATGCACGACGTGTTCCAGCATACGCACAAAAGACGGAAGGACGGAAGCTTCGTCGACGAGAGGGCCAAGGAGACTGATGTAAGTACTTAGGTTTATGAGATTTACGTTAGAATTAAAAGTATTCGGACTATAACTTAGGTAAACTTAGGATTCACACTTAACTTAGTGAAACATAGGATTTAGATTACAACTTAGGTAAATCTTATAATATAAACACATTCATTTGATAGGCTGCTTATCGTGAGGCCCTTAGTCGGGCTCAGTTAACTGACACCGAGGATGTCGGTGAAACGACGCCCGCCCGGACGCCCTCTTCTTTGGCCGCTCGCAACGACTTGTTCGTAGATACCGTCGACGGCTTTAAGAAAGGGCTCCTGTACAGACTCGACTTCCTAGTGCCGTTGCACATGGCGACGCAGAGATTTCCACCGCCATCGCCTCCTTCCGTGGCCCCGGCAGACGATGATGTTAGGTCGCAGCTTACGCAGCTGCACGAAGTAGTGTCGTCCTTGTGGAAGCAATTTGCCACGTACTTCTCGCCTCCGTCTACTGCTGCCGGTCCGTCTGCTGATGGTGTCGGTCCGTCTGCTGATGGTCCGTCGAATGCTGGTGTCAGTCCTTCTTCCGTGGGTCATTTTTCTTTCAACCCTGATGCCCCTTTGGTACCGCCTCCGACTGTGACGACACTCCTGGATCTCATGTTGCCAGAGCAGCTACGCCGACTTCTGAACAGTGTCTACGACGGCTTGCCGCCGTACCTAGTGGAGGAGTATATTCGTCGGTCGCAGCAGGGATTACCACCACCGGGCAATCGAACTCCTCCTCCTTCGTAAAATATTGTAATTAAGAAAATTTGGAATATTTGTGGCAATTTTGGATTAATTGTGGTATAATCGGATTATAACGACGGATATTAGGTTACTCTTCAGGATAATTGATGTTTATTTTCTATTAATTTGGTTTGGTCTATGTGATTCTTGGATAATTGGTGTACATTAAATTTGTATGTGCATATTTGGTCTATGTAATTCTTGGATAATTGGTGTGCATTATATATTTGGTCTATGTGATTGTTGGATAATTGGTGTGCATTATATATTGGTTTGGTTTATGCATATTTTTGTGAACAGGGAAAGTGCTACAATTTTTTTTCCATAAAATCTCAGTTAGCGACGGACTAGTGATCGGTTAGCGACGGATTTTTCCAGTTTTTGACTAATTTTTGACGAAATTTTCGTCGCCAACTGGAGATGTGAAACTGTTTTCAGGTAGCGATGGGTAGTCGACGGAATATCCGTCGGCATGGTTCTGGTGGTATATAGTTCGACGGCATAGCGACAAAAAATTCGTCGCTAAGGCGACGGATAATCAGCCACTAATCAGTCGCTCTCTCGACGACGTAGCGACGAACACTCCGTCGACAAGGTTCTGGAAATGTTGGACATTTCCAAAATCATGGCGACGGATAATCAGACACAGTCGCGCTGTCGACGGCGTAGCGACGGAGTAGTGACGGCTCATCCGTCGCCTTGGTTATGGAAATGCCAAGTATTTCCATAACATGGTCGACGGATAATCCGTCAGTTTGTCGTCGCTAATCCCTCCTTTGTTATCGACGACGATCGATGGAATAGCGACGGAACGATACACTCTGATACGCTATTACGACGGTTTACCGATGGACCATTACGTCGCTATTGTTTACACAGTTCAGTATTTAATACTTGAAATGGACGAAAGTCCATCGGAAAGTAGTCGTTAATGCTTTGTATTGTGAAGTCGAAATACCATCGCTATTCCGTCGCTTGACGACTACGTAGCGACAGACCTTTATTAGCGACGAGCTGATTGCCGACGGATTATTTTGGCCAAGACCCATCAGTGATCGGTCGCTAATACAAATTCCCGTCGGACGGGCGACGGATCTGGTCGTCACTAATTCGACAAATTTTGGTAGTGATATAGTACTGAGGCATTCATAAACTTGTTTATGAACATCGGTATCTGCACTGGTTGGATCAAAGATGAGCCCTCACTTGGTGTAAATCTAGGCAATAAGCCTGAGAAAGGAACGATACTACCACTGGGAGTACTCGAGTGATAGCCCATCTGGTTTTTATCCCTCTTGAATATGATTCTCCCTGGTCTTCCATGACTGTTGGGAGTCAGATTCCAGATCATCCATCTCGGATGGGTAGCATGAACAAAAGAAGAAAGGGCATAATCTCTTGGCATTGTTGGAAGATACATCACCTTTTTCCCAAATTTGAACACCCAAGACTCCTTCCTGGGGTTTGTCTGAGATTTGAAATCAATTGCATCCCCAAACATGAATACAGGCTTCAGATAATGATGGCCATTCAGTAATGTCAATAGTTCTCCATTCATCAGAGACAGCAACATTCTATCTCCTTGAGCAGCTATCAACTGATGTCTTTCTTGTGGATACTTCTTGTCGGTTTGAGGAAACTCGACATGGTATAAATTTTTCAGATAATTTGATCCCAGAATACCAGCTGGTGAGCCAAATACCGCAGAGAGAGGATGGGCCCCCAAGCCCACTGCAAAAGAAGTTCAATAAGAAAAATCAGGTTAGTAAAGAAATCTAAGTATGAACTCTACGCAAATTCAAGCTTTTATGCAAATGACTATACATGGGTTTTGAAGTTATTACGCGTAAAAAGTTATCTGTTTTTTTAAAAGAATTTGTTTTTTTGCATTTCTCTAAAAATGTTTTACGCGGTATAAAAAAATGAATTGTTACACGTATTTTTTTCTGTTCAAAAGAATAAAGTTTTACGTGTGAAAAATATAGTCTTTTGACTTGTGTATTTTTAGTTTTACGCTCGCACATATAATGTGAGTGTATTTTTGGTTTTACGCTTCTTATCAAAAGAGTAAAGTTTTACATGTGAAAAATATAGTCTTTTTGACTCGCGTATTTTTCAATTTTACGCTCGCACGTATAACGTGGGCGTATTTTCAGTTTTTATGCTAGCACGTATAACGTGGGCGTATTTTTCAAAGTTTCACTCTAGCACGTATAACGTGGGCGTATTTTTAAGTTCTACGCTAGCACATATAACGTGAGCGTATTTTTTGATTTTAAAATCTATGCTGGCACGTATAACGTGAGCGTGTTTTTTCGTTTGGTTTTGGGTCATCTTCTCCAACGCAATCTCTGGTCGAAATAGGGTCTCTACCTATCATGGCCGGAGCCACGTTTGGGTTGGTCTTTGGGGTCTCCTCGATGTTCTCCCCCAGTGGTGCTGCAGCGGCGTGTACTTCCTTCGATGATCTAGCCATCAACGAAGTGGCAAGCTTCTTGCCCTTGGCTGAGGCGGCGGCCTTGCTCTTGGGTGCCATTTGCTCGAAAGGATTTTGAGGATGAATGAAGAAGAGAATAAGAGATGAAAGAGATAAGTAAAAAAATTTCTCTTCAACAGGAGCCCTATTTATAGAAAACTCAAGGATGATTCAAATTCTCAAAATGACTGTTGGGTATCCCTAAATTTACGTTAATGACTGTTGGATATCCCAAACCTTACGCTTATGTTCAAAGTATTTCAAATATTTAAAAATTTGAAAACTTTGAAGAGGGTCTTGTAGAAGCGTAAATAAATTTCGAAGACTAAGTCATGGAAGTTGAGATATTTACGCAAAGACAATTCCAGATTAGACTTTACGCAAAGGTCAAACTGAATCAAACTCAAAACTCTATGCAAGCCTTAAATTCAGATTTTACGCAGAGAACAGTTTCACTTTCTACGCGAAGAATGAGCTGTCCATGCTGCACTAAATGAACAAAGATTCTGTTCTGACAGATTGATTTTCTAACAAAATAACTGCACAGAAGCCAAGGAGTTTGTTGTTTAGCGTGCTAATGAGCTGCTTTACGCTTGAGGAATAGCTTCTTCTTTACGCATAAAGAGTTATTTGAGTTTTTTACGCTCGAGGTTATCTCAGCTACTCTTTTTTGCATGTAGAGTTTATTTGAGCCTTTACGCTCAAGGCTATTTTTAACTACTTTACGCAGGAAGCTTACTTTGAGCTATTTTACGCTCGGACATGTTTAAACAACATCATTTATGAACAGTTTATCCTGATTATGTGGGAACGTATTTTTCTGACGTGGCCTTCATGCCACACTTCTCGAAGAACGTGTGTACGTGCTCTCATTTTTTTATTAGATTATGGGACATGTGTCAACAGGCGTAGAGGCCAATTTCTGTACGTGGGTGACAGTTATCCTAATAGCCTGCGTAGAGACCCAATGTTGTTATATAAAGACTTCTTTTTTAAGAAAGGGAGACAAGATTTTGGAGACCATATACTTTCAGAGCAAAGTGATTTTCCAGAGTATTTCTCTTCAACTTTTTCTCAAGAACAGAGTGAAGCAAAGTAGGAAAGCATTCGACTGTGCCATCAGTGGCAATTGTGTCGATACCTTTCTAGTGACTTAGTTCTTCCAGTTGTTCATCTCCAAGCAGTTTTTTTCATCATTATTGTGTGGCCCAAGGAACAAAGTGATCGCTCTCAGATCAGACTTCCATATCAATACTTTCCAGAATTTACTTATACTTTTGTACATGTTCTCTCGTTTTCTTTCAAAAGCCTTAGGGCATTTTGTTAAGTGAAACAATAATAATAAAGGATGTCGCTAAATGTCGCTAATAATGACGTTTAGCGACGTCTCTTATTTGTGTCACTAATTACCAAAATATTAGCGATATTTTAATTCGGAGTCACTAAAATTGTCGCCAATATGACTTATTTTGGTAGTATTATTTTTGTGACTATGTTTTATGTTGAGATATTTAGACTCATGGACTTTGGATGTGATTCTAGATGATGTTATGCTTCTAGACTTCTCTTGGATTATCATATCTTATATTTTATGTCTTTATCGTGCCATTTATCTTCCTTATAGTTTATTGTGGTTGAATATGAGTATTATTATTGTCACGCCCCAGTCCCAAAATATGTAGGACCAGCACGTGACTATGCCAGCTGGTATGCAGACGTAGGCTACTCTAATATATGAAACCTATGACACATACTTATGCTGTATTCGAGCTCCAGCTCATCTTGTACAACAATAGGTCGCATATCTATTTAATGATCTCATCCACAATATAAGAATAATAACTAAGTAGGAAACACTAAATATATATATGAACTGAAGGAAATGATAGTCTGAAAATCCCAATAGTCGGGTGGAAACAAATTCACTACAAAAAATAAGAAATAGTCCAGTACATCTGAAATAAAAGAAAATGCAAGAAATAAGTGATCCATCTAGAAGAAGATCATGGAAACTCCGAAGGCAAGACCTCTTTGTCTAGAAGTGCAGAGTCAGGTCCTGATCCGTACACCTGAGGGTTCTCATGTTCGTCCAAGTTTGGAAGGAAGCCAGGTCCTCAGTGGGACGTAATAAGATACAAACAACATGTTATAAATATTGAAATATAAATATATACATAAGGGTTTTCTAACCTCCTAAGTGCAAATTTAGAGGACAACGTTCAACGCATGGACAAGTGTAGGCTGAAATAGGTAATCCATATAGCTTAAGGTTAGTGGTATACATATATTGTCCAACAGTAATCTGTAAACTTCCATAACGATCGGCGATTGTCAGAGGGTATCTGTAAATGGGGGTCATCAACGCATAGTTCCCTCATGATACTATGGTTTACCTATTTGGGTAGCCCATACGCCTAGTGACTGTCCTCCCCCTCAATTCCCATACTGACCAAGTCGTATACACAATATGTCCAGCTTGTAACTGCTCGAGTCTCTAATGCAATAAATCGAAGCAGTTATGTTTCTAACCGTTACACGTCCCGTACGTACCGATAACCAGTCGAGTACAATAGTCTGTGCCCTAACATGAATCTCATATCCGTGTCATGTGTGTGTCAAGACCAAATGAGATATGATAATATCCCACTGATATAGGACAGTCGTCTAGCAACTAAGTCAACATGCATAAAGAAATAAAAGCAAATGAATCAACGAACTCCCTCGATCGCAACAAAGTTTAGCTTGGACGCACAGTTTATATCACAAGTGCTAAAGTAAATAGGAAAACAATTTAATACATGATAAAATAGAAGTATTTAAACAGTAATCATTGCAAGGTATACTTGACTGGTGACTGAGTAGTGGCAAGAAAATGTCCAGGTAGTGAACTCGGCAAGTCAACCGTCGCAGAAAAATGAAATCCGAATGAACTTCTCCGGATGCTGAAATAAACATCACCAACATTCCCATAATGAGTAAGAAAGCTAGAATAGCCTACCCATAAGTCCAATTTGGACCCAAGAACAAAAAATAGCAGTTTCGGGTCAAAATGGGATCCGTCGTTGGGCCCACTTCGCACCGAAAAAATGTACCAGAACCAAAGTTGTCTAAATTCAGTAAATTATATGTCTACAAGATCATAACGACGATCAGAACTCAAAGGTATGTCCAAAATTGGATTCCAATGAGCCGAAATTAAAATCGTCCGTTAAGTAGGACTGCGGGACCCACAAAAGGGCAATCCGGTCAACGGTCTCAGAATTGGACGAAACTTGGGTCACATAATAAGTCAAATATTAGGAGTCTAGTGGCACAAGTTTCGTTGTGATATGATGAGCGCACAAAAAGTAATTGCAATTTTTCGAAAAATCTCAATACGATGGTTTTTTACGGATACAGGTCAAATTCATCGCGCACACGGGACGATTTCGAATTCCATCGCGCACACGGGACGATTTCAAATTCCATCAAATCCCACACGTCGGGGTAGACCGTACGCGCCTTTCAGTGCAATCGGTTCGAGCCGGGGTGGTCCGTTTGTCGGGATGGACCCCGATTCGAAGACATTCTATGTTTTGAACTGTTTTATGGAGCCAAATTTGGCTCGGGTTTTGATCTGTTTATAAGTTGAATTAGGTACTGGAATTTGGCATAGTTTTAGACAAGTTAACCGAGAATGGATGAGCGCAAGTGCCACTGGATTTTGTTGAACGAGGAGAAAGTTATGCTCGCTCAAACTTCCAGAAAAATACCAGAATTCTGAATGAAATACTAATGGAAAGTTATGGTTTTTGGTAAACTTTGAACAGAAATAATCCGATTTTTAATGGACAATAAATCAAACTAATTACTGGGTTATGGAATTGGTTATGTTGTCTACACTGTGATGTAATTAGCTCTAGAAATTATGAATTAAGCGGAGAGTTACGGGTCTCCCAAATGATGTAACTTGAACATGAATTCTGGGTATAGTTTCTAATGAAAATTATGGTTTTTCATAGTTTTGGATCTAGATTTAAACCAATTAATTCTATAGAATAATTAAAACTAAATGTAGGGAGTTAATGTGGGTCAGGTTGGCTACTAACCTGTGAAACTGGTTTGGGAGGAGGTTGACGGAGGGGGAAGAATTCGACCCTCAAAGTTGGGCCCAATCTGATTTTAAAACTGGGAGATCGTGTGCTTCGACGGAAATCCAACCAAAGTAGTGCTAGGTGATGGTGAACGCTGCACTGGGGAGGCCGGAAGGTGGTAGGCGCTAGGGTGGGGTGCCCGCATGGGTCACGCTGCTGACGGGATGTACGGGTTTGAATTGGTGTTGGGTGGAAAAATGTAGAGATGAGAAGGATTCAGAGGTGAAGAAAGAAGTGGAATGAAGAGAAGAGTTTAGGAGGGGATGGAGAAGGATGAGTGAACGTTGGGTTGGAGGAGACGTGGGCATGGGGAAGTTAGAGGAGGGGAAGTCGGGTGAAGGCCGCGATTCTCGCGGTCATAGCAACAGAGGACTCGGAAAATAGAGTGGGAATGGTTCAAATGAATCATAGCTAATGGGTTTTCATTCCTATTGGGTGCTTTTAAGAGAGGAACATTAGGTTTGAGGTTGTTGGGTATAGGAATTGTTGAGGGCCGATAGGAAACTTAGTAATTGCTAGGAAAGCTAATATTCATTCATTCCCCTAGTATCCGTTAATTATTAGTGCTAACATTATATATTCATATACTTTCTTCTTCTTTTTCATATATATATATATATATATATATATATATATATATATATATATATATATATATATATGTCCCTTCGGGGACATCTGATAAAATTGGAACGATACAGAGAAGATTAGCATGGCCCCTGCGCAAGAATGATACGCACAAATCGAAGGGACATATATATATATATATATATATATATATATATATATATATATATATATATATATATATATATATATATATGTCCCTTCGGGGCCATGCTAATCTTCTCTGTATCGTTCCAATTTTATCAGATGTCCCCGAAGGGACATATATATATATATATATATATATATATATATATATATATATATATATATATATATATATATAGCAATACTGTATGCACAAATAATAATAAAAATATATTTATAATAGTTGATTAATAATTTAACACTAAAATTTGGGAGAGTTTACCATTATTATATTGTCTTCCATTCGGAGTTGAGATATCATTGACATGTTATGTTGTGAGATATGGATAGAAAGCAGTTGACCTAGACAGTGTTCCACCGTCGATACTATGACGTAGGATGGACGTACTCACGTACTCGTGTCCCTATACTGGATATGGGTCACCATGGTCAAAACCAAATAAATTAAAATTCTATAAATCCAAAACAGAAACCGAATTAGCCAAAACCAAAACAAACCAAACCGAATAAGCTATTCGGTTTATTTGGTTTGTTCGATTATACTATTTCTATTATCTAATGGGTCAGCTGGTCCAATGTTGAGATCGTAGTTGAATTATTTTAAAGTTTATAATTTTTATAAACACGTTTGTTGTATTTTAAATGTATTCGTAGTTGATTATAGTAAATTATCAAAGTTAGATCTCAAAGCACATACATAAATTTATTTTCAATACATACACAAAAATATACACGTCTTTAATCAATATGTATAGAATTATAAATGTCTATATAATTGCATAAGACTTATTTGGTATTTGGTTTATGACCGAAATCGAAATCCAAAACCAAAATCAGAAATCGAAGGCAACAATTTTTTTTAGCATTTTCAAAACTGTACCAAATTTTTTTTTTTTCAAACCCAAGCAAACTTTTTATTCGGTTCGGTTCGGTTCGTCCTTGGCTTAAACCAAATAATGCTGATCCCTACACGTCTGGCATTATTTTTCCATTTAGGCCCATGAATTTTTATGTAAGTATTTTGAAAAAAAAAAACTGTCCCTGACTTTGGAAAAAATTCAAGGACTGAAATGAACGTGATCCAGTGAATATGGACTACGAATGACTATGGACTACTACTTTTGTTTGGGTTAGCTGGCTGCTCGAGTGACTGGACCTAACTACCCTCAAAGGTTGGCGTCTGTCAAGCTATAAATGCGTGTGCTTTAGTCGGAATTAAGGAATCAACAAATATACACCAGAAGATCAGAAAAGAAAAAGGAAAGAAAAGTTGAAGAGGAGAGCAAAAATGCCCGCTTACTGTATGGTTTCTTGCTTCTCTTTAGTTTTATAGTACTTTTCTTTAAGAAGAACTTGTATGTTGAACTATGTGAACTAATTATTTCAGGTTTCTTTATGATCTCTTGAGTTTTTTGATTTCTTTTTGATTTTTGTAGTACGTTTCTTTAGGAGGTTAAGAACTTGTTCAACATGTTTAATTATGTGTTAACTACTAGAACTCAGGTTTCTTTTTCTTGAGTTTTATGACTTCTTGAATTTCTTTCCTCTCTGGATCTTTATAGTACTTAGGAAGAACTTGTTCAACATGAAGTAATCGTTTCAGTTCGCATTCATGATTTGCATACTTTGATATTTCTTTGAATTTTAAAGAATAACTTTTAAAACTTAGGTTGATGTTTAATTTTTTAACCGTTCTTGATGTTGACTTAAATTTATTACATTTCTTCGGCTGATAAGTTAAATTACATTTAGATATGATAATTATTGGATATCTAATTAAACAAATAGTTTTTTGTACCTTTTTTAAAGCTAGAATGCATATTCATTTTTCTTCTTTGTTTTGTTGACGTACGAATTTCGAATTTTAAAAATTCGAATTTGGAAGAAGATCTTCTGAGACGAGTTCATTTATTTATTTTTCTGTTGAGAATTCCTTTAATATTATTTATTTGTAATGTAGGAAGAACTTGTCTATGACTAATAACAAAGAAAACTTAAATTTATTAATTTCTTCCAAGACGATTGTAATTTGTGACGTTTTCTTATCTTTCTTGATCTTGACGGAAGTTCAAATGAGATATGATAATTTAGGGTTTTTTGAGCTTCCTCTCTTGAGGGAACATTTTACTTATTCGTAATCTAATTCTTGAGGGAACAAGATCTTCGGAGAAGAAGTTCATTTATTTATTTTTCGTTGAGAATCTTTTCTCCACCATTTTTATAGATGGACCATTTTATTTATTCTTAATATACAAGAAGAACCTATGATGTTTTCTTGATCGGTTCATGTAGTTTGTTTTGTTTGGTTGACGAACCCATTTTGAATTTTAAGGATTTTTTAAAGTTATAAGAATATCTTCATCGGAAAAGTTTATTTATTTATTTTTCGCTGAGTTTTTTTGGTTGACAATGGTAACTGAGTTGGTTGTTTCTTTCCGCTTGTAGATGACCTCTCACCCTTCTATCTTCTGGTCGAAGTTAGCAACCCTCTCATCGATGACGGAGGCATTCCTGATGCTAATCATCTGCTGCCCTCATATCTTCTTCAAGAGATTGGGCCCCCTAATGTTCAAGAACCAGCAGCTTGTACGTATAGTACTTTTTTAGATATAAGAATATATACCTATTAATTTACGTACAATTTAGATTTCATTTTATTTTTGCAGTTTTAGATGCCATGCATCCTGCTCCTGCGCTCGGTCTCGTCCACCTCCGTCCTCCTGGTTATGCACTGGCACTTCCTATCTTCCGGCCGAATCCTGATCATCATGCTGCTCTGGCACTCCGGCCTGTTCATGCACAGGAAGTTCCTGCCTTCCGACCGTATGCTTATCATCATGCTGCTCTCGCACTTCGGCCTGCTCATGCACACGCAATTCCTGCTTTCCGGCCATATGCTCATCATGTTGCTGCACCGGCACTCCGGCCCACTCATGCACAGACAGTTCCTGCCTTCCGGCCGTATGTTCATCATCCTGCTGCTTTGCCGGCCCTCCGGCCTGCTTTTGCACAGGCAGTTCCTGCCTATCATCTTGCTGCTCCGGTACTCCAGCCTGCTCATGCACAGGTAGTGAATCCTGTCTTCCGGCCGCATGTTCATCATCCTGCTCCTCGGCCGGCCCTCCGGCCCGCTTATGATCAGGCAGTTCCTGTCTTTGGGCCGTATGTTCATCATCCTGCTGCTTCTGCTCCGGCCCTCCGGCCTGGTCATGCACAGGCAGTTCCTGCCTTCCAGTCTGCTGCTGGTCCTAGTAATCCAGGTATTATATTTAATTCAAGAATACATATAAGTTTTATTGAGAACTTACGATCGATAGTTTTTTTTTTCCTTGTCTCTCCAGTTCCTGATGTTCCTGTTCCTGCTGCTCAACCATGGGAGGGGAAGAAGAAAACCAAATTATGCGCCCGTTGGAATTTAAAGGGCGAATGCTCATATGGGGAAAAGTGTTGGTTCGCGCATGGGCGCCAAGAATTGCGTCGTTAGAGCGCTACAGGCCGGACGACATAGCCTATGTGCTATGGGTATTGTACGCAATTAACGATCGGCATGCATGAATATGATGGGTATTTTGTAATAGTAGATAGACGACTGCACGATTGCAATTACCGCACGATTGTTACTGTTTCATTCGTGTCTGAGTAGCCTGGTTGATGCATTAATCATTTTGATGTATCACTTCAATAAAAAATGTTAGAAATCTCTTCCAGCCCTTGTTTCTCTCTCAATCAATATCTATCTATGATCTATCTATTATGCTCAGTAACTGAGCAGGCCTACTATTTCCCTATCTATATATTTACATATAGGAATGCCTAATTCTCTATTCCTATAATCATCTAATAATAATCCCTATCTATATATTAAACCCATCCCTTACAATAACGCCTTCCCCACTGAGCGACAACCGATTCCCCGAACAGCGCCTTCCCCACTGAGCGACAACCGATCGATCTGGCTGCGCCTCCACACGTTGTGGAACGCTGCAGCACTGGTGTTCCACCGCCGATACGCATGTTTAGCTCTACGAGAGTAACTCCGCCAACCGAGCGCCCACGCATTAAGTGACGCACGCACGATCAATTAGTCGCCAACACCACACGAGTGACCAAGACGAACGGACGGACCGTGTGAGCCAGACCGATTGTTGGCCACCGTACCCGCAATGCCCCTGCGACCCCCGACCGGCGCTGCCTTGGTCAGTCGAGTAGTAACTGCTCATGCTGCTTCCTCACCAAAGTTAAATATTAAAAAAAAAAACATAAACGGAATGACGATGATGAAGAAGTTGCTGCTTCCTTATTATATAAAAATAGAAAGAGTCTAATAATAGAAAGAGAAAGAGAGAGAAGAAAGAGAACAAAAATATACAATTTAATATCAAATGATGTGGTTATCTTAGGGCTGCAAACGAGCCAAGCCGAGCCAAGCTTTTGTATGCTTGAGCTTGGCTTGACTAGAATTAATCGAATTCAAGCTCGAGCTCGAGCTTCATAATTTTTTTATTCTGGAACTTGAGCTTGGCTCGAGCTTGTTTATATTAAGCTTGAACTTGGCTTGATAAACAAGCTTGATAAGCTCAAAATCAAGCTCGTTAAGCTTGATTTCAAGCTTGCTCAACTTTCATTAAGCGTGATTTCAAGCTTAACGAGCTCGATTTCAATTTAGTTAGGTTTGAATTCATGTACCGGTAATATTAACAATTTATTTATAAAAATTTGATTTAAAAAGTTCCTTAATATCAATTATATATATATATATATATATATATATATATATATATATATATATATATATATATATTTAAAAAAAAAAAAATATATATATATATATATATATATATATATATATATATATATATATATATTTTTAATCAACAAAGAACAAACGAGCTTCTAAACAAGCTCCTAAACGAGCTCATAAACGAGCCAGCTCACAAGCTCAAACGAGTCGAGTACTTCTAAGCTTGAGCTTGGCTCATTTATCAAACGAGCTCAAAAATGAAGCTTGAGCTCAGCTTGTTTACTAAACGAACCGAGCTCAAACGAGCTTTTATCGAGCCGAGCTTCGAGCAACTCGCGAACGACTTGGCTCATTTGCAACCCTAGGTTATCTTCCTATTAGAACATAAGTAAATTTATTTCTCTTAAACCCCCTTAATTAAATAGAAATTGCAAATAGGCACTCCACTATAAGTTAATAAAAACAAAAAGTATATAAGTTATTGTATTTTAAATCTAGAGTACTTAACATACTTAGAGGACTATGAATAGCTTACTTAGAAGACGCAAAATTGCGACTAGCAAGGAATTTAAATATTTGAAATAAATGTTCATATTTTCATCACTAGTGTATCGCTGAAATGTCGGTATACAAGAACTAGTAACGAAATTATTCTATCGCTACCAAATATCTAAACCCACAATACAGTCTGCTAATTTTGTCATTTT
Organism: Iris pallida; assembly: GCA_029216955.1. Taxonomy (NCBI): domain Eukaryota; kingdom Viridiplantae; phylum Streptophyta; class Magnoliopsida; order Asparagales; family Iridaceae; genus Iris; species Iris pallida. The sequence continues at coordinate 14,687,904 of JANAVB010042419.1, read as the reverse complement.
TATTTTAGCTTAATTCCTCCAAACTGAAATCTCCAAACTCCCCAAACCTTCGACCCTCTCCTCATCTCCGGCGACTTCGTGCCCTCTCCTCCTCTCCGACCCCTTCCTCCTATCAAAGCAGCCTGCCGAACCCTCCCCCCTCCTCTTCCTTCGTCAAATTGAGAAAAAATAGTTAATCATCTCTTCGTTCATTATCTTTGTCATTATTCTACATGAGAAGCTTAATAATGACACAACACAAATAGAGCTGTAGACAACTTCAAAAGAAGAAGATGGAATTCATGTTGAAAAATAGAAGTCTTACTACGTGTGCATGTTATGCTTGAAAATTGAGAAATCACTTCATTAACTTTTCCTTCATTGTATCTTCATCATAATTCTATGTGAGAATCCTAATAATGACATAATACAAATATACCCTTCACCCGGAGAACCACTTGACTAAATTATTATCTTCTTGGCGATTCACTACTTGTCGAAAACTAAGCACATGTCCGATATTTTAAGTTTGTTAATCATATAATATTTTCTAATATTCTTCTAGAAAATTGAATCCTTTTGTTGGATCTTGCATTCCGTATTCGATCACCGCAAATAAGAAATATGGCTGCTTTTCTTTATAGTTTCATGTTGAAGGGCTCCTCTTGTTGTTCTGCTCAAATGTGAAGTAACGTGTAGGCAACTCTAGAGGAGGGGTGAATAGAGTTTGTGTCAATAATAACCAATTAAAAATTCAACTCTATACCAAGTCCAGAAAGCAACTATCAAGAGAATATATAATCAGAGTAGTAATGCAAAAATTAAGAGAGATCAGAAGAGCATACGCAAACACAGCAATTTAACCTGATTTCTCTCGTGGAGGACTGGTCCAGGCCTGAGAACTCTCGCTCAGGATTAAAATCTACTATTTATAATATAGGGTACACACACGTGCCTTTACTCAGAAGAGCACGCCAATTTCTTACAACTTCACAGAGGTGAAACTTGGACTTGTTGTAACGCCCCAGTCCCAAAATACATAGGACCGAGTACGCAAACATGCCAGCTGCACATATACGAAGAATACTCCAATATATGGAATCCTCGTATACGTACATAAGCTGTATAATAAATCATCACAGGCCAGAATAATATAATATAATCTCATCACAGCTCAACACAGAAGGTAATAAAGTCTAGATAATAAATGAGTGTATCAAAGATAGCCGGGTGAACATACTCACTACAAACAGCTATAAAAATAGTCTCATAAGATCGGAGTCCAACCTCCGCAAAATATAAAGGAAATAGATGTAAAAATATCCAATAATGTCTCAATAAATGAATAGTCTAAAAATCAGCAGGAGATGCCTCGTCATCAAAATGGGATGGATCCTATGCTGCTCCGTACTCCTGCAGGAAGTCGTCTAATCCTGGAGAGATAACCAGGTCCTCAGAGAGACGTAGGAAGATACAAGAAAATACCATACCATATAAACCATGATAATAAGTAGAAAATAAAGTGATGCAAGTGATGCATGCCATATGGTACCTAACCATTCTACTGTGAATATGTAGTTGAAATACAATCCTTCGACGCATGAGCCCTGGCTGATAATAGGATCCGGTATAGTCCCCTCTTGGGCACCAGTGACCAAGCGCATAACGTTCAAGAACGTCAGTGGCCAACCTGAGAGGGTAATGTAATCCCCTTTCCCGAAATTTTAATATATTTTTATTTTATTTATTTGAATTACGATTTTTAGAATTTTTATAAATAATCAATTAGATAATTATTACGGCAGATGGCTTTAGCTGTGGGTGAGTTTTGAAGTACCAGACGATTAGAAATCGTGGCACGGACAGTGCAGTGGTGTGCCTAGACTAGTATTTCAGCCATGGCAGGGAAGGCCATGTCATAAGTGTGTCATAAGTAGAAAAACTAGGCCAAGTTGCGACTTAACCCCTAGAAATAAGTGAATTATTATTTTTTAATGTTATTAAATGTTAGGAGACCCGGTTGTATCAAGTTGGCCCAGACTGGACCCGAACCAAGCCCAAGCCCATGTAGTTATATAGTACGTCCGTAGACGTCCATGTCAATATATTTTTGAGAGTATATCTCGTACCTAAATTTAAATGGTCTAAATAAATAGTTTCCTAAAATAATTGTATATATATATATAATATAAATATTATTAATATTGATCTGGCAATCTCAAAGTATTTACAAGACTTTTCTGTGGACCAATTTAGGTGAGGGTATGACAGGTTCACCCATAAACTATACCCATAATTGCCTTGCCATGATTTGTTGTTAATATTATTATTAGTACTCTTATTATAATCACTATTGTACTTACAATTATAAAGTATAGTGTTGAGTATTTTCGGATTAATTATGAATTAGATATTATCAAGATAAATTAGTTGCATAAAATATTAGTGATAAATGGATATGCATAGAAAGGAGTTACATGCATAGATGTATATATATATATATATATATATATATATATATATATATATATATATATATATATATATATATATATATATATATATATATATATATAACATATAGAAAAGAAAAGAAATATTAAAAGAAATAAGAGAAAAGGAAATAACAAAGAGGGAATCTCGGCCCAACCCAGGCCTACACCCCTATGCTTCCCAGAGCCCACCTAAGCCAGGCTCCCCGACCCCCCGAACACAGGGTTATCGTGTCGCTTATAAGCGAGAGAAAGCGAGAGAGAGAATGAGAAAAACTCGAACCCTAACCCTTCCCCTGCTTCACCAACCCCTGGGCGGCGACCTTGACCCCCAGGCGACCAACCCAGCAGTCGCATGTGGACAGCAGCGACAGCCACTGTAGCAATGGCAACAGCAGTACTGCAAAAGGATCGCCTTCACAGCGACTTTTTGTCGCAGATAATGGATGGTTTCGCAAACTACTTGATCTGGTATGTTCGCAACATATACGCCTATCTTTTTTTTCAAATACTTCGTAATTAGACGCACCATATTGTCCGTTAGATCGACGCAAAGTCGGAGAAAAACTACCCCGAAACAGGACCGTATATAATAGCCCAAACACCCTGTTGGAAGACAAATTCTCGCAAATCCTTTGACTGATTCAAAATTGTGCTTGAATAGGTTTATAGACAACCTATAGGACTCCACAACCCATTTTGCAGAAGTCTACTTCATCAACTACATGCCGAGAAATTGGATCCCAAAGTTTACCAAAAAAACTATTTTTAAAACATTAAAAAAACTCTGATACGACGTGCGTCCCGCCAATCCGGGAGACGTGGTCGCGAACCGAAAGCACCGTAAGGTACGTGATGGCTACATGGTCGTGTGGGATTTGATGGAATTTAAATTGGTCGCGTGTGCGCGACGAATTTGATTCATATCCATCAAAATTTATCGTATCAGCCTCCATACAAATTCTCCATTTACTTTGTGCACATTCGTCAAATCGAGACGAAACTTGTGCCAACAGGACCGTATCATTTTTCTGGTCATGTATGCCAAGTTTAGTCCGATTCTGAGACAGTTGATCGGATCGACATTTTGCGGGTCTCACGATCCGACTCAACGGACAATTTCGTGCACGGCACCAGAATCCAACTTTAGACATACGGTTGGGTTCGTATCAGAAAAATAGACATGTAGACATATAATTTGATAACTTTAGAGACCATAGATTTTGGCACGCTTTTCGGTGCAAAGCGGGTCCAACGATGGATACCGTTTTGATCAGAAATTACCATTTTGCCCCTGTGTCCAGAATTGGACTTAAGGACAGGTAATTCTAGCTAATTTGACTATTCTAAAAATGTTTGTAATATTTATTTTAGCATCTGGAGACTTTTGCATGTGTTGACTTTAGTGACTCATCTGAGTGGTTGTACTATTAGTTTCACCAGCACAGGATCTCAGGCGAGTACATCTCTAATAGTTTTCATATTTGATTATCTCTATGAATTATGTACGTAGCAGTGTTTTACATTGATATTTTATTGGTTCTTGACACGATGTTACACGAGATAGTAGTTATGGATTCTTTACATGTTGTTCGTAACCAATCTATTACCGTGTTCGTGACCTATTTGGATCCAGGAGTACTAGTCGGGCGGGAAAATACTCTAGACATGTAAACAAACCCAAAACTATTCGTGTCTGATTGCGGTCGCATACTTCATGTGCGGGATATCGGATCTTATTCGTGCCTGATAGCAGTCGCACATTTCATGTGCGGAGTGCCGGATTTACCCTTAGCTGTTTACATGTCGAAGTAGTATTTCAACTCACTAGATAGATAGAGTTTCTGGTTCTACATTATACATGCTAGCTACATGTCTACTCTGTTTTAGTATTCACTTGTCATTTTCACTATGCTCAGCTTTTGCCATTATTCCATGCTTATCTTTTCGTCATGTATTTTATTATTATTTACAGATTTATGGATTTCATCAATTATTGAATCTGTTGTGAGAATATACTCATTCCATTCCTGACTGAAAACTAACAATTTTCAGGTTTAGCCGCGATCACTCTTAGCATTGGGAAGGCATGGGTATGCTGAGGTCAACCTAGATAGTTGAATTAGCTATTTTTTTATTTTGTGAGACATTGTATTTTCTAGCAAATGTGAAGTGGTGAAACCTTGTAATTTGTAAACTTAATTTAGTAATGTGAATGAGCAATATATGTTACATTTTATGATTTTGAGCATCTTGGCCGTGACAGCGTTCTACCGTCGACTCTGCGACGTAGGCTGGCTTGGACACGTCTCGTATTCAAAAAGTGGGTGCGGGTCATGACAAGTTTTTGTGGTGGCCCATGCAGGTCTATTTTTGCAAATTATACGAACTCGTGGTAGTACCATATTAGTCGTACTACTGCGAGCCTGCGACTAGGAAGTGCTCATTCACAACTAGGAGTAAGTCAATTTTAGTAGAATGGTTAGGACTAGGAGTCCCTAGTTTAATTTGACAGTTAGGTAGTTAAGTTTGCTACATAGGCCTTATGAAATTCTAAATCCTATTAGATGATTTTCATAGAAGGATGCACTATTGTATTCTGATTCGATAGTATTTCTAAAGTGGGTAGATTTATAACCCCTATTTCTGAAAGTTTGAAAAATATCCTTTTATCTATTTGTTTGAATTAAAATGTGAACTTGGAATTTTATAAATATTAATTATAGAAGGCCTTAGTCACGGTTAAGTTTTGGAGTGCAAGATAACCAAGAATTTTGGCACTGAGAGTGTGATCGAGTGCTTTGACTAGTGTTTTAGCCATGGAAGAGAAGGTCGAGTCATAGGTGTGTACTAACTAGGAAAACCAGACCAAATTGTGACATAACCCTAAAAATAATTTAATTACTTATTATTAAGATTATTGGCTTTTAGAAGACCCGGTTGTTCCAAACTAGCCCGAACCCAATCCAAGTCCTGGTGGTCATGTAGTGCGACCAACGTCGTCCATGTAGATAATAGATGTGTATATATATTGGTAGTCCATTTCTAGTATTGTGAATAATTTATATAAATTATATATTGAATATAATATAGGTATTATTGCTATTCAAATTTATATTTCACTTGAAAATAAGATAACCTTCTCTTAGAATAATATTTTGGGATTTTTGGGATTTACTTAGGCTATACATATATACTTGTGTATAAATATATTCATAATAGGTAGACATAGTGCTTTATACATATTTTTCCTCGATCTTGAATATTAGAGAAATATAAACTTAAGTTTATATTTCTTTTGCCTTTGGTCATTTTCTCCCTAATCATGTCATTTGTATAACTTTATCTTATATCTTTTCTAAACATCGCCATATCATAAGTTCATATCACTTATATTCTTTTCCTTGGACCTAAGGAATTATTTTAAAAATAACTTCTCACTCAATTGTCTATTAACCTTGAGTTAAGTTTTTGGGTTCAAAAGTTTCCTCTCAATCGTTGAATATTGAATATCCGTGAAATAATGATTATAAGATTTTTACTTATTTTGACTTCGAACATTATCCTTCTTAATCAATTATTTTTTTCTTTTCAAGAAGCTGATCTTATACTTGAAGAACAAATACTTGCACTTTTTCTATCTTTATCAACTTGTATGATATTTTAAACTCCTTTGATATTCTTGGAGATATAGTTGGAATAATTTTGATGACTTGCGATATCAAGACAGCAGCGCACTATCATCACTTATTTGAATTATCGAGACTGCGGGTTCACTGCAGCCAGCAGCGCACTGGCGTGGTATGACCCTAAGTTGAAATAATTTCAAGTAAGCGTGGGTGATCGAACATTATTAAAATTATGTCTTGGTCGTCTTATTTCATCCTTGAGTTGTTATGTCAAGATTAGAGAGAGTTGATAGGGTATTCGTTACCGCAACATAGCTTAAGTTGTGGAACCAAGGGTTTAATGCAGCTAGTTGTACAATGGCAAGTCATAAATTCTCGGTAAAATGACTTTGATTATGTTTACGAGTTTCAAATACCAAAGAGACTACATCTTATTGGCATATAACTATTAAGTTTTCAAATTGATTTTTGCTTATACCTAGTCACAATCTTTTCAATAAACCGGTAATTCTCCTTTCCTTTCTTATCCGTCTAATTTTCAGATTGTCATCTTTTAATGTAATTTTGACTGAATTCCTAAACTTATCTAGATTTTGATTCTAAACTCGTGCCTAAATAATTATGGATAAATATTTTAAGCATATCGAAACGATTTTGGATTTGATCATCCTTGAACAATTTCGATCATGACTAGACTCCTTTATTATATTTCGATCGAATCAATTCGTATCATTTTCTAGGTTTTATTCTATAATCATGTCTAAACAGTTTTGCTTAACCAATTGATCATTCCTAAACAAATTTGACCACGACTAAACTCTCTTGACTAATCATAATCTTGCATACATTTCAGATCAGTTATTGCTAATGTTATATTTTTTATTCTATTTTTTTATCATGACTATTTTGACCTTGTTCATGCTCGTGCCAACCTTCTAATTATATCATGCATGGATGACTTGCATGGTTAACCTTGATCGTGACTGTATCTTAACTTATATCTATGGGACTATAGCCTTGTTTAGATTACATCTAGAACCTTGATCATTTTATAGAAATTCGGTCGTAACTAGACCATGTTCACTATAATTGGATCATGCCAAATCATTTCAATTTAAATCATTCTTAAACATTTGGTTGTCAAGTAGACCATTTGACCGAATATTAGTCGTGCCAAATCACTCTTTCCTTTTGTCTATTATCTTTATCATTTTGATCATATCCATGATTACGCGTGACTAATTAAATCATGAATCATATCACTCCCTTGATTATACCATTCGTCGTTTTATTCATATCAATTAAGAATTTGGTTTCTTGATTATTCTTCATAGTCGTGCCTAATCGTATCCTTTAAAATTTCTAGGGTAAATCATTCTAAGGTGGGTAGGTCGTAAGACCACTTTCCGTTTTCTTATATTTTCCATTTAGTTTATTTAGTTTAATTATTTTTCTAAATCGGGAAATAATTTTTATTCTATTCCTATTTTAGATATTTTGGAAAAAAAGAGAGATTTGCAAAATTTTAGAAGAGATTTTATTCTAGGATTATTTGAATTACTATTTTATCAAGAGTTATATTAAATTCAAATTATTACTATATTATTTTAGAAGATATTATATTTGTGGAAAATATACAGCTATAAATATCTGAATTATTCTTAATGATATTTTGGCAATTGATTTTATTACAAGAATTATTTAAAGTAATAGGTATTATTTTAGATAATATTTTATGATTGATTTGGGGTATGATTGGATCAAATCCCTAGTTTCCAAAATCTCCAACCATCCAAATCTCTATCCTTAATTCCCAAAATCAATCCCACATCCCTAACCCTGGATTTTCTTTTCAGGAGTTTCAGAAATTTTTATTCATTTACATATTTTATTTGTCGGAATGGAAGTCAGATTTTGTCGATACTTTGTTTATGATTATTTTCCTTAGCAAACTTGTTTCAAAATTAAAGTTGAGAGCATTTGAGGGCTTTTAGAGTTTCAAACACTTTCTTCCTATTTTATTTATTTTATTCGATCAATTTCTTTTATCATAAATTTCTACTACCATTCACCAATCTACCAAGTCTTCCTATCCTAGTAGTTCTTAAATTCGAGGACGAATTTATTTCTAAGGTGGGTAGATTTGTAATTCCCCTTCCCAAAATTTTAATATATTTTATTTTATTTATTTGAATTACAATTTTTAGAATTTTTATAAATAATCAATTAGATAATTATTACGGTAGATGGCTTTAGCTATGGGTGAGTTTTGAAGTACCAGACGAATAGAAATCGTGGAACGGATAGTGCAGTCGTGTGCCTTGACTAGTGTTTCAGCCATGGCAGGGAAGGCCGAGTCATAAGTGTGTCCTAAGTAGGAAAATCAGGCTAAGTTACGACTTAATCCCTAGAAATAAGTAAATTATTATTTATTAATGTTATTAAATGTTAGGATACCCGGTTGTATCAAGTTGGCCCGGACTGGACCCGAACCAAGCCCAAGCCCATATAGTTGTATAGTACGTCCGTGGACGTCAATGTCAATTTATTTTTGAGAGTATATCTCGTACCTAAATTTAAATGGTCTAAATAAATAGTTTTCTAAAATAATTGTATATATATAGATAATATCAATATTATTAATATTGATCTAGCAATCTCAAAGTATTTACAAGACTTTTCTGTGGACCAATTTAGGTGAGGGTATGCAGGTTCACCCATAAACTATACCTATTATTGCCTTGCCATGATTTGTTATTAATAATATTATTATTAGTACTCTTATTATAATCATTATTGTACTTACAATTATAAAGTATAGTATTGAGTTTTTCGGACTAATTATGAATTAGATATTATCAAGATAAATTAGTTGCATAAAATATTAGTGTTAAATGAATATGCGTAGAAAGGAGTTACATGCATAGATGTATTTGTGTGTGTGTGTGTGTGTGTCTATATATATATATATATATTTTTTTTGTGTGTGTGTGTGTGTGTCTATATAAGTGTGTGTGTCTATATATATGTCTATATATGTATATATATATATATATATATATATATATATATATATATATATATATATATATATATATATATATATATATATATATATATATATATATATATAATATGGCATGGGCTTGGTGGTGGCTTCCTCAGGAAGGAGCTTTCCCTCTCCTCGTGATTCCCTTTCCCACCCCCGGCCGGTGGCCGGCCGCCCCCCGGCGATCCTCCCGCCGTCGCGCGGTCCCTGCCCTCGGCCCCCCTATTCTCCTCGGACGGCCTAGCCCCCCCCGGCCGCCTCTCCAGCGGAGCCCCCCCGCGTCCGGTGTCTGCCCGACTTGCGGCAGGCCCGTCTCCTTCCTTTCCCGGCCTCGCCGCAGCCGCCGCACCGGGCGTCGTCGGCGACGCCATCCTCGACGCCTGGTAGCTCCCCAGGCCCCCTCCATCCTTGGCCCCCCGCCGGGCTCCCTCGTCGTCTTGCGCGCGGTGCAGCCTCCATCTGCCTCCTCGTCGTCTCCAGCCGCCGTTTCAGCCGGTGCGCCGCTCCCCCTCACCGCTCGTGGCTTCCCCCTCCGTCCCCCCTCTCCGCAGCGCCTCTCGGGGTCTCTGCCAGCGGCCGCCCCGGTTGAGGTCCCCCCCGTCCCCCCTCGGCGAGGCCTCCCTCCGATCCTTCGGCAGCTTCAGCCTCGGTCCATCCTCCTCCCCCAGCTCTCTGCTCTGCCCCGCCTGGTCCTCCTCCTCCGGATCCCCCTCCCCAGGCGTGCGCCACCCCGGCTGCAGCCACTCTCCTGGTCATCCCGTCCGCCGCGCTCCTTTCCGCCTCGGCCGTGGGCTCCCTCTCCGCGCCTCCCCCCGCCGTAGCTGATGTCCCCCTCCCGGCGCTCGCTCCTTCGTCAGCAGCCGCCCCCTCGGAGTCTCCGCTCCCGGATCCGGCACCTTTGTCCATCGAGCCCGCCTCCTCGTCTCCATCCTCCGGGTCGACGGGGGCCTACTGGCAGGATCCATCCACCTTACGGTGGTACTGGGTCCCCGTCCCCGCCCAGCAGGCCGCCCCGCTGGCCGCTCCCCCGTCCGCGGCCCTTTGGCCTTCCTTCCGCGACCTCGGCTCCACCCTCGCGGTGCAGTGGGAGGCGTACGTCCTCGCTTTGGGGTCTTCCCCTCTGGCGGCCCTCCAAGGGGCCCCCTCTCCCTCCGATGGCTCAGGCATCCCCGCCTCCTCGTCTTGGTGCCCCTGCGGTCGTCTTCCTCCCCACCGTCGGGCCTAGTGCTCCCCGGGGCCTCCTCCGGCCCCACGGTGGAGCCCCCTCCGCTCCTCCGTTGGATTTGTTCGCCGCCTCCTCCGACTGGGACCGGTGGACCCCTCTCCCTCCGTGCCGACCCCTCCCTCGCGACGGCTGTCGGCCCTTCCTTTCCGCCTCGTTGGACCCCTCCGTCTCCTTCACCGGCTCTCGCCCGCTCCTATCCGCCCCCCCCACCGCCGTGCTCTCCCTCCGGGTCCTACCCCTTCCCCCTCGTCGCCGTGGCTTCTCCTCCCGCCGTCGCGCTGGCCTCCCTCGCCGGAGATCAGCGCCCTCGGGTCCTGCCCCTCCCTCGGGCCCCCCGCTCGGGGTGATGGCGCTGCAGCGCTTCGGGACGGGCGCCGCTCCGGGAGTCGTGCGGGCTCGGTCGCCTCGAGTCCCGTCCTGAGCGGACCGAGCATTGCCTCGGCCTCGCGCCCGAGTCTTTTCCCCCCTCTTTTTCTGTTTTTGTCGTTTTCCCCTTTTTGAATTTCGAATTTCTTTGGAAATTCAAAATTTAGGGTCCTTGTTGTCTGTTTCCTGCTTTCCATTCAATAAAAGTGCTTTTCTTAAATATATATATATATATATATATATATATATATATATATATATATATAATATAGAAAAAAAGAAATATTAAAAGAAATAAGAGAAAAAAAACAAAGAGGGAATCCCAGCCCAACCCAGGCCCGCGCCTCCCATGCTTCCTAGAGCCCAGCCCAAGCCAGCCCCCCCGACCCTCCGAACACAGGGCTATCGCGCCGCCTATAAACGAGAGAAAGCAAGAGAGAGAGAATGAGAAAAACTCGAACCCTAACTCTTTCCCTGCTTCGCCAATCCCTGGGCGGCGACCCTGACCCCTTGGTGACCAACCCAGCAGTCACGTGCCGCCGCACGAGCGCTGGAAATGGCCGCGCATGCGCGGACAGCAGTGACAGCCACCGCAACAATGGCAACAGCAGTAGTGCAAAGGGACCGTCTTCACAACGACTTTTCATCGCGGATAATGGATGGTTTTCCGAACTACTTACTCTGGTATGTTCGCAACATATACGCCTATCTTTTCTTTCAAATACTTCGTAATTAGACGCACCATATTGTCCGTTAGATCAATGTAAAGTCGGAGAAAAACCAACCCGAAACAGGACAGTATATAGTAGTCCAAACACCCTGTTGGAAGGCAAATTCTCGTAAATCCTTTGACTGACTCAAAAATGTGCTTGAATAGGTTTATAGACAACCTACAGGAATCCACAATCCATTTTGCAGAAGTCGATTTCATCGACTACGCGCTGAAAAATCGGATCCCAAAGTTTACCTAAAAAACTGTTTTCAAAATATTAAAAAACCTCTGATACGACGTGCATCCCGCCAATTCGGGCAACGTGGTCGCGAACCAAAATCACCGAAAGGTGCGTAACGGCTACGTGGTCGTGTGGGCTTTGACGGAATTCAAATTGGTCGTATGTGTGCGACGAATTTGATTCGTATCCGTCGAAATTCACCGAATTAGCCTTCATACAAATTCTCTAATTACTTTGTGCACGTTCGTCAAATCGAGACAAAACTTGTGCCAACAGGACCGTATCATTTTTTTGGTCCTGTATACCAAGTTTGGTCCGGTTCTGAGACAGTTGACCGGATCATCGTTTTGCGGGCCCTACGATCCGACTCAACAGACGATTTCGTGCACGGCCCGTCGGAATCCAGCTTTGGACATGCGGTTGGTTTCGTATCGGAAAACCAAACCTATAGATATATAATTTGATAACTTTAGATACCATAGACTTTGGCACGCTTTTCGGTGCAAAGCGGATCCAACGACGGACACCGTTTTGACCCAAAATTACCGTTTTGCCCCTGTGTCCAGAATTGGACTTAAGTACAGGAGCTAATTTAACTATTCTGAAAACGTTGGTAATGTTTATTTCAGCATCCGAAGACTGTTGCATGTGTTGACTTTAGTGACTCATCTGAGTGGTTGTACTATCAGTTTCACCAGCACAGACCTCAAGCGAGTACATCTATGATAGTTTTCATATTTGATTATCTCTATGAATCATGTACGTAGTAGTGTTTTACATTGATATTTTATTAGTTCTTGACACGATGTTACACGAGATAGTAGTTATGGATTCTTTACATGTTGTTCGTAACCAATCTATTACCGTGTTCGTGACCTGTTTGGATCCATGAGTACTAGTCAGGCGGAGAAATACTCTAGACATGTAAACAAACCCAAAACTATTCGTGTCTGATAGTAGTTGCATACTTCACGTGCGGGGTACCGGATCTTATTCGTGCCTGATAGCAGTCGCACATTTCATGTACGGGGTGTCGGATTTACCCTTAGCCGTTTACATGTCGAAGTAGTATTTCAACTCAATAGATAGATACAGTTTCTGGTTCTATATTATACATTGCTAGCTATATGTCTACTCTATTTTAGTACTCACTTGTCATTTTCACTATGCTCAGCTTTTTCCATGATTCCATGCTTATCTTTTCGTCGTGTATTTCATTATTATTTACAGATTTATGGATTTCGTCATTTATTGAATCTGTTGTGAGAATGTACTCGTTCCATTCCTGACTAAAAACCAACAATTTTCAAGTTTAGCCGCAATCACTCTTAACATTGGGAAGGCATGGGTATGCTGAGGTCAACCTAGATAGTTGAATTAGCTATTTTTTTCTATTTTGTGAGATATTGTATTTTCTAACAAATGTGAAGTGGTGAAACCTTATAATTTGTAAACTTAATTTAGTAATGTGAATGAGCAATATATGTTACATTTTGTGATTTTGAGCTTCTTGGCCGTGACAGCGTTCTACCGTCGACTCTGCGGCGTAGGCTGGCTTGGACACGTCTCGTATCCAAAAAATGGGTGCGGGTCGAAGCCCATACGGCATGTATTGTTCTCCCTACCCAATGCGTAGTATCATCATCTCCATGACTGATATGAACCTCTAGTAACCGCCAAGTCTTCCAACACGCAATTCTATTGGTAGTTATTCCTTCCGTCGTACGCTCCGTACGTATCGGTGGCCAGCCGACTACGCGGATACGTATCCTACATGTGACTCACAACACGTGGTAAAGCAAGTGTCAAGGACGTATGAGATATACCAATACCTCATCAACAATGGGTGGTCACTAGACTAAGTCAATGCAAGAGAGATAAATAAAAGCGAGGAAAACGACCGTTAGAGTCGCTTGCACCCGAGTGTGACTTGGATGCAGAGTTTTATAATAACAATAATTAAGAAATACTGAAAATAAAAACTAAAAATAAGAATATGCAATTCATAGAGTAAGGTGGCAAGGTATCTTGCCTGATTTCGTGCTGTAAATATGAAACGCCGCTCCGGCGTCCACGCCTCCAGAACCCGACGCTCCTAGATAATTAATTAACTAGATTAAGACACTACTCATGAAACTTACGATACGAATTAATTAGTCAAAGTAATGTGTTAAAATTATATTCAATCTCTCGTGGAACTATTTAGATCCATACAATCACACACAGGTTCCACAAGACATCGAAACACAGTTTCAGGATTTCTAACTCTTAATTAGTCGGTTATGCCCCTACTTCAATAACATACTTAAAATTATATAAAATTATAAAAATAATATTTAAACTAATTTTCTTCAGATTTATCTCTGAAATTCCAGAATTAATATTTCCGAAAACATTTATGACTGGTTGATTACTAAGTCTGCTAGTCTACCCGAAACTCTCCCGGAACATAGTTAATGACTCAAAATTGCTAAAATAACCAAATATATATATTTTAAACAGAAATAAAATATCTTATTCCATATAATAATAATAGAGGTACATGGGTTGAGTTATACTACAAGTTTGGGACATTCTAGGTCAGCCGGTTACCCGAAATTAGCTAGTTTTGACCTAAAATTTCTCCGACCAGATTTGAGTTGCTAAAATTGTGAAAAATACTTAAAAATCCTAATTTTTGTATATGAACACGCATAAAATTTAGTTTCGAGAATAGGCACCAATAACTCATAGTTCCTTCATAATGGGATTAATTTTGATCCTACCGAAACATGAGTATGATGCCTATATTTCATGAAACCTTTATGGATGTTTATACATAATAAAAGCTATCAAAATATGATTTCTACATATTTAATAACATATTTTTTATAGAATTTTAGTAAGGGTTTGAGATGAAAAGATTAGAATTTCTTACAAAAGGTCCTTGCTAGAGAGGTTATGAAGACTTCTCCTCGCCAAAGCTCCAACCTTTATCGTTATCCTTGCTTGATAATCCTTTTTTGGTGAGTATAGAAGGGTTGGAAATTGATATAGATGGTTGGATGGAGAAGATGGAGTTTTTAGGGTTTGTTTTGAAGGGTTGGGTGGATGTATGGTGGAGGAGATGAGTTTTTATGAAGGATGGAGAGATGTGCAATGGAGGAGATGATGTATGGAGGCTATGGGGGGAAAGGTGCTGCCAAAAATATGGAGAGGGAGAGGGGTGGTCGGCTATGGAGATGGAAAGAAATGAAGAATTAAGTTAGGGTTAGGGTTTGGGCTAAGTTGATGTATATATATGGGCTTTATTGTGTTACATGCATGAAAAGGAGTGGGAATCCTATTCCTATGAGGTGTTCGGCCATGGGGGGTTTGTCTAGCCGAATAATCTATGGTAGGGGTACACTTAGTATGATTTGGTTGTTTGGTGAGTTGGCTAATTGATTGGATTGAGGATTTAAAAAGGTCTTTCCTAATATAGAACTAATTAATTCTATCTATAAAATAGAATCCAAATCTGAATTAAATACAAATATATTTAATTATTAATATTTATTAATGCCCAACATGCCTACATAAGATTGGGTTTGGCTTGGAAGAGGTTTGGGAAGGTTTGGTGCAACCGGGTCTCCTAAAAAGTCATAAAGTCTTTCTTAACTAATTAATTAAATAAAAATGTAACTTGTGCCTTAATTTGAATGGTTAACATGCAAGATACTACAGTATGACCATGACATTCCTAACATAGTTAGCATGCTAGTTAAAGCACCCGACTACGCTAGGCATGCCATACTTTCTAGTCGTCTTGCATATTCAAACTCAATCATGACTATAATCCTTTTATATAATATACATAAGATAAAAATAAATTAGAATTAAATAAATCAAAAAAAATAAATTTAAATAATCCTTTAAATTTTAAGGGGTTTTACATCCTACCCATCTTAAATAAATTTCGTCCTCGAAATTAAACTAAGGTAGGGGGGGTCGAATGCAGTGTAATGCAATACAAGGAACTATAAAGAACTAACATATGCAGGACATACCTTGGTTGTCAAACAATTACGGGTAGCGATTTTGGATATCGTCCTCGTGCTCCCAAGTAGACTCTCCCGGCGAGTAATGCTTCCATGCCACGCGAACCAATGGTATAGATTGATTCCGTAACACCTTCACTCGGCGATCAAGGATGCCTACTGGTTGCTCTTGATACGATAAACTCGGCCCAACTGTAATTTCGGATTGATCGAGCATGTGGCTGCTGTCTACCACGTACCTTCTCAGCTGAGATACGTAGAATACGTCACGTACTCCCTCTAGCGACGGTGGCAATGCCAATTTGTAGGCAACCTCTCCAATACGTTCCAAGACATCGAAAGGGCCAATGTATCTTGGACTCAACTTGCCACGTCCTCCGAATCGAATCGTGCCCCTAGTGGGGATATCTTATATAAAAAGAATCCAAATTGGCTCCATGTCCAAATATTCTTGGTTCGAGGCTCTACCCAACTTATAGAAGTTGGCTAACCGTAAAATCATCATTACAAGACTTCTTAGAAGGATAATTCCTAAGGAGTGGTATGAGAATGTTTGGCCTTTCTGATCGTAGTCATGGACTCCAAGGAGCCAAGGTTCCTTGGGGTGGTCCTTAACACAATAAGGAACATTTTTACCGATTGACACTGCTAAATTAAGGTCATGCTCCAGCAAGATGGTAGATATTGTATTGGTCAAAAAGGTATAGAGGGATTTCATTTTGGATGAACCTTGGGTTTAATCTATATAAGCAGGACAAAACCTCATAGAGTAAATTTATACCATCCCTCCTAGGTTAGGGTAGCATAGTACAGGTTCTGAATTGAGTGGTTGGCTAGTTTGGAGTCGAATTGGTTAGATAGGTGTTGTAAGTGTGAAAAATGTGTCTTCCGTTACTTTTGTGTATAAGTAGCACACGGGGTCTCAATTTTGTGGCACTCTAATGGTATGTGTGTAGTGGTTTTCGAGTAAATCATAACCATATATTGGGTCAAAGGAACCGAATCGAGGTTGGGTCTCTAATCAAAGTCGGATATTACCTTAGTTTTATGGTAAGATTTATATTTGGTCTTCATGACCCGAAAGTCGTATCATAAAAATAGAGTACAAGGGGATATGTTTGAATGGGACATGGTATACCTAAATGAAGGTGGGCTCGTCTAGGTCTTGTATATAAAATTTGTTGGAAGTTAACAGCTAGTCTCGTGCTCCGAATGTCGATGTCACGGTAGGGGACAACAAATAATCTAAATAGAAAGTGGGTGTTCATGAGCCACTAGTTAACACCTTAATGTAAACCAACTTATTCCAATCAATCACTTGTACTAATGTATCCTAGAATTTAGAAGGCTTACAATCTACTTACTCTAGAAGCTAAGACATGATTTTTAGGATTAATAAGGACAGAAAAATTTAAGTTGCAATATCGTATCTTGACTATGATTATAAAAGAATAATACTCAGGGCAATAGGTAACGAGATACGGTAGATATGGATCGAGTATGAAGATACTTTGCAAATTTTGAATGGATACAAAACAATTGTATATATATTGCCTTCGTAGCCATAGGTGGTACAGCGAACTAAGGAGACATTCTGCGTCTATCGTCTCTCAATACGAGCATTTGTTTTTCTAATTTTAAGTAAGGGCAGAAAAAGAATAAGTAGTTCGAAGGAGGGGATCGATTGCGAATACGAGGTTCCAAGGATGAATTGAATAATTCCAAGTGAGTTGCCAAGGCAGTTATGTTTGAGATCCTAGGGACTTCTATATCTCAATCCATGTAGGATATGCATATGAAGAGAGAACCGTATGCACAACGGTTGATCAGACCATAGTACATCGATTCTAATTAGACAATATGTTAGTGGACATCCCCAATAAACACATGTCCTGAACAAGCTTGATAAAGAAGAAGCTTGCAAAATCTAGGCTATAATAGCGGTGTTTAGTCACGGTAGTTCAAAACATAAGTACGCGAGATATATAGTTGAAAGAAGGCACAAGTAGTTCAAGTTCATCAAACTCTAAGACTCGACCTATGATCGTGCCTCTACAGTTGTCCCACTGGTTTCTTATCTAAGGCATTGATTGGACTAATAAGCATAGTCTAGGTAATCTTCTGAGTGTTCTCTTTAAAGAAGGTCGTAGGGACAAGAAGGATGATAGGTCATGAAGCGTTCTACCCAACTTAAAAGAGTTCAACTAATATCGTGTTTGAGCAACATAAAATGTGTATACCAAGTATGAGTCATCTTCGTAACCTTCCTATCATCACGAAGAGAAAGGATAATATTTGTGGTAGAAAGGGAATCATGCAATATGTAATTAAAGACAATCAACGGGTTCAAAGGAAATCAATGATGGAGGTAAAGTATGTGGATGAGGTACCTAGATTCTAATTCTATATACAGGCCCATTCAGTGCAGTAACGTAACCGAAACGGCTAACTCCAGGTGAGGAATGATTAGTTATGTACCTATTGATAGTACAGTTTCTTGAGGGAAGATAGTATACCAGTTCCGAGGTTGTCATATGTTCAGATCATTTACTATTATCAACAACTCAAAGGTAATAACAATGGATCTATGTTTTAGGAAAGGATGAGCAAGATGGAAAATAGATGACTAGGCTTATGATTAACTAGTGCGGTGTGGCTCCAGTGTTAAATAAGGCAAGTAGCAAGAATGTAGCAACTAAAATCATACCTGCTATGATTTCCCCCAGGGATTCTGTACCCTATACCGCTAGTGAAAGGCCTGCCCATGCTTCTGACTAGGGCCCTATGCTCTCGCCCTATGGAACTGCAATCGCTGTGGAGGTAATGGTGGATGTGGTGCTCCTACTGTTGGTGTCATGAACCTCGATACATGCTAAACTGGTCGAGGTATGGGAAGTGCTGGGACTGTTGGCATAGGATTCTGCTGATCATGCACTTGAGTTCGTGGCTCGGGACAATCTTTAATCATATGTTGTCTCGATCCGCATCTTAAGCATAAACCATGAGGATTCAACAATCTTTACTGATGTGTCCCTTCTTTCTGTAGTAGTTGCAGGTAGGCTTCTCTCGTGCCCGATATAGTCCTTCTCCTTACTGCTGCTGCGAGGTATATTGTGTCCCCGTACAATTTTTGGCTTCGTGATAATTGGAACCGCAAATCATACACTGTCCCAATCTACGATGACAATCCTTCATAACGTGACCCTTCCTATGGCAGAAGCGACATGTAGGAAGCCCCATATCTGGATATGGTGATGCTCTAGGGTGTTGTTGCGCTTCAGGATGTCTATTCGTCCCGTTCTGAGTCACTCTAACTGGCACTAAGGCTGGTGAGGTAGATAGAGTCCTGTTTAGGGCTACAGATATAATACCCCTTGCAAACTCATTCTGTTGTTGCTGCACTTGCAATAACCTTAGCAAGAACCTTGACGCTGAAGCCTCGTTAGAGTAAGGAATTGGCGTGGATGATGGGGACCGGAAAGGAAGTGGCATATATTCTTGCTGGGAAGCTGGGATTCTCTTATCTGGTTGAGTCACACAATTTGGCTGAAGTGGTGTAGTAGAAGGCACATTCTCTTCTAGGGGTACTGCAGTGGTCTGTCCAGTCTGGTTGGCTGGGGATGCTTGAGTCTCCTGGTGCACCATCGATGGGATCGTGGTAACTGCCGTTGTACTGGATAATACGGCGTCACTGGGGTCATCATAGGGTTCTGATCCTCATGGGTAGTCGTATCACCAGCTCTGGGGGTCAAGGTAATGGTGCGTCCGCATCGTAGATTCATATTGCTGGCACGAAAATGGGATAACATTAGGAAGGTTAGGCAGAAGGCGATTTCAGGAAATCAAAAAGAATTCAAAAGGTTTGGAAGTCAAAGGAGGTAGTAGTTCTAGATGAGATACTATTTATATTCCTATATGCAGGCTTGTTGGGCACAGTCATGTAACCCAACAATATTTTCTGACCTGCATGGGCCACCACAAAAATATGTAACGCCCCAGTCCCAAAATACATAGGACCGAGTATACGAACATGTAAGCTGCACATATACGAAAAATACTCCAATATATAGAATCCTCGTATATGTACATAAGCTGTATAATAAATCATCACAGGCCAGAATAATATAATCTAATCTCATCACAGCTCAACACAGAAGGTAATAAAGTCCAGATAATAATGAGTGTATCAAAGATAGCGGGTGAACATACTCACTCCAAACATCTACAAAAATAGTCTCATAAGATCGGAGTCCAACCTCCGCAAAATATAAAAAAAATAGATGTAAAAATATCCACTAATGTCTCAATAAATGAATAGACTAAAAATCAGCAGGAGATGCCTCGTCAACAAAATGGGATGGATCCAGTACTGCTCTGAACTCCTGCGGGAAGTCTAATCCTGGAGAGATAACCAGGTCATCAGAGGGACGTAGCAAGATACAAGAAAATACTATGCCATATAAACTGTGATAATAAGTAAAAAATAAAGTGATGCATGCCATATGGTACATAACCATTCTACTGTGAATATGTAGTTGAGATCCAATCCTTCGACGCATGAGCCCTGGCTGATAATAGGATCCGGTATAGTCCCCTCTTGGGCACCAGTGACCAAGCGCATAACGTTTAAGAACGTCAGTGGCCAACCTGAGGGGGGTAAGCATACCCGTATCTCCAGCGGAGCTTCCGGGTTACAAGGAAAGTGTAATCGAAGCCCATACGTCAGGTATTGTTCTCCCCATCCATTGCCTAGTATCATTATCTCCATGACTGATATGAACCTTTAGTAACCACCAAGTCTTCTAACATGCAATTCTATTGGCAGTTACTTCTATCCGTCGCATGCTCCATACGTATCGGTGGCCAGCCGACTACACGGGTACGTGTCCTATATGTGACTCACAACACATGGTAAAGCAAGTGTCAAGGCTATATGAGATATACCAATACCTCATCAATAATGGGTGGTCACTAGACTAATTCAATGCAAAAGAGATAAATAAAAGTGAGAAAATGATCGATAGAGTCGCTTGCACCCAAGTGTGACTTGGATGCACGGTTTTATAATAAAAATAATTAAGAAATGCTGAAAATAACAACTGAAAATAAGAATATGTAATTCACAGAGTAAGGTGTCAAGGTATTTTGCCTGATTCCGTGCTGTAAATATGAAACGCCGCTCCGCGTCCACGCCTCCGGAACCCGACGCTCATAGATAATTAATTAACTAGATTAAGTCACAACACACGAAACTTACGATATGACTTAATTAGTCAAAGTAATGTGTTAAAATTATATTCAATCTCTCGTGGAACTATTTGGATCCATACAATCACACACAGGTTCCACGAGACATCGGAACACAGTTTCAGAGTTTCTAACTCTTAATTAGTCGGTTATGCCCCTACTTAAATAACATACTTAAAAATTATATAAAATCATAAAAATAATATTTAAACTAATTTTATAGAGATTTATCTATGAAATTCTAGAATTAATATTTTCAAATACATTTATGACTGGTTGATTACTAAGTCAGCTAGTCCACTCGAAACTCGCTCGGAACATAGTTAATGACTCAAAAATACTAAAATAACCATATATATTTTTAAAAACAATAAAATATCTTATTTCACAAAATAATAAAAGAGGTACAAGGGTTGAGTTATACTACAAGTTTGGGATATTCTAGGTCAGCCGGTTACCCGAAATTAGCTAGTTTTGACCTAAACTTTTTTCGACCAGATTTGAGTTGCTAAAATTATCGAAAAATACTTAAAAATCCTAATTTATGTATATAAACACACATAAAATTCTGTTTTGAGAATAGGCACCAATAACTCATAGTTCCTTCATAATGGGGTTAATTTTGATCCTACCGAAACATGAATATTACGCCTATATTTTATGAAACCTTTGTGGATGATTATACATAACAAAAGCCATCAAAATATAATTTCTACAGATTTAATAATATATTTTCTACAGAATTGTAGTAAGGGTTTGAGATGGAAAGTTTAGGATTTCTTACCAAAGGTCCTTGCTAGAGAGGTTGTGATGACTTCTCCTCGCCAAAGATCCAATATTTCTCGCTATCCTTGCTTGCTAATCTACTTTTGGTGAGTGTGAAAGGGTTGGCAATAGCAATAGATGATTGGATGGAGAAGATGGAGTTTTTAGGATTTGTTTTGAGGGGTTGCATGGATGTATGGTAGAGTAGATGAGTTTTTATGAAGGATGGAGAGATGTGCAATGGAGGAGATGATGTATAGAGGCTATAGGGGGAAAGGTGCTACCAAAAATATAGAGAGGGAGACGGGTGGTCGGCTATGGAGATGGAAAGAAAGGAAGAATTAAGTTAGGTTAGGGTTTGGGCTAAGTTGATGTATATATATGGGCTTTATTGGATTGTATGCATGAAAAGGAGTAGGAATCCTATTCCTATGAGGTGTTCAGCCATTGGGGGTTTGCTTGGCCGAATAATCTATGGTGGGGTTCCACTTGGTATGATTTGGTTGTTTGGTGAGTTGGCTAATTGATTAGATTAAGGATTTAAAAAGGTCTTTCCTAATATAGAACTAATTAATTCTATCTATGAAATACAATCCAAATCTGAATTAAATACAAATATATGTAATTATTAATGTTTATTAATGCCCAACATGCCTACATAGGGTTGGGTTTTGTTTGGAAGAGGTTTGGGAAGGTTTGGTGCAACCGGGTCTCCTAAAAAGTCATAAAGGCTTTCCTAACTAATTAATTAAATAAAAATATAACTTGTGCCACAATTTGAATGGTTAACATGCAAGAGACTACAGTATGACCATGACATTCCTAACATGGCTAAAATGCTAGTTAGAGCACCCGACTACGCTAGGCTTGCCATACTTTCTAGTCGTCTTGCATATTCAAACTCAACCATGACTATAGTCCTGTTATATAATATAAATAAGATAAAAATAAATTAGAATTAAATAAAATCCAAAAAATTAAATTTAAATAATCCTTTAAATTTTGAGGGGTTTTACACTTGTCTAAGTGACTTCTTTTCAACTGTTGCACAAAACTTCTAGCTGAATCGCACTTGAGTACATTGAGGCTTAGGAAGTTTTGTGGCTAGTAGGTTGGAAGAGTAAGGCTTAGAATGTATAAGGCTTAGAAGATTGAGAGTGAGAGATCTGATTTGAAATGAGAGAAATCAAGCCCTATATATACTAGTCAGGGGAGGCATAATTCGGCCAGAATTCTGTCTCAAATATTAAAAAATTTGAACGTTGGACAGCTTGGATCATGGTGTTCCTAAAAATCAGCTTCCTGAAAATTAGGGGGCAGAATTTGGCCCGAGTTCTGCCTTAGGCAGAGTTCGGCCCGAACTCTGTCTCCCTTGGGACAAAATTTTTCAATGGATTTTGGTGGTTTGGTTTGGTTTAGGAATTGGTCTGTTTGTATGGTAGATCTTGAAGAGAGATGTCTAGGGGTTGAGATGACACAGTGTGACTCAACGTACACATTCTCCTAGACTCAATAAATTAAAAATTATACAGACTTGGAACAAATAGAAAAAACCAAGAGCCCTTTGATGACGCCTTTCTTCTGATATTTGAGCAGACCTGAAGACGTCTTTTTCCTTGATAGGTCGCTAGGCGGTTCGGAGAAATCTTCTTGTATGACGTCATTTTTGGCCCATCATTAATTCTCCATTGCATGTCCTGCTTTGACCATGCTTACCGCATATCTAAAAATACATGTTAGACGAGCAAAACAATATGTTGCAGTATGATACAAGCATAGCAATATGATATAGAACAATTAGGATAATGCTAAGTTTAAGTAGCAACATGATAGTGAGTATATGAATATTAGGGACATCATTATGTTAAACTTAACTGATTAGCCATATTCAAAAACATGATGTAATTATTTGACTAATAAAATGTTATTATCTAGGCATGATTTTTTGATGCAACACTTCAAGGAAGGTGCACGACAGAGGTCCCGAAGGATTCTGGTAAGCGAAATCGATTGTAAACTTCGAAGGAGGCACAATAAAATTCGTAGTAGCAGCAGCAAAAGTTTACTAACATTTTCTGATTAGATCAGAAATGCTCTCATTCAGAATAAGATAAAAGTGGATGAGTAGTAGAAGAACTGGACGGAATGAGAGAATATCCTGCAGGGGTGAATGATCACCAGTACTCAAAGCTTGATTCGCTCTACACGAACAGCTTTCAGGAACCAACAAGTTCGACAAAGAACTTTGAAACACTCTGCTCTTCTGACTCCTCGGATGGCTCGGGCTCCCTATGCTTCTCTCTTCTCTACTCATAATTCTAGAGGAATTTCATAAGGAAATTATCAACTGTATCTATAAGAGAGAGAGAGAGAGAGAGAGAGAGAGAGAGAGAGGAGAGGAACATATATAGGTGCGCATAGTAACTGCCCAGTCTACGAAATGTTCGGGACGTGGGAAAAATTATCTCAGAATATTTTGTAACTGTTCAAATCGTGCACAGACACGATTGCGCCAATTGGCGTATAGCACGCGCCATCTGCGCGACCTGCGCCAGTTGCGCCAACCGTGCCTGCGTGCACTTGCGTACAACGTGCACTACGCGCACCGTACGCCAACCGCTGCGCTAACTACAGCGCCAACTGTCACACCATCTGTGAGCCCCCTGAATTTCATGGTTTATTTAAAAATTTTCTAAATGAATTATTTTCAATAAATATTTTATTATAATTATTTTTGATCATTAAATATACTTTTCTGTGACTTAGTTTTTGGAGCGTCAAAGATGTCAATCTCTCAAAACTTCTTTTATGAGTTTTGTAGTAGACAAGATTACCTTCAATTTGGTATATGATGTTCCATTCAAACTTGTTCCCTTGTAATCTTTTTACATCGCACAACTTTCGGGTCAATTTAGGCCAATTGATCATCTACCGTAAAACCTGACCTAACTTCCAATTTAATTTCGGAGCTCGACATCGGTCCAATCTAATTGACCCAATATATAGTTTTACCCTATTTTGAGCCTACTATATGCATGCTACTTGCATGCACTCAAATGATCTTCTGCATGCTTTTACTCCATCAATGATTATAATGACTAAATTTGTAGCCGTTGATCACACCTAGCCCAAACTTAACCCAACTTGATCCGACACCCAACCCAATTTCATGTGGCCACTCTCATGACTACCCAAACACACAACACATTCAGCCTCCTACAAAACACTAAACACCATAAGCTACATACATCCAAATCCAATGGACAACTTTATTGATCATACTCCTCAAACATAATTTAACCTAGCACACTCAATCCTAGCCCTTCATTAAAACCCCTACTCATTACCAACCACTCATCTCTTCCTAACAACCCACACACACTTCCATTGTAGCCGGCCCTAATCCCTATACACTTTCTTTCTCTACTTTTGTAGAGATTCCTCTCTCTCTCTCTTTCTCTCTCTCTCCTCTCTCTCTAACAACTCACATTTACTCCCCTTCATTTTATCAACACTTTTCTCTCATTCACCAGTAGCTCTTCCAAACCTCCCCATAGATGACAGCACCCTCAACCCTCACTTCTCCATTCCATCACCATCTTCATTTCACCATCATCTCATTCCCTCATCAGCATAGTAGGCTGTGCTATGTTTTTGCCGTGCGCACAGTCCCCGCACTTCGCAACCATGCGCCACCCTAGCCGCACCTCGTCCTCGTGCGCGTACGAACCCCTGTAGCCGCCCATGACTACTACGGCACCACATGAACACCCTGGCAATGACGCATCACCGCTGCCGTCTGGCGTACCAGCTAGGCGAGGCCAATAACGGTCGCCATACAGCAGCGGCAGAGCAGCTGTAGCTACAGCGCAGCAGGAGCGATGACTGTCGCGCACCACTTCCAAACGGCGACGGTGCCCCCCTGACGAGTGCATGGCTCCGGCGAACACCCCCGTAGCAGCCACTCTTCTCTCCGATGTGTGAAACACTCGATTCGTGCATTTTGTACGAGATCCCGTCAGGACGCGCATTTTTGAAAAGTCAGAACTCGTTCTCGGGACAGCGACTTTGGGCTCTTTTTTGGGCAATCCGACCGTTGGATCGTCGATCTGATTCTTCCATCTCCACCTTTACTCCTTTAGAGTTTCAACTGTTAATTCGATCATTTGATAGATCAAAACCGGCCGCCAAGTTGACGATTTAAATTGCATTATTTTTGGACAGTTTCGTGGAGCCAATTTTGTAGATCCGTTTCACTCTCATCAAAGATCCGATTGACAAACTATAAACTCAGATGCATAGCAGGTCTAACCACCTTCATTCCACATAAGTTTCAGCTTCATAGGACGTCGTTTGGTTGGGTAAAATCGACGCCAAAGTTGGCCTCTCAAAACCGTAATTTTCAACTTATAAAATTCCAATTTTGAACCCGGGACTCCGGATTCCGATTCTGATACAACCAATAGAATCATGGCATCGTTTTGGCAGAAATTCATATTTAATTTGCTAAGTTTGAAGCATCGTGGACCCCGACACGAATTTTGGTGCAAAACGGACCCCACAGCCCGAGTCAATGGGTCATTTTAAGATCGGCTCATCGAAATCCGATTCCGAATATACCATTGGGTTTGTATCGTCATTCTGGATGCATAGACATATAATTTGTTAGGTTTAGTGAATTTTATCCTAACATGCTTTTCGGTGCAAAGTGGGTCCAACGGTGGATATTATTTTGACCTGAAATTACCATTTTGCCCCTGTATCTAAATTGAACTTATGGGTAGGCTATTCTAGCTAATTGGACCATTCTGGACATGTTAATGATTTTTGTTTCATCATCCGACAACGTCTGTAGAAAACAATATGTATTCAGAACCTGCTTTTAAGATACTTATGTATTCTGATTTTTAATAAATATCCACAACAGTTTAGAAATTTCTGAAAAATGATAATAAATTATTATTATTAACAAGGATAATTTTGGGATTTTATTTCATATTTATTGGAGCTTTATAACTACCTTAATAATTTTTGGAACATAATGAACAATTTGGATTTTTATTGATCTATTGTGTCTTGTGTGTTAATGTGTATTTTTTGGGTATTTTAGTATTGTAGTCTTGCCCCACCATAAAGTTGAGTCTCAAGTATTGGTTATAGGTTTAGTGTCACCCCATATTGGAACTTCAATGCTAGGTCATCACTTAGCAAGGTGTCCAGTCAGAAGTCATGTCGCACCACTAATGTTAGAGTCTTGAACATATAATAGGAACTGAGATCGTATACCTTTTTGACAGTGACAGGACACCCGGCTTCTTCCTCTGCATTCTTATTTCCTTGCCTTGCTCGAGGCAAGTACAAACTGCAAACTTTACTTACTGCATATGATAATGAACTGCGTATGAATATGGTTAATTAGATATTTATAACTGAAATCATATCTCACATGTTTCTATATACGTACCTTCCATATGCTTCACATGTTTTTAAACTACTCTTAGTATCTTTCACATGTTTATAACTTGGGGATGGGGAAACCGCTAGTTGAGTACATGATCAGACTCATTACATGTAGCGAGCTCAGTTGCATCTCATGTACCCTTGCCATAGGCCTTTATCCTACATATCTGTATGCACGTACACCTATGCTTGTAGACTTATATGTATGTACATTTTATTACATGTAGACTTGTACACCGGAACATTTTATACCTATTGACCGATCACGTACCTGTTAGAGTTTCAAACATTATATGTATATATGTCACCATGACAAATGTATTTACCATATGCTAGACTATTATATGACATATTTCTTTTTAGCACATCTCTTTTCATTCCACGCTCAGTATGTTTAGTTTGTAGAACCAGTACTTGCTCCCTTCTTGACAGGATACGTTGTCGGCATGCTTTCTGAGGAAGAGATGCACTATGATTCTCACTATGTGTCCGCTGCAGAGGACCAAGTCTTTGCTCCCGAGGAAGTCCCCGCAGGGAACCTCGCTTAGTAGTCTGGCTTTATATCCCTTTTGGCTTAGTTTGTTGAACCTTTAGACTCTATCTTTTGTCACTGGACTTTGTCTCTAGTTTAATACTTTTGATGTGTAATAACTAAAATCATAACTTATTTGCTTTCGCTACTAGATGATGTGTTGTGATGAACTTTTAAAATATGATATTAGAACTGTTAGTACCTTAGATCCTTTAATGTCTATTCTTAGAACAGCTTACTATGCTATAATACAAGCGTAGACTGGGCATGGCCCGGCCTGACCCAATAATTTGGGTAGCGGGTCGTGACATATTTTTAGTTGTGGCCTATACAGGTCGAGATATAAATTGCTTGGTTACGTTATTGTACTAAGTATGCCTGCAATTAGGATCTTAGGACAATTGATAACACTAGGGACAACATTTAGAACACCTAGAGGATTACTAGGATTACAACATATGAAAAACTCATCACAGCATAGGACCGTTAATTATATTTAGCCTCTTCCTTGAAATTCAGGGGTTTATAATTTTGACCAAGATAGTACCTTTGGGATAACCCCTGAGGATCTCACTTTAAATCTTACCTCGAAATCTGTTTTCGCTTGTCTCCATTTACTCTTCCTTAATTTGTTGTTGAATTTGATTCCTAATGTTCATTGTTGACTTTGATTTTGCATCGAGATAAATTTTATGGATTGAGTTAAGGTGTATTTTGATAACATATTTGATGAGGACAATGGGAAAGAAAAATGTCTGCTTTAGTTATGGAGTTTAGAATTTATCGCAGCCATAATAGCTAGTATGACAAAAACATAGAGCCTGATTTTGGGTATACTTATCTTAGTTATGAAATTTAGATTTTTTTCGAAGCCATACCAGTTGGCCTGGTAAGAATTCTAGATAACATGATTATAGGGTATATACTTGAGTTATGGACTCTATTGTTTATTGCAGCTATGCCTATTGGTGTGACAAAAATTCTAGCAACATGATTTCAGGAAGACGTGTCTGGTTATCAGATCATATCTTAAATTGGTTCACTTCGTTATGACCAGATGAGAAAGAACAAATTCTTATCATCATTCTTCTTTGTCTTGATTAACTCTGTCTTATCTACATCCACAGCTAGGATTATAGGTTCTCTAGAACTCTCCAATAGGATTGCTTTCATGTTATCTTTTCTCGACATAATTGCTTTTGTGTTCCATCTTTCCTGTTATTTGACTAAACTCTTCTTCGTTAACCTCTTGGGTAAATTCTTCTCGTCCTTCTTGGTGATTGTTGGAAATGCCTTATGGATTGATCCAAGAAAAGTTCAAAAAAGAATATTTATCCTTGTATTACGGAATCGAGAGTTTTTGCAGCCAGAGAAATACTGGCGATGCAGGACTTCAGATGACGTCATCATGGTTGCATATGTTTCACAGATCTTACCTGAACCATACCGTATGCATTTGATTTATATTTCATGAATTTAGCCAAGATAAGTCAAGAACCTGTATTATCCTGCGTGGTAGCTGTACACTGCTGCCATATGTCGTATTATGGAATAAGGAAGTTATTTCAGCCAGATGCACACCGACTTGGCAGTAACTTCACGTGACAAAATCGCGAAAGTATATGGTTCTCGTGTTCTACCTAGACTACATCCTATGCATCTCGTTTTGCTCATACTGTTCTTGGAGATATTTCGACAATCTTTTCTGTCTACTTGAACCTTAACTTGTTTGGATATTAATATGGTTTAATCAACCCAGTCTTAGGCCTTGCTACCTTCTATTTAGTAGAAAACCTCGTTAATGGATTCTATAGTATAAATGTAATATGTTGTGTGATTGTGATGAGTGATTTTTCCTAGAGGTTGATTAGGTTAAGCTTATAGAACAGATGAGTGACTGACTATAGCGGACTTAGAAACCATTAAGAACGATTGCATTGATAGTATAACTTGATGATAGGGTATCTAAGATGGAGTAATGAAATATCATATTCCTGTGACTACGGATTAAGGATTAGAATCTTGTGCTTAGGGTTTGAGGGTTGAGCATTTGTAGGACTTTGATGACCAAGTAATTATTGGTTATCTGTAAGCTAAATACATATGATTGGAGGGTGGATCGATATGTGGAACAATATAGGATAAGTTAGAGGAAGATATAATATGGCGTACAAGATCGGGAGATATCAGTTAAAACGACAAGGAACAAAGCAATGACATATGTACATTGGTAATTAATAAATCAATAAATGAATCGAGAGTTTGAAATTGAGGATTTATATTCGAAGGAGTTGTTGAGTAAAAAGAAGGCTCTATGCCAAGAATAGGTATTAAACGTATAATTTCAAGGAGAAGCTGTAGAGAAGGATTGACGATAATTAAATACAAAGAGCTTGTGTATTGATAGAATAAGGGTACTGAGGATAGGATAAAGGAACAAACTATTTACAATTGAGATTAAAAATATGGCCGGTAACCAAGCATCATCGATCTATATAGATATCTCGAGGATGACCTATATTCACGAAGGCTCCTTATTGGCAAGAAAGATCCTAGAGGGTAAAATGGCATAGTTTATAATGGAAGAATCTTGTTAAACCTGAACCAAAATAACTGTAAAGAGAAACAAAATAGATGATCACAAGGGTACCAGATTGAGTACTATAGCCGTAGCAGCTACACACTATAGCTTGACCTATTAGATGATTTTAAATTTCTAGGACTAAATTCTTATAATATGGGTAGGATATGAGCCCCCTGAATTTTATTGTTTATTTTAAAGTTTTCTAAATAAATTATTTTCAATAAATATTTTATTATAATTATTTTTTTATCATTAAACGTATTTTTTTGTGACTTTGGTTTTTGGAGCGTCAGAGATGTCAATCTCTCAAAACTTCCTTTATGAGTTTTGTAGTAGACAAGATTACCTTCATTTTGGTATATGATGTCCCACTCAAGCTTGTTCCCTTATATTTTTTTGTATCGCACAACTTTCAGGTCCATTTAGGCCAATGATCATCTACCGTAAAACCTGACCTAACTTCCAATTTAATTTCGGGGCTCGACATCGGTCCAATCTAATTGACCCAATATATGGTTTCGACCTATTTTGAGCCTATTACGCGCATGCCACTTGTGTGCCACCCAAATGATCTTCTGTATGCTCCTATACCATCAATGATTATAACTGATTAAATTTGTAGCCGTTGATCACACCTAGCCCAAACTTAACCCAACTTGATCCGACACCCAATCCAATTTCATGTGGCCACTCTCATGACTACCCAAACACACAACACACTCATCCCCCTACAAAACACCAAACACCATAAGCATACACACTTCCAAATCGAATGGACAACTTTATCAATCATACTCCTCAAATATAATTTAACCTACCACACTAAATCATAGCCCTTCATTCAAACCCCTACTCATTCCCAACCACTCATCTCTCCCTAACAACCCACACACACTCTGTCACGACCCGATCCCAAATAATTGGGTCAAACCGGATCATGTCCAGCCTGCACCGTTGTGAGACAGCGGCAGTAAGCTGTTCTATTAGCATATATTCACAACATCTATACATTTGTCACAACTGAATATACGAAAATTTTAAAACTTTATTCAACATTTGAAAAGTACAACTGGAATTAAAAGAATTGAAATAAAAGCTGAATTCGAATTAACAAAATTCTAAAAACAATGAAACTGGAAACTGGAAATAACTAGCTAAGTGTTCGGCTCGTCGGCCTCAGGTCCTGCGTCCTCCAACGGGGACTCTGGCAACACCACAGGGTACAGAACCGGGTCATAATAGCTATTGTACAATAGCTCAGCATCCTAAATGTCACCTAAAAATGTTGTCTCCAGTTAGGAGAGAGCAAGTACGAATATGTAACTCATATTTCAATTTAATAATAGAAAAGTGCAGGCTAAACAGTTTTAAACAATATTTTCCAGCATTCTACAATTGAAAACAATGTGATTTGAATGTGTAATCGTCTATGACCGGCTTGGGTTATACAATAGCGTCCTAGCGACACGATACAGCTTATCCCCGTATATAAGATGGGTAAGCTCGCACAATATGCAATATGAGGGGTATTGGCCATAAATGTTACACTATTCCCCCAATCCCCACAATCAATCAATCAATATTTGAACCCTAGGAGGGGGTCCCGTGTAACAATGTGGTTTGAACATGCAGCTAGACAATTACTAAATAAAATATAAGGAAACATAACCATAACTTGCCTCGATTTGTATGACTGGAGTAGGATGACGGTTCCGGGGAAGGAGTCAGGTTCGTCTCCGAAATCCTACAGTTGAGAACCTTGACTTAGAACCAATATAAAACCATTCTAGGTGTGCTAGTTACAATCTCTAGAATTGGTCCTAATTCAGTTTTAAGTTATTAATTATTCTACCGGAAGACGTCTAATGTCGCAATTCTACGTTCGTTATTATTTATTTAAAATAAGCCGGTTATTGATTAATTGGAAAAAATGGCAATTTACCAGTTAATTTGGCAAAACTTAGTATTTTGTAATATCATATATAAAACTAATACTTTTCTTTAGATGAGAAGAACGTGAATTTGTTTAAATAACAAACTTATAATTTTACAAATTTATTTACTGCGAGAAAACCTTATTAATTTTCTATATTAAAATAAATACTCATTTTAATAATCTACGCGTTTAAAGCCAAAACAATAACTCAGAAAATCAAGAAAAGCTACGCTACACAATACAGGGTCGCAGCAACGAAAATAGAAAACTGGGCTTATGCCCTTACATTTATTTACATAAATGAATTTTAGGAATAATAATAAAACTTGGGTGAATTCTGAACGCCGGGAAGCTGTCCATTCAGCAGGTCGAAGCCATGCACTAAAAATACTAACAGCAGTACCCGTACTAAAATAATAATTATAAATTAAAGATAATAATTATATGAGTCTCAGACTTGGTCCAAATATTATATTATTGGCTAGCGCCTCAACGTATAGGAACCCTGTAGCGTTTGCGCTTCGCCAGGCTCATTCGACCTATAAGGTCGTCGCCTAAAATGTGGTACAGAAATCCATAAATCCGAAAGTCGGCAAATCCAAAATATAAACGTTTTGCAAAAGTCTGATTTTCAAGTCCCTAATTTTATACGAAAATCCGTTTTAAAAATATTTTCGAAAAATTGGGCAGCATCTCCTCTATATCTGGGACAACCCAAAACTGTAAAATGTGCTGACAACTCCAACAATTATCCCAAACCAGAGAAAACCCAAAAATTAGCTTCCAAAACCATTTTTACATAAAAGTTAAATTCACAGAACCATTTTTGAAGCTAAATCGGAAACCCGAAATAAAATCGAAAATCCCGAAATGAAGTCGGAACACCATAGCACTCAAAATCCAGAATACCATATTTCGGAAAAATCCGAAATAACCACAGAACATCATAGAAACAATTTCGGAAACTCCAAAATCATTATGCCCACAAAACCGAATTCCCGGAAAGGAATCGGGGACCAATCTTATCATCGACTACGGAAACGGGAACGGGAATACAAAATTATACCTTGGGTTGCTCGGCTAGAGCTCTCAGATGATATAAAGGAAGAATAATCACGGACAACAGCGGAATCGGTGCAACGAAACCGCGGAAAGCACGGACAGCGGGTTCGAAGACCCCGGGACAGCGCTGGACAGCGCTGTCGGTTCAGCGGGGGGCACGGGAGGCTCGCGGGAACTGGGGCAGAGGGGAGCGGGCCGGCCGGAGCGCGGGACAGCGCCGGACAGTGCCGGAGGAGGCCGGCGGGGATGGGCGTTGAACGCTGGAGGCGGGGCCGAGAGGGGGCGGCCTGGAGTCGGGCGTAGGAGCGGGGGCGGTCGGAGAGACTGGAGGGGGAGCGGCGCCGGAGATGGGCGGCCGCGGGCGGAGCCGTGGGCTGGACGGCGGGGGCGGTCGGGGAGATCGGGACTGAGAGGGTCGAGGAGGTTGGGGCTCGGGAGAGGCTCGGTTGGTTTGGGGAAAAAGAGATTTTGTGAGGGAGAGGGAAAGAATGAGAGGAGTTTAAAGGGAATGGTGGGGTTGAGTTGTGGTGAAGAGGGAGTGAAGGAGAGAGAAGTGAGGGGAGTGGGAAAGGTGACTGAGAAGTAGGGAGAACAACTTCTACGTGGGGATTGAGTCTCCAGGAGGGGAAAAAGGCCGGATCGGGTGCGGGTAGTTCTAGGATTAAGCCTATTATGTATATTTAACAAAATACATTAATTTTAAAAAAATTCTAATTGGGTTTGGGTTCGAACTGGGTCCAGGCTCGGGTCTCGCAAACAAAAACCCAGTTTACTTTGAAAATAATTTCGAACCAACAATATAATAATAATAAATATAATAATGATTTAATTTAGCAAAGTGTATATTTAAATATTTCGACAAAAAAAAATTCAATAATTTACCAAAAATGCAATTAAATCTAATTAATCCAATAAATAAAAAATACGGGTTTCACAACCTTTCCTTCTTAGAAAATTTCGTCCTCGAAATTAAAGGCAGGGTTAGGGATTACCTCAAGTCTCAAACAGATACGGATACTGCTCCCGCATCTGGTCTTTTCGCTCCCAGGTCGACTCGCCTGGTGAGTTATGCTGCCACATAACTCTGACTATTGGCGTCACAGAGTTCCTGGTTCTCTTCTCTCCTATGTCCAATATTGCCACTGGCTTCTCTGGCACTGTGAGACTGGGTCAAATTTCCAGCTTCGAATGGTCCAAGATATGGCTCTGGTCCGGGATGTAGCATCTCAGCTGCGAAACGTGGAAGACGTTGTAGACGCCTTCGAGACTTGGGGGTAGAGCCACCCGATAAGCCACTTCTCTAATCCTGTTAAGTACTTCAAAAGGACCAATATACCTGGGGCTTAGCTTTCCTGCTCTGCCGAAACGGATAGTTCCTCTGGTTGGAGAGATCTTCACGAACACACTGTCACCTTCTTCGAACTCCAACGGCCATCGGCTGCTATCGGCCCAATGCTTCTGTCTGTCCTGGGCAATCCTGAGCTTGTCTCTGATCATCTTTACCTTCTCTGCTGCATCGGTCACCCCATCTCAGGTCCAAGCAATACTCATTCTCTGACGTCGTCCCAAGCAAGTGGAGTGCGGCAACGACGTCCATAGAGTGCCTCGAACGGTGTCATACCGATGTAAGCTTGGTAGCTGTTGTTGTATGAGAACTCTACCAAGTGCAAATGGTCTTCCCAAGATCCTCCAAATTCCAAGACACAGGATCTCAGCATGTCTTCCAGCGTCTGGATTGTTCTCTCTGATTGTCCGTCAGTCTGGGGATGGTAGGCAGTGTTGAACTTCAGTTGCGTTCCCAAACTGTCATGCAAACTCTTCCAAAAGTGAGAGATAAATCTGGTATCCCTGTCAGACACAATACTTACCGGAACTTCATGAATCTGGTAGATGTGCCGCATGTACAGTACCGCCAACTTTCAGTGGATAGACCCACCTTGAAAGGAATAAAGTGGGCTGACTTCGTCAGTCGGTCTACGATAACCCAAATGGCGTCCTTCCCTCCCTGGGATCGAGGCAGTCCCGATACAAAATCTATTATTATGTACTCCCATTTCCACTCTGGGATGTCTAGCGGTTGCAACAGTCCTGCTGGTCTCTGTCTGCTAGCTTTTACTTGTTGACAAATTAAACATCTAGCTACATACCTGGATACGTCCTTCTTCATTCCATATCACCACACTATAGTACGCATATCCTGGTACATTTTGTTGGCTCCTGGATGTATAGAATACTGCAAGTAGTGTGCTTCTTGCATCAGCTCGTTCCTCAGTTCGCCAGTTGGTACGCACAGCCTCGTACCATACTTCAGTACTCCGTCGCTGACGATTGAGAATCCTTCAAGTGTTCCTGCCAGCACTTAGTCTCTGAGTTTGCAAAGCATCTCGTCTTGGATTTGTGCCTCCTTGACTCTGTCTATTAGACTTGAACGCACTTGCAACTGCATCATGGTTGAATCAGCTCCTGGTACAATGGCTTCTCTTTCCAGTTTCTTCATTTCCTCATCGGGCAGTACAATCTCCAGTCCAAGCTTTTCTATGTCTTCTAGTAAATGACGCTCCTTGGTCAAGAACATTGCCATCGGGTATCGACTAAGTGCATCTGCAACAACATTAGCCTTACCCGGATGATACTGCAGGTTGATGTCAAAATCCTTCATCAGCTCCAGCCATCGTCTCTGTCGCATGTTCAGCTCCTTCTGAGTGAAAACATATTTAAGACTTTTGTGGTCTATAAATATTTCCACTCTCTCTCCATAAAGGTAGTGCTTCCATAGCTTCAATGCAAATATTATCGCTGTAAGCTCCAAATCATGTATGGGATAGTTCTTCTCATGAGTCCGTAATTGCCTAGATGCATAAGAAATTACTTTCCCGTGTTGTTGAAGAACGCAGCCCAATCCCTTACCTAAAGCATCACTATAAATTGAGAAACCGCCGGTACCTGCGGGTAGCGCAAGTATCGGCGCCGTTGTAAGCCTCTTCTTCAGTTCCTCAAATGCTGATTAGAAAGCTTCAGACCAAATGAATTCTTCGTTCTTCCTAGTGAGCTTCGTCATCGGTTAAGCAATCCTGGAGAAATCCTTTACAAACTTCTGGTAGTAGCCAGCTAAACCCAAAAAGCTCCTGATTTCTGCAACTGAACTTGGTGCAGTCCACTTCTCAATAGCAGCTATCTTCATTGGATCTACCAAAATTCCTTCTCCTATGACAACATGGCCAAGAAAATCCAATTTTTCTAAGAAGAATTTGTATTTAGATAGCTTACCATAGAGCTTCTCCTTCCTTAAAGTTCCCAGAACTTTCCTCAGGTGCTCTTCATGCTCTTTTTCAGTCTTCAAGTAGATCAGAATGTCGTCGATGAAGACAACAACAAACTGATCTAGATATTCATGGAAGACCTTGTTCATAAGGTTCATGAATACTGTAGGAGCATTCGTCAGTCCAAACGGCATGACCAAAAATTTATACTGACCATATTTGGTGTTGAACGCCGTCTTGGGAATATCCTCCTTCCTGACCTTGATTTAATGGTAGCCAGGCCTGAGACTATCTTCGAAAATATTTTGGCTCCATTCAGTTGATCAAACAGGTCGTCGATCCGGGGCAGAGGGTACTTGTTCTTGATGGTGATGTTGCTCAGCGCCTGGTAATCAATGCACATCCGTACGGTTCCATCCTTCTTGGGCACAAACAAAACTGATGCTCCCCAGGGTGATGCCCCGTCTCTGATATATCCTTGTGCCTTCAGTTCGTCAATTTGGTCCTTCATCTCCTTCGCCTCCTTGGGGTTGACTCTGTAGCATTCCCGAGAAATAGGGGAAGTGCCGGGTACTAGATCGTTGAAGAATTCCACACCTCGATCTGGCAGTAATCCTGGAAGACTATCTGGAAAGACGTCCATGAATTCCGCTATAATAGGGTAAGGAGGCCCGGGTTCTTCGGTAATAGAGGAGTAGGTAACACTCTTCATGTCTTCCGGAGCTCGAAAGATTTCAAACTCCAGTTCTCTTGGCGGGCTGAAGATTACACATCCTTTGTGACAATCTATCAGCGCATGCTGCTCACTTAACCAGTCTATCCCTAGGACTATATCATAGTTGGGCAAGGGCATCACAAGTAAGGGTGTTAAGAATTTGTGGCCTAAGATATTTATGGGACAGTTACAAGCCCCAGTAATGGGTATGGGTCCAAGTATGACCGATGGTGGACCTCATCGCCAGCAGGGCCGGAACGAGTGGTCTTTCCTTTGGCCGTACTCTGGAAGGTTTAGGATGCAAACATAAGTAAGGTAGCCTACTAGTCTATAGCAAACAAAAATATTTACTTATAATACGGTCCTATGTTATGACAAATTGATGTTATAGTGTTCTAATTGTTTCTAAGTATGTTCTCCTAAGTTGTTGATTGGACCAGCATGGGCCACCACTAAAAATATGTCACGACCCGATCCTAAATAATTGGGTTGAACAGGATCATGCCTGGCATACATCATTGTGAGACGGCGGTTTAAAACTTTATTCAATATTTGAAAAGTACAACTGGAATTAAAAGAACTGAAATAAAAGCTGAATTCAAATTAACAAAATTCCAAAAACAATGAAACTGGAAACTGGAAATAACTAGCTAAGTGTTCGGCTCGTCGGCCTCAGGTCCTGCGTCCTCCAACGGGAACTCTGGCAACACCACAGGGTACAAAACCGGGTCATAATAGCTATTGTACAATAGCTCAGCATCCTCAATGTCACCTAAAAATGTTGTCTCCAGTCAGGAGGGAGAAAGTATGAATATGTAACTCATATTTCAATTTAATAATAGAAAAGTGTAGGCTCAACAGTTTTAAACAATATTTTCCAGCATTCTACAATTGAAAACAATGTGATTTGAATGTGTAATCGTCTATGACCGGCTTGGGTTATACAATAGCGTCCTAGTGACGCGATACGGCTTATCCCCGTGTGTAAGAGGGGTAAGCTCGCACAATATGCAATATGAGGGGTATTGGCCATAAATGTTACACTATTCCCCCAATCCCCACAATCAATCAATCAATATCTGAACCCTAGGAGAGGGTCCCGTGTAACAATGTGGTTTGAATATGCAGCTAGACAATTACTAAATAAAATACAAGGAAACATAACCGTAACTTGCCTCGATTTGTATGACTGGAGTAGGATGACGGTTCCGGGGAAGGAGTCAGGATCGTCTCCGAAATCCTACAGTTGAGAATCTTGACTTAGAACCAATATGAAACCATTCTAGGTGTGCTAGTTACAATCTCTAGAATTGGTCCTAATTCAGTTTTAAGTTATTAATTATTCTACCGAAAGACGTCTAACGTCGCAATTCTACGTTCGTTATTATTTATTTAAAATAAGCCGGTTATTGATTAATTGGAAAAAATGGCAATTTACTGGTTAATTTGGCAAAACTTAGTATTTTGTAATATCGTATATAAAACTAATACTTTTTTTACATGAGAAGAACGTGAATTTGTTTAAATAACAAACTTATAATTTTACAAATTTATTTACTGCGAGAAAACCTTATTAATTTTCTATATTAAAATAAATACTCATTTTAATAATCTACGCGTTTAAAGCCAAAAGAATAACTCAGAAAATCAAGAAAAGCTACGCTACACAATACAGGATCGCAACAAAGAAAATAGAAAACTGGGCTAATGCCCTTACATTTATTTGCATAAATGAATTTTAGGAATAATAATAAAACTTGGGTGAATTCTGAACGCCGGGAAGCGGTCCATTCAGCAGGCCGAAGTCCTGCACCAAAAATACTAACAGCAGTACCCGTACTAAAATAATAATTTTAAATTAAAGATAATAATTATATGAGTCTCAGACTTGTTCCAAATGTCATATTATTGGCTAGCGCCTCAACGTACAGGAATCCTGTAGCGTTTGCGCTTCGCCAGGCTCATTCGACCTACAAGGTCGTCGCCTAAAAGGTGGTACAGAAATCCATAAATCCGAAAGCTGACAAATCCAAAATATAAACGTTTTGCAAAAGTCCGATTTTCAAGTCCCTAATTTTATAAGAAAATCCGTTTTAAAATTATTTTCGAAAAATTGGGCAGCATCTCCTCTATATCTGGGACAACCCAAAACTGGGAAAATGTGCTGACAACTCCAACAATTATCCCAAACCATGGAAAACCCAAAAATTAGCTTCCAAAACAATTTTTACATAAAAATTAAATTCACAGAACCATTTCCGAAGCTAAATCGGAAACCCGAAATAAAATCGAAAATCCCAAAATGAAGTCGGAACACCATAGCACTCAAAGTCCAGAATACCACATTTCGAAAAAATCCAAAATAACCATAGAACATCACAGAAACAATTTCGGAAACTCTGAAACCATTACGCCCACAAAATCGAATTCCCGAGAAGGAATCGGCAATCTCATCATCGACTACGAAAACGGGAACGGGAATACGAAATTATACCTTAGGTTGCTCGGCTAGAGCTCTCAGATGATATAAAGGAAGAATAATCACGGACAGCAGCGGAATCGGCGCAACGAAACCGCAAAAAGCGCGGACATCGGGTTCGAAGACCCCGGGACAACACTGGACAGTGCTGTCGGTTCAGCGGGGGGCGCGGGAGGCTCACGGTAACCGGGGCAGAGGGGAGCGGGCCGACCGGAGCACGGGACAGCGCCGGAGGAGGCCGACGGGGCTGGGCATTGAACGCTGGAAGCGGGGCCGAGAGGGGGCGTCCTGGAGTCAGGCGCCGGAGCGGGGGCGGTCGCGGAGGCTAGAGGGGGAGCGGCGCCGGAGATGGACGGCCGCGGGCGGAGCCGTGGGCTGGACGGCGGGGGCGGTCGGGGAGATCGGGGCCGAGAGGGTCGAGGAGGTTGGAGCTCGGGAGAGGCTCGGTTGGTTTAGGAGAAAAGAAATTTTGTGAGGGAGAGGAAAAGAATGAGAGGAGTTTAAAGAGAATGGTGGGGTTGAGTTATGGTGAAGAGGGAGTGAAGGAGAGAGAAGTGATGGGAGTGGGGAAGGTGGCTGAGAAGTAGGAAGAACAACTACGACGTGGGGATTGAGTCTCCAGGAGGAAAAAAAAGGCCGGGTCGGGTGCGAGTAGTTCTAGGATTAAGCCTATTATATATATTTAACAAAATACATTTATTTAAAAAAAAAATTTAATTGGGTTCGGGTTCGAACTGGGTCCAGGCTCGGGTCTCGCAAACAAAAACCCAGTTTATTTTGAAAATAATTTCGAACCTACAATATAATAATGATAAATATAATAATGATTTAATTTAGCAAAGTGTATATTTAAATATTTCGACAAAAGAAAATTCAATAATTTAACAAAAATGCAATTAAATCTAATTAATCTAATAAATTAAATATGCGGGTTTCACACACTCCCATTATAGCCGGCCCTAATCCCTATACACTTTCTCTCTACTTTTGTAGAGATTCCTCTCTCTCCTCTCTTCCTAACAACTCACAGCCACCCCCTTCATTTTATCAACTCTTTTCTCTCATTCACCAATAGCTCTTCCAACCTCCGTATAGCCGACAGCCCCTCAACCCTAACTTCTCCATTCTATCACCATCTTCATTTCACCATCATCTCATTCTCTTCTCCTTCTTCATCTTCTTCACCTTCACTTCATCATCTCTTCCTCCTCACCATGGCACACTAGCTCGTGAGGCTTGGAGGAAACCCCCCTTGTCAGTACAGTAAGCCGCGTGCTATTTTTGTCGCGTACACAGTCCCCGCGCGTCGCAACTGCACGCCACCCTGGCCGCGCCATGTCCCCACGTGCGTACGAACCCCTGTGGCCACCCTTGACTACCAGGGCACCGCACGACCACCCTGGCGGCGGCGCATCACCACCGTCGTCGGACACATCATCTAGGCGAGGCCAGCAGCGGTCGCCATGGGGCAGCGACAGAGCCACAGTAGTAGCAGCGCAGCAACAACGATGACTGCCGCACACCACCGCTAACCGACGACGGCGCCCCCGCCCTCCGATGCGTGTGTGGCTCCAGTGAATACCCCCATGGCAGCCACTCTTCTTCTCGACGCATGAAACACTCAATTCGTGCATTTTGTATGAGATTCCGTCGTGACGCGCGTTTTGGAGAAGTTATAACTTATTCTTAGGACAGCGACTTTGAGCTCATTTTCTGAGCAATCTGACCGTTGGATCGTCGATCTAATTCTTCCATCTCTATCTTGGTATATACCCCTTCACACCTCTAGAGTTTCAACCGTTAATTCGATCGTTTGATAGATCAAAATCGGCTGCCAAGTTAACCATTTAAACTGCATTATTTTTGGATAGTTTTGTGGAGCCAACTTTGCAGATCCGTTTCTCTCTCGTCGAAGCTTCGGTTGATGAACCATCAACTCTAGTGTGTTGCATGTATAACCACTTTCGTGCCACATAAGTTTCAACTTTATTAGACATCGTTTGGTTGGTTGAAATTGACACCAAAGTTGGCCTCTCGAAATCGTAATTTCCAACTTGTAAAATTCTAATTTTAAACCCGGGACTTCGGATTCCAATTCTGTCAGCAATAGTAGACTCGTGGCGTCATTCTGTCATGAATTCATATATAATTTGCTAAGTTTAGAGCATCGTGGGCCCCGGTACATATCTTGGTGCAAGGCGGGCCCTACAGCCCGAGCCAACGAGTCATTTTGAGATCGGCTCGTCGAAACCATTTTCGGATATACCGTTGGATTTGTATCATCATTCTGGATGCGTAGACATATAATTTTTTAGGTTTAGTAGATTTTTATCCAAGCACATTTTTCGGTGCTAAGTGGGTCCAATAGTAGACATCATTTTGACATGAAATTACCATTTTGCCTATGTGTCTAAATTGGACTTATAGGTTGGCTATTTTAGCTAATTTGACCATTCTGGACACGTTCGTGATTTTTGTTTCATCATCCAATATCGTCTGTAGAAAAAAATGTATTCATAACCTACTTTTAAGATACTTATGTATTATAATTTTTAATAAATATCCACAACAGTTTAGAAATTCCTGAAAAATTATAATAAATTATTATAATTAACAAGAATGATTTTGGGATTTTATTAAATATATATTGGAGCTTTATAACTACCTTAATAATTTTTGGAACATAGTGAACAGTCTGGATTTTTATTAATCTATTGTGTCTTGTGTGTTAATGTGTTTTTGGGGTATTTCAGTATTATAGTCGTACCCCACCATAGTGTTGAGTCTCTAAGTGTTGGTTATAGGTTTAGTGTCACCCCACATTGGAACTTCTATGCTAGGTCATCACTTAGCTAGGTGTCCAATCAAAAGTCGTGTCGCACCACTAGTGTTAGAGTCTTGAACATAGAATAGGAACTGAGATTGTATACCTTTTCACAGTGACAAGACACCAAGCTTCTTCCTCTGTATTCTCATTTCCTTGCCTTGTTCGAGGCAAGTACCAACTACAAACTTTACTTACTTCTTATGATAATAAACTGCGTATGAATATGGTTAATTAGTTATTTATAACTAAAATCATATCTCACATCTTTCTTTATACCTTCCATATGCTTCATATGTTTTTAAACTACTCTTAGTATCTTTCACATGTTTATCACTTAGGGATAAGGAAACTGCTAGTTGAGTACATGATCAGACTCATTACATGTAGCGAGCTCGGTTGCATCTCAAGCACCCTTGCCGTAGGCCTTTATCCCACATATCTATACGTACGTACGCCTATGCTTATAGACTTGTACGTATGTACATATTATTACATGTAGACTTGTACACCGGTATATTTTATACCTATTGATCGATCACGTATACCTGCTAGAGTTTCAAACATTATATGTATATACGTCGCCACGACAAATGTATTTACCATATGATAGACTATTATATGACATGTTTCGTTTTAGCACATATCTTTTCATTACATGCTCAGTATGTTTAGTTTGTAGAACCAGTACTTGCTCCATTTCTGACAGGAAACGTTGTAGGCATACTTTCTGAGGAAGAGATGCTCTATGATTCTTACTATGGGTCCGCTGCAGAGGACCAAGTCTTTGCTCCCGAGGAAGTTGTCGCAGGGAACCTCGCTTAGTAGTTTGGTTTTATCCCTTTTGGCTTAGTTTGTTGAACTGTTTAGACTCTATCTTTTGTCACTGGACTTTGTCTCTAGTTTAATACTTTGGATGTATACTAACTAAAATCCTAACTTATTTGCTTTCGCTATTAGATGATGTGTTGTGATAAACTTTTAAAATATGATATTAGAACTGTTAGTACCTTAGATCCTTTACTGTCTATTCTTAGAACAGCTTACTACGCTATAACACAAACGTAGGCTGGGCATGGCCCGGCCCGGCCCAACAATTTGGGTAGAGGGTCGTGGCACCATCGGACAGCACCATCTGGTTGCGTCAACTGGCACGCCATATGGCCACACGATTAGGCTACGCCATCTGGACACGCCAACTGGAGCAGTATCTATAATGCCCTACTTTGCACGGTGCATTACGTTGAATCATTGACTCGAAGGGTTGCGTTGACCCGATGAAGT
Source organism: Iris pallida (assembly GCA_029216955.1). NCBI lineage: Eukaryota > Viridiplantae > Streptophyta > Magnoliopsida > Asparagales > Iridaceae > Iris > Iris pallida. Next base: position 14,644,044 of record JANAVB010042419.1, on the reverse strand, counting down.
ATCGATGCAAATCGATGCAAGAGTTAAGTTGGCCCGAAAGAATGCTTGAGTCGATTCGAATCTATAAATCGAAGCGATACAAGGCATAAGTCTGATTCGAAGAAATATTGACTTTGGTTGATTTCGTGTGCAGACTACGCTTTTACGCTGGATGATAAGAGGTCGGCTTTTTGCCTTATTCGCAAAGGTATCCGCAAAACCAAATCATTGCCGATGCAACGGATTGTGGCATGGGCACAGTAGGTCGAATCGGTGGAGTAGTTCAACGAAACATGAAGTGTTCGAGTGGCTAAGTCAGAAGAGTTGGCCGTGCAGCAAAGTTACAGAATTAAGCCTGATCAGCCCGGCGAGACGACAAGACATATCGGCTTAAGGTGGGCGGGTTTATGACTCTTCTCCCTCACTCCTTTACGCCTAATAAAATGTATCCTTGTATACGTAAGTTGCTATCAAGTTAACGAGCATGGCTCGAATCGAGTAAAGGCTTAGTGTGTGTCGAACATTAAGATAGAATATTGAACATTGAACAATTGAGACGACATACATCAAGTGCACGAGTCGCAATAGGACATTGATGCTAGAATAATAAAACACAATATCTAAATGTGCATCAAGTGCATGACTCGGAAGAACATTGAACACTAAGGCTTAAAACATGGAAATACGGTATTGAGGCATGCATTGAATGCACGACTCGAAGGAAAGAGGATATATGTGTCAAAGTGTACGTATGTGCACGGGATGCCTAAAAGATAGCTTCGTTATGAAGAGAACAGTTATGGCACAAATGTTGTGACAGAACAGTTTAATGTGGCACGGTACCTTTGAAATGGTTGGGACCTTCGGGACAATTTATGAGGAATATTAAGTAGAGGCATCGTGCCAATGGAATATAGATAGACAAACTTGTTTGGTTGTATGAAAATCAGAATGCGTTGCATACGGTCAATGGACTTTGATGGCTGCCCCGTGCACGGGCGTGCTTCCCTCGAACGTAGGATCGCCGGGGCGCCGAAACCGTTCGACTGCTGAGGGAATTAAGGGGTATTAGTGGTGCACTTCATTCAGACGGGTTGCGCCCTCCTATTGATGTGATAAGCCACAATACCAGTAAGTTTGGGATCCTTTGAGTAGTGGGCTAGAAAATCATGCCAAAGCGATCGCCGACTTACAACTTAAGATACCAGTCCATTACGGCACGGAATGTCGTGACCTTCATTTAGATAAGATCGGTAGGCTAAGACTAGAATTGGGTACAGGCGCAGAGCCTGCCACCTTTATGCATATGTCTAAGTTGATTTGTTGGCTGCGTGAACTGTATGATTGATTATGCGTATTTCTAACGATTATGGGCTAAGCAAAACGAGATAGAAATATGCACGATCACTATGCTTATACTCATATTATGTCTAATTATATCTGCTGCAGGGACACAGTATTGGACACATTTATATTCAGTTGCTATAGATAACTGCTTGAATATTGCCATGAAACTGACCCTAAGGCTAAATAGAAAGATCACCAAACAAAGATGCATGCTTTACTAAATTTACTTAGTGTTGGTTTGGTGCGAGTGGGTCTTGATCAATGCAGCGGGGACGAAAGCACTAATCCCCCACTAGTTTGCTAGCAGGTTCAAGATATGATCGACTCGGGGCGGGGCTTGGCTTGGACGTGCCGAGGCATGGAGTCCTTAGCGTTTCGAGGCGAGCTATCGCATTGGCGTTCGGACTTGCAACATGGAGATGTTCAGCTGAAGACTACTTGTTGGCTATAAAGAGACATAATGTATGGAACAATGTAATCCTTTGTGAGATGGAGAGATCATAAGCATTGTAGCCTATTGTCATAATCAATTGGGCTATTCAAAGCCTTGTAATCTTCAGTTTATTATTAATAAAAGAGATTCTTATTGTATACTTTGTTTCCTTCTGCTGCTTATGCTATCAATTTTGAGATAAACTTGCGAGAACCTATTATCTTGCCTTGCACGAGCGTAACTCCTGGCTCATGCGGCATCACGCTCCAGCGAGGACGATGATACGGGTGAAATCTAGCGAGGACGAGCAATTTCCCAGGTCGGGGTGTGATAAGTTGGTATCAGAGCGGTTCCATCCCCTGGACCGTGAACGAATCTTTTTGACCCTCAGTTGCTTTGCTATCGAAATCAGTTGACTCTAAGTTGTTTCCGCAACCGCATGGCTCATGGATCTACTCGATGTTGTATTAGATGTTTCATGCAATAAGTCTGTATTATGTTGCGTACGTCTGCCACAAGTTTGTCGTCACTATCACGTTATCTCTGAGTACCATCGGAAAATGTTGGTTGCCCGAAGTACAATAAGTTGCGAGTCGTTGGATACACAAATTGCAACGAATAAGAGGATGTTGGTTGTACGAAGTGCAATGAGATACATGTTGTTGGTCGCACGAAGTGCGAAGAGTTACGTGTTGTTGGTTGCACAGAGTGCAACAAGTCGTGAGTCGTTCGTTGCAACAGTGCAACGAATAGACATATGGGATGATGTAAACCCCCTAAAATTTCACTATGTTTTTTTAAAAAATTTGTTTTACAATGATACTTGTATCGTCGCATGGGAATACGTATGTACGAGGTAATTATCTTTTCTTTTACATAAAAAGTTTTATTATTGGTTTTGGTACATATAAAAAAAATAGTTGTTTTTAAATGCATTTAGAGTATATATTTTGTATATAAAAATTCTTTTATAAAAATAAAAGGCTTTTATTTATACAAGTATACATAATAGTTCAAGAAGAAATGATATTTTTCGTTTTAAAAATATACTATCGCATGCAGTTTAATTCATGTATATTTTATTTTATTTTCGAAAAACTAATTATGATCATTTTAATTATTTGCAAAAAAAGGCATTTCAAATATTTATAATTATTGAGATTTTCGAAATTATTTATTTATTTATTTATTGTTATATATAAAATATATTATGAAAGTTGTTTCATTAAATGTTTAATTATTATGGTAATTTAAATTAGATTTATCTTATTTAATTTTAAACTAAAAGATGGAATCTAATTAGATTTAAATTGGATTTGGATTTAAATTTGATTGGTTTTAAATTTATTTAAATTAATAGCAAAATTATCTATTTTGGTTTAAATAAATCCTAACCTTATTTACTGAATGCTCCTCAACCCTATATAAAGGGGAGCTCTGTCCTGTTCACCACTATTCCATAATCCAAAATTTTCCACAAACAAAACCTGTGATCGTGTCCGTGCCCTTTCAATCCACTATATTTTTTTTCTTTTCTTCGTTACAAATATAATATTATCACACCATATCTGACAAACTCGGACACCAAAACATCATCCTACCACCCGACCAAACCCCCCGTCCTCCCTTGACACCCTCGATGGAGCCGGCCACCTAGCCAAATGTCACCCTCATTTCCCGTATTTCTCGTATTTCATATTTATACTCGTATCTGGATTTTGGCATGTATTTTTTTTATTTTTCTCAACTTGTAGAATTTCGATATTTCTCGTATTTTGGGTTTTTGTCATGGTTCGGTTTAATTGGTTTGGATTGGGTTGGTTTGATTTGGTTTATCATGAGTGGAATACCTTAGCCTATTCTCCACCTCCATTTCATCACAACTCGTCCTCTTTATAACCCCCACCTACCACTCTCTCTCCTCATAACTTCCACCATTAATTTCCTTCTTCTTCTTCTTCTCCTTCCTCCACAACTCTCCTAACCCTAGGCAGGTGCACCTTGCCACTTCATGAGAGCCCTATTTTCTTGGTTCATTTGCTAGATTAGGACATGGTGATCAATATTATAACTTGGTGTTTTGTGATTTGAAGTCTCCTTTGCTCTAGATCTAAGTTATTTCTATTTTTGGATTTTGCATGGTTTGATCTCTTTAAGTTGGATTTTTATGGGTTTAGGTGTTACGAAGTAGAAGAGCCTTCAATTCTACCCAAGTTGGAACTTTGGAAATCCGGATTTGGAGTTCGGATGGCCAAGTTATGATGCTGTGTAGCCTTGAGTTCAACCATGGTGTTCTTACTGTTTGGAGAAGAAAGTGAGCAGTGTGCAGAGCTGTTTAGCTTACGCACACTGAGCTGCACGCTCTTTAGCGTGCGTACGCAGACTTGGGTACGCTTCCTGTTGGAAGCGTGTCTCCTTGAGCGTGCATGACTTTTCACCTACGCTGCTCCCTGTAGCGTGCGTGACTTTTCACCTACGCTGCTCCCTGTAGCGTGCGTGACTTTTCACTTACGCTGCTCTCTCAGCGTGCGTGACTTTTCACCTATGCTGCTCTCTCAGCGCGCGTGACTTTTCACCTATGCTGCTCCCTGTAGCGTGCGTGACTTTTCACCTATGCTGCTCTCTCAGCGTGCGTGACTTTTTACCTACGCTGCTCCCTGTAGCGTGCGTGACTTTTCACCTACGCTGCTCTCTGGCGTGCGTGACTTTTCACCTACGCTGCTCCCCTGACCCCTTGCTTAACCCATTGGCTCTTGGAGTTTTGGTCTTATTTCTTTAAGCTTGGCTTTTCTATAGCCCTGTATATTGATATTTTATTAGATATTTTACGCCCATTTTATATCCTTACACCTTTTGTCATGAACTTGATTTTACTTAATATGTTTGGAATGACTATTGTACATGGCATGGTATGACAAGGAACTAGCATAACACGACAGTGGCCCGTAGTGGTGCACTCCTGACATGACCAACCTGACATGATAGTGGCCCGTCGTGGCGCACTCCTGACAAGTACCCGACATGATTTATCTTGATAATTTAACTTGACTTGCCTTGACACCGTGGGTAGTTCTTTCTTGCTTGCTTGTTAAATCCACTTGTCCTGTCTTGCATCATGTCTAGGATGGGACTCCTGAGTACCACGGTCAGGAGTACCTACTAAAATGGATTAAGGTTAATAACTAGAATAACTCAGTAGTCATGAAGAGATGACACAGCTACGGGCAATCCCGTTACCTGGGCGCTCTTGGGATCTGTAGCCTGCCGTCGAGTAGGGCACATTTCCAGCACACCATCGCGTGTTGCACCCTCTAAGTCACCTAAGGGTACATTTATCCCCCGGGCGACGTACCCACCTGAATTCAACCCCTAATTTTTGACCTGGGTAACCTAGATGGTCTGCAGGGCTTGTGGCTGTGGAACAATCTCACTGTATCTTGTTAGTAATTCGGCCTGTGATAACCCTAGTTAGTTAAAGTAGTAAGCCGTAGGATCTGCTTGGCCGTGATTGATTGAATGAGGTATAACCAGTCTAGTCATGTCTTGATTCCATGCAAGTTTGTTTCCTGTCTTGATTACTTACATTACTAATCTTGCCGATAAATGGTGGGAAACCAAGCTCTGTTCAGATGAAGGGTTACAACCCCGGTCCTTGTTTGGTTTACGGGTTGTAACCTGGCTATCAGAATAGTTCCATGGTTATCTCGTCGTATATCATCCTGACATGTTTTCGTAATTCTAGTTTTAGTGTTATATTTTCTTGTGCTGATTGCTGGCTTTTGTTCTTATTTCGTGGCCCCCTTGTGGCACTTGCTCTTTCTGGGGTTGACCCAGCTGGTTTTGTGTGGCCATATTTCGGAGCAGCTCCCGAGGATCTACCAAGCTTCCAGCCCAATGGTGAATACTAGATGGAATCCGGGCCAAGAGTAGGTTTTCTATTTTGTTTCGCTCACTCTATTGTAAAAATTATTCTTTTGAGGCGTTTAGCCGACGAGCACCTGTTAGCTCGAAGCACTTTTACTTACTGTCTGCCTACGGGCTATAAACATGATTGACAAATCCTAGGGTTGATCATGTATGACTAAACTCTTGCTAGTCCTAACATTTTGTAACGACTAGCTTCATGATCAGCTGAATATATAATATTTGGGACGCCTTATTATTGTATATTTAATGATCATACATCTTACGACTTTACTTACTTGTGGTGATTGAGACACTAGGCTTGTTCATGACCATAAGAGACTGTTGGCTTGTAGAAAACCCTCATATATCTAGTCACCCGTGACCGTATATCGAGGTGGTTTCTATTTCAATATACGTAGCTGGCTATGTCTGCCCCCGCTCTCCAGTATTCTGGTTCTGGGGCGTGACATGGTTTAAGTGGTGGCCCATGCAGGTCTTGTAAATCAAGATGTGTGGGGGTTTACCAGATAGATGTCTCAATCAGTACTCGTCCTTGATCTCTGTTCGTATCCTCTGAATCCCTGGATTCTTGCCCTGATCCTGTGCTTATATCGTTGATCTGTCCTGGTCCTTTCCTTATTGTTCCCTGTGTCGTCTTTTTCAGCGGTACTGTACCTGGTCCTACCGATCGACGAGGTGGAGCACTTTCTGTAGATCAGCAGCAACCTGGAGATCAAGTCCAACATTCCGGAGTCGCCTCCAGAGTGATACCTACTGGAGGAGAGTCACCAGTTCGGCCCGTCCAGCCCGCAGAGCCAGATGATGGTACCTTAGTAGGCCTCATCAGAACCTTGATAGCTTCCCAGGATCGTCGAAGCGACGCCCTGCACTAGACAGTTCAAGATGCTTTGACCCGAGGCGGACATCCAGGGAACCAGGCGGCCAACAGTTTCAAGCGATTGAACCCTCCTTTCTTCGACGGCACCGAGGATGCGATTGCCGCGGATGCATGGCTTCAGGATACCGAGGTGATTCTGGAAGCTGCTAGGACACCCGAGAATGAGAAGGTGGCGGTGGTACGCCTGCAGTTGTTGGACTTGGCTCGCAGTTGGTGGGCAGCGCGAGCCATGGGATTAGTGGCACCCATTGCTTGGGCAGTGTTTAGAGAAAGATTTCAGACGAAGTATTTCGATGCTGTGGCTCGGTACGATCTGCAGACCAGATTTACCAACTTGAAGCAAGAAGACAGAACAGTCGACAGTTATGCATCAGAGTTTTCTAGACTCAGTAGGTTTGCCCCCACCTTGGTGGCGACCGAGTTTGATAGGGCCCAGTGATTCCAGCAGGGACTGCATTTGGAGATCTTGTTGGCGGTTGAGCAGTTCGAGCACCAGACGTTCGATGCAGTCTTGAGAGCAGCTAGGAGGCATGAGTACACCTCCCAGAGGATCGTGGATAGGACCGGAGGTAGGAAGCGGTCCCACAGTCAGATGCACCAATCATCAGCTCCAGCCTCGGCAGCTAGAAGTTTGACCATTGGGACTCCGAGGCGGGCGGCCTCAGTAACGTCGGTTCAGCATTCGACCCCGACGTACCCGCAGCAGCAGAAGCAGAAGCAGACTTCCGCGATGGGATGTTCTCATTGCGGGAAGCCAGGACATGTGGTGGCAGACTATCGCAGGGCGCAGGGATTGTGCCTGGCTTGTGGAGCAGCAAACCATAGGATAGGGGCTTGCCCGAATAGGGGTGGTTCATCAGCATCCAACCCTTCTAGCTCTTTGGTGAGAGGATCGGCCCCAGCACCAGTTCAGCAGCAGCAGTATCAGTCTTCGAGGCCCTTGTCGCCTCAGTCTCAGGCATTCCAGCAACAACACCCCAGCAGTATGCACAAGTCCAAGCTCAGACCCAGAATAGGCAGAGAGGTTTCCAGCAGAGGGGACCAGCAGCCAGAGGACAAGGTCAGGCCATGATGATGGCTATGGAAGAGGAAGTTGCACCAGGTGAGGTAGTGGCAGGTACTATTCTCGTCAACTTCTCTCCAGCGTCTGTATTATTTGATTCTGGTGCATCGCATTCATTTATGTCTGAACGATTCGCGACACGGATAGGATTGGATCCTGAGTCATTATCAGTGAGGCTCAATATACTTACTGGTAATGGTCTTGTGGGAGTAGATCGAGTGTTTTTCTCGTGTCGGATCGTAGTTAGCGGTAGAGAGTTCTCTGCTAGTTTCATAGAGTTCCCTATGGCAGATTATGATGTAGTCCTAGGCATGGATTGGTTGAGGAACCAGTATGCTAGGATAGACTGCCATGTTGGCAGAGTTATTTTCAGCATTCCAGGCGAGCCAGAGTTTTTATTTTCCAGAGGTGCAGTGGAGCCATCTTCCCCAGTGTTACGGATGGCAGTAGCAGCAGAGCAGTTACCCCGAATAGTTAAAGAATTTTCAGATGTCTTCCCAGAGGAGCTTCCAGGGATGCCGCCGGAGCGGGAGATTGAGTTCACTATAGACTTAATCCCCGGAACAGCACCAGTGTCAGAGCGAGTCTACAGGATGGCGCCTTCAGAATTGGAGATTTTGTACAAGATGATTGAAGAACTGAGGACCAAGGGATTCATCCGTGCAAGTGGATCGCCTTGGAGAGCCCCGATGCTTCTTGTGAAAAAGAAGGATGGTACGTCCAGGCTATGTGTTGATTATTGTACCTTGAATTCGGTGACAATCAAGAACAGATACCCTCTTCCGAGGATAGATGACTTGTTTGATCAGCTCAGAGGGGCTTCAGTGTTCTCGAAGATCGATTTACGCTCAGGTTACCACCAGATCAGAGTCAGAGAATAGGAAATCCCGAAGACAGCATTCAGATCGAGGTATGGACATTGGGAGTTCCTTGTTATGCCCTTTGGAGCGACCAATGCGCCGGCCGTATTCATGGACCTCATGAATCGCATTTTCATGCCTTACTTGGACCAATTTGTGATCATGTTCCTAGATGACATCCAGGTCTACAGCAAGAGTAAAGCAGAGCATGAGCAGCATCTCAGAGTCGTCCTTCAGACGCTTAGGGAGCATCAGTTGTACGCCAAGTTCAGTAAATGCGAGTTCTGGCTTGATCGTATTTCGTACTTGGGTCACATCATTACCCGAGGAGGAGTGGAAGTGGATCCCCAGATGATTGTGGCTATCGAGTCATGGCCGGTACCCAGCTCAGTGGCAGAGGTTCACAGCTTCCTTGGATTGGCCAGCTACTACCGGCAGTTCGTTTCAGATTTCGTAAGGATTTCAGCGCCGATGACCCAGTTGACCCGCAAAGATGTGCCGTTTGTTTGGACAACAGAGTGTCAGGAATCATTTGAGAAGTTGAAGCGAGGTTTGATAACGGCTCCCATTCTCACCCTTCTAGATGGAACTGGAGGATTCACAGATTATTGCGACGCTTCAGGCAGAGGATTGGGGTGTGTCTTGATGCAGCATGGGAAGGTAATATCTTATACGTCACGCCAACTACGTGATCATGAGAAGAATTACCCGACCCACGACTTGGAATTGGCGGCGGTAGTGTTTGCTTTGAAGTTGTGGAGACACTACTTGTACGGAGATAGAGTGGAGATCTTTACTGATCATAAGAGCCTGAAGTATGTTTTCACCCAGAAGGACCTTAATATGCGGCAGAGAAGATGGCTCGAGCTATTGGTGGATTATGATGTGGATTTGCAGTATCATCCCGGGAAGGCCAACGTTGTAGCAGATGCATTGAACAAGAGAACCGAAGTTTATTTCCTGACCGCACAACCAGAATTATTGACAGATCTTCAGAAGATGGGAATTGAAGTGGTTCTTCCTACCAGTATGGCATTGATGGCCAGTCTACAGGTTCAGTCTAGCATAGTTGAGAGAATTCGGGTGGCGCAGTCAACATATTCAAAGATCCAGCGACTCAGAGCAGAGTGTGAAGCAGAAAGAAGGCCAGAGTTATGTATCCATGAAGACGGTACACTTCGGCACGGCACTCGTCTTTGTGTACCCAGTGGAGATATCAGACAGGAAGTCATGGCAGAAGCTCACAGTTCACAATATTCTATTCATCCGGGTGGTACGAAGATGTACCGTGATATTCGTCAGCATTTCTGGTGGAATGGCATGAAGAGGGAGATAGCCCGGTTTGTCTCTCGGTGTTTGGTTTGCCAACAGGTTAAGGCTGAACATCAGAGATCCGCTGGACTTCTTCAACCCTTACCGATCCCAGAATGAAAATGGGAGCATATAACCATGGATTTCGTGATCGGATTGCCCAGATCTCCGGCCGACAGAGATGCTATTTGGGTAATTGTGGACAGGCTTACCAAGGTGGCACACTTTCTCCCATTCAGAGTTGGACAGTCGACGGTGCAGTTAGCAGAGATGTACCTCAGGCAGATCGTCAGGCTTTACGGTGTGCCAGTCAGCATCACCTCAGACAGGGATTCAAGATTCACATCACACTTTTGGCACAGCTTGCAGAAGAGTTTGGGGACTCATCTTCAATTCAGCTCAGCTTATCATCCGCAGACGGATGGTCAATCAGAGCGCACAATCCAGACTCTTGAAGATATGTTGAGATCCTGTACCCTTGACTTCGGTGGTTCATGGAAGAATCATCTACACCTGGTAGAATTCTCGTATAACAACAGTTATCAGGCCAGTATCCAGATGGCATCTTTCGAGGCTCTTTATGGCAGGAAGTGCAGATCCCCGCTAGTATGGGTCGATGTCGGGGAGAGACAGATGCTCGGACCCGAATTGATTTCCCAGATGATTGAAGTGGTCAGGAAGGTCAGAGATCACCTCCGAGTTGCTCAGGATCGCCAACGCCATTGGGCCGATGCTCATCGGCGTCCCATAGAATTTGCTGTCGGCGACCATGTATTCCTTAGGATCTCGCCTAACCGCGGCGTCATTCGCTTTGGCATGCGGGAAAAGCTTAGTCCTAGGTATATAGGGCCGTTCGATATTCTAGAGCGAGTAGGAGATGTATCCTATCGTCTCGCTCTTCCGCCGTCGCTAAGTGAGGTGCATGATGTATTCTATGTGTCCCAATTACGACGGTATATTCCGAACCCGAGCTACATCCTAGACCATTCGGAATTGGTTGTTGGTCCCAACCTTTCGTATGAGGAGAGGCCCGTGTCTATATTGGACCGGAGGGAGAAGATACTAAAGAACAAGACTATTAAATTAGTCCGTGTTGCTTGGGGTCATCACTCTCTAGGTGAGTCAACGTGGGAGTGTGAGGACGACATCCGATCGCGATATCCCTACCTGTTTGACTCGTGAGGTATAATGTCTTTCTTATGCCTTACGTTTTCCCTTCCTTGCTTGCATTGTATGATTGCATGATTGAATTGCTTAGTGTAACTTGCATGTGCTTAGTGTAGCTTGTCGTGACAATCTCTAGCTCCTTGATTAAATTCCGAGGACGGAATTCTTTTAAGGTGGGTAGAGTTGTCACCCTCATTTCCCGTATTTCTCGTATTTCATATTTATACTCGTATCTGGATTTTGGCATGTATTTTTTATTTTTCTCAACTTGTGGAATTTCGGTATTTCTCGTATTTTGGGTTTTTGTCATAGTTCGGTTTAATTGGTTTGGATTGGGTTGGTTTGATTTGGTTTATCATGAGTGGAACACCTTAGCCTATTCTCCGCCTCCATTCCATCACAACTCACCCTTTTTATAACCTCCACCTACCACTCTCTCTCCTTATAACTTCCACCATTAATTTCCTTCTTCTTCTTCTTCTCCTTCCTCCACAACTCTCCTAACCCTAGGCAAGTGCACCTTGCCACTTTATGAGAGCCCTATTTTCTTGGTTCATTTGCTAGATTAGGACATGGTGATCAACATTAGAACTTGGTGTTTTGTGATTTGAAGTCTCCTTTGCTCTAGATTTAAGTTATTTCTATTTTCGGATTTTGCATGGTTTGATCTCTTTAAGTTGGATTTTCATGGGTTTTGGTGTTTCCAAGTGGAAGAGCCTTCAATTCTACCCAAGTTGGAACTTTGGAAATCCAGATTTGGAGTTCGGATGGCCAAGTTATGATGCTGTGTAGCCTTGAGTTCAACCATGGTGTTCTTGCTGTTTGGAGAAGACAGTGAGCAGTGTGCAGAGCTGTTTAGCTTACACACACTGAGCTGTGCGCGAATTTGGAGTTCGGATGGCCAAGTTATGATGCTGTGTAGCCTTGAGTTCAACCATGGTATTCTTGCTGTTTGGAGAAGACAGTGAGCAGTGTGCAGAGCTGTTTAGCTTACGCACACTGAGCTGCGCGTGCTCTTTAGCGTGCGTACGCAGACTTGGGTATGCTTCCTGTTGGAAGCGTGTCTCCTTGAGCGTGCGTGACTTTTTACCTACGCTGCTCCCCGTAGCGTGCGTGACTTTTCACCTACGCTGCTTCCTGTAGCGTGTGTGACTTTTCACCTACGCTGCTCTCTCAGCGTGCGTGACTTTTCACCTATGCTGCTCTCTCAGCGCGCGTGACTTTTCACCTACGCTGCTCCCTGTAGCGTGCGCGACTTTTTACCTACGCTGCTCTCTCAGCGTGCGTGACTTTTCACCTCGCTGCTCCCTGTAGCGTGCGTGACTTTTCACCTACGCTGCTCTCTCAGCGTGCGTGACTTTTTACCTATGCTGCTCCCTGTAGCGTGCGTGACTTTTTACCTACGCTGCTCTCTGGCGTGCGTGGCTTTTCAACTACGCTGCTCCCCTGACCCCTTGCTTAACCCATTGGCTCTTGGAGTTTTGGTCTTATTTCTTTAAGCTTGGCTTTTCTATAGCCCCGTATATTGATATTTTATTAGATATTTTACGCCCATTTTATATCCTTACACCTTTTGTCATGAACTTGATTTTACTTAATATGTTTGGAATGACTATTGTACATGGCATGGTATGGCAAGGAACTAGCATAACACGACAGTGACCCGTAGTGGTGCACTCCTGACATGACCAACCTGACATGATAGTGGCCCGTCGTGGCGCACTCCTGACAAGTACCCGACATGATTTATCTTGATAATTTAACTTGACTTACCTTGACACCGTGGGTAGTTCTTTCTTGCTTGCTTGTTAAATCCACTTGTCCTGTCTTGCATCATGTCTAGGATGGGACTCCTGAGTACCACGGTCAGGAGTACCTACTAAAATGGATTAAGGTTAATAACTAGAATAACTCAGTAGTCATGAAGAGATGACACAGCTACGGGCAATCCCGTTACCTGGGCGCTCTTGGGATCTGTAGCCTGCCGTCAAGTAGGGCACATTTCCAGCACACCGTCGCGTGTTGCACCCTCTAAGTCACCTAAGGGTACATTTGTCCCCCGGCCGACGTACCCACCTGAATTCAACCCCTAATTTTCGACCTGGGTAACCTGGATGGTCTGCAGGGCTTGTGGCTGTGGAACAATCTCACTGCATCTTGTTAGTAATTAGGCCTGTGATAACCCTAGTTAGTTAAAGTAGTAAGCCGTAGGATCTGCTTGGCCGTGATTGATTGAATGAGGTATAACCAGTCTAGTCATATCTTGATTCCATGCAAGATTGCTTCCTGTCTTGATTACTTACATTACTTATCTTGCCGATAAATGGTGGGAAACCAAGCTCTGTTCAGATGAAGGGTTACAACCCCGGTCCTTGTTTGGTTTACGGGTTGTAACCTGACTATCGGAATAGTTCCATGGTTTTCTCGTCGTATATCATCCTGACATGTTTTCGTAATTCTAGTTTTAGTGTTATATTTTCTTGTGCTGATTGCTGGCTTTTGTTCTTATTTCATGGCCCCCTTGTGGCACTTGCTCTTTCTGGGGTTGACCCAGTTGGTTTTGTGTGGCCAGATTTCGGAGCAGCTCCCGAGGATCTACCAAGCTTCCAGCCCAATGGTGAACACTAGACGGAATCCGGGCCAATAATGGATTTTCTATTTTGTTTCGCTCACTCTATTGTAAAAATTATTCTTTTGAGGCGTTTAGCCGACGAGCACCTGTTAGCTCGAAGCACTTTTACTTACTGTCTGCCTACGGGCTGTAAACATGATTGACAAATCCTATGGTTGATCATGTATGACTAAACTCTTGCTAGTCCTAACATTTTGTAACGACTAGCTTTATGATCAGCTGAATATGTAATATTTGGGACTTATTATTGTATATTTAATGATCATACATCTTGTGACTTTACTTACTTGTGGTGATTGAGACACTAGGCTTGTTCATGATCATAAGAGACTGTTGGCTTGTAGAAAACCCTCACATATCTAGTCAGCCGTGAACGTATATCGAGGTGGTTTTCATTTCAATATACGTAGCTGGCTATGTCTGCCCCCGCTCTCCAGTATTCTGGTTCTGGGGCGTCACACCAACTCCCTAAGAAATACCACCACAACCAAGCTTTTCCCACCTTCGGACAACCTCGACTAAATCCGGCCACACCCGTCACCACCGTCAATATCAGATTACGCCATCACCACCGTCGAACTCTCGTCTCACCAACATCCCCCTGCCAACTCTGTTCAACACCACCATAGTCATCAATCTGTCCTCGCCATCACCGTTCCCAGCCTCCTCGACTCCCAACTAGCCCCAATAATCTTTCCTCCCGATCTAACCGCTACCGCCACCAGAACAAGACCCCGACCACCCATGCAAAACTGACACCACCCTCACCAACCCCACGTCGTCGTCTCCAGCAAGGCCATTACAACATCGCCACCTCTTCTTCCTCCTTCCAACCATCGCGTACACTAACGCGACGATCCTCCCCGGCGAGTCCTGCCACTGCCGAACACCTCCCAGCCACCGCCGCCGCCACCACACACCCAACGCCACCACCGTCCCCAAAATAAATCACCACCACCCACAAAGAAGAAAGAATAAGGAAACCCAAAAAAACCAACAACAAATACCACCACCACCATTACCTCGGCCTGCCGACGAACGCCGTCCCAGTAGTGCTAAGCCCTCGACGAGAGCTCCTGCGACTCCCAGATCCGACCAAGCCCAACTACCGTTCGCCCAGCCGCTCGCTGAGCCGACCCTCCCCGTGTGCGGTAATCGCCACGCCTCCGTGCCACCTTCCGGTGAGAAGAACCCCCTCTGTCGTCGCAATCCCTTGTTCCCCGCTGCCACGATGAGCCTCCCAACTCCATCCCCCTTTGACTCAGTCATCGCCGTCTAGATCTGCCCATGCGCCGCCGCCCGTGGTCAGCACTGCTGGAACTGAGCGGCGCCAGCGACGTTCTTCCAGCCACCCGGCTCCAGAATGCCGCCACCGCCGAATTCCTCACTGGCTCAGAGCGCCGCCTCCACCGCGAGCCAGCCTTCGAGCCTCCGGCTCCGCCGTGCATTAACGCCGGAAAGACCCTCCTTTTCCCCCTCCTTTTCACTCTTTCCCGCCCGATCGCTCCTTCCCCTCATTCTTCCCTCTCTCTTCCCCGACTCTCTTTTCTCTCTCCTCCTCTCATTCCTTTCTTCTACTGCTGCTTCTTCTTCAGTTTTGTGGTTTTTTGTGTGATGTCCTCTTCATTTCTTCTCTCTAATAATAATGAACGAAACCATCTGTAGGAATTTTTTAAACTTTTATTATTATTATTGTTATTATTATTATTATTATTATTATTATTATTATTATTATTATAATTATTATTATACCAGCCTTATTAATAATGTAATGACTAATTATTATTATTATACTATTTCTAGTTTAATCCATATTTGCATTAGGAGTGTTTGTTAATAAAACAGTAGGTATATTTTTAGAATTTACTATTATCATTATTTTGTGGTTTTGTTAATAATATGATCTGTATTTTAGAAATTATACAAATATTTTCTAGCTAAATTCAAAGTTAAGTTTTTAACACTAAAATATCCTTCTCGATTTGAATGAATATGTTTAGTTTTGGTCTAAAGGATTTAACTTTTTTTTTTTGAAATATTTATCTAGGATATATTTTAATTAATGAAATATAGTTTCTACCAAAAATCATGTTTTACAACCTTAGAGTTTTTTTTTCCTACAAAGGACTTTCGACTTTTGAGTATTTATTTTGAAAACATATTTTGAAAAATAAATTATATTTTCAAGTATCATAAAATAATTTTCAAAAATCATATATATTTATTGTTATCAATTTTTCTTTGATTTTTCCTTCCATCCATGACCAATCCCATTATTCCTATTCTCTCTCAAATTTCGTAACTCATTGTGTCTAACCTAGCTAATTTGACCCTTCTGGACCCAATGGAACTGTCCGTGCCACCATCAGAGGTCACCTTGTGAAGTTGTTATCCGAAGTCGCAGTTCGTGCCACCTTGATTATTGCAGCACCACCTCAGGCGTCAATCAGGTAAGACACCTTACAATTTGATGTTTATTTATTTTAGCTCATATTTTATGCATTATTCATTATTTTTTTTATGCAAAATAAACTGTGATACATGGCATAACTTTTTAGAACTTACTGTTCAGCTATAATTCCCGCTATGTTTATTTTCTTACACATTAAACCTAAATTTAAGGGACCACCTTGTGTGTTGCATTCATTTGGCCTTGACACATTATACCACAAATTTGTGTGTTGCATGTAGAACACGGACGTACGTGATTGGCTGGCCACCAGTATGTATAAGCCGTGCGATAGGATTAACCACTAATAGAATTGCATGCTAGTTTTACTTAGCGGTTATAGAGATTTTCTGTTGTGGATACAACATAGTAGGCATTGGGTGAGGAGGACAATTCCTTAGCGTAGGGCTACTATGCACTTTTTCTTGTGACCCGGATGCTCCGCTAGAGATACAGGGTTGATGACCCATGATTACTGACGGCCACTGGCGTTCTGCGGAACGCTATGCTCTTATTGATTGGGCCTCTAGTGCCCCAAGAGGGGACCATGTCGATCCCATTTTAGCCAGGGCCCGTCCGTAGGAAGGATTGTTCTAAACTACATTTCACTTAGAACGGTTAGGCACCTTTATCCGTTATGTACGAGTAATTTTGGTTTGGGCACTTGTATCTGCCCGTGGCTTGGAACAATAACTTATCGTGGACTAGTTTGCCACATCTTGTCCTTGTTTGGTTGTAGGTGTGGCTTACTACTTCGAGAGAAGGTATTGAACCTAGTTCGGGTTCGGATACCATATTGGAATCATAGCATGGAAAGATACGTCATAGTAAATTAGTTTACCATCTCCTGTCCTTGTTTGGTTGGGAGGATGGTACGCTAGTTCTATGGTGTATATTGGACCATGTTATAATTCAATTGACTTATTTATTTGAGCAATTTATATTCAGTTATATTAGCATAGTATTATGTGTCATGTTACGTCCCTCTGAGGACCTGGTTATCTCCCCAGGTGTGTGTTCGTGTCTTCCGCAGGTATTCTAGCCGAGGTCGTGCTCTTCTCCATTATTCGAAGATGACGTGTCTTGGATCTATCCTGCTGCCTTCGTCATTTCTTTTGTATGTCATGTACCTCTTCTTTTTATTTTGTTGGTAGTGGATGTGTCTCCACCCAATATATTATACCAAGACAAATCATGGTTATTATATGATATCTTTTACATTTTCGTGGATGAGATTAGTTAGTTGTGGTTTACTGTATTTTACAGCTTATGTATCCATACGAGGCCCATGTACTTCGTATGAATACAACCACATGTCTACGTTTCTAGTCCTACGTATTTTGGGGCTGGGTTATTATATGTTTTTGTGGTGGCCCATGCAAGTCAAGATAAATTATTTGGTTACTTTACCGTACCAAGCAAGCCTGCGATTAGGATTAGAAGTCTAGGATCTCATCCACATACTTAACCTCTTTCCTCGATTCCATATTCGAACTATCGTTCGACTCATCGACTGCATCTTGCTTGATTCCTCCTATCATAATTCTTATCTTCCCTTCGTGTTTGCTAGAGGTTAGGAAGGTGACCCCTACTAGTTAGACATGTTACTTTTGTCCCAAAAGACCATTAGCTTAATTCTTTTAAGTTGGGTAGAATATCTTGTGACCTAGCAATCCCTTCGTCCTTATGGCCTATAATAGCAAGTGTACCTAGATTCTAAAATTTAGAGGACGCTAACCCATCTAGTCAACCAAGGACTTGGACAAAAAGACTGTAGGATGACTGTATGGAGACCAACACAGGATATGACTTAGAGACTTAAGGAATTGAACTAATTCTGCTTTCTTTTCAACATAAAATCTCAAATGCCTATGTTTTTACTACCTTGATTAATGATACTAATAAAGCCTTGTATTTGCAAGCTAATTCTTTATCGAGCTTGATCAAGGCATATGCTAGTGAGCGGCCGCTCACTAACATATTGTCTAATCAGAACCGGTGCATGATGGTCTGATCAACCAAGTGCACTTTGGTTCGCTTTTGTCTATTATTCTACGTGGATGGAAAATAATTAAACTTGGCCTTTAGAATCCCAACCACGACTGCCTTGACAATTCCTTTAAAATTTTTCGGTCGTCTTTGAACCACGTATTCGTACTCGATAATATCATCTTTTAAATCCTTATTGCTTTCGCCTTCACCTATTTTAGAAGGACGAAGGCGTTATACTAGAACTTCCTCTAGTCTTCCTATCGATTATGACCATTAACACTCAATGTTGCTATATCTTCATCCTAAAACTACTCGGCCCTATCATGACCTTCTAATCGTTAATTTAGGAGTAAATCTAATTCGTTCTCTTAATCGTGCCCTCAACCTACTCTCAAGAAATCATATCTTTTAGGTCTCTAATTTATTTCTCGTGATACCATGCTATTATTTATTGCATGTTATCTTGATCAAACTTTAACCCTAATCATTTTCCTTCGGGCGTTAGTTAGCCATATCTATGATTTATTTTCGTCATTATTTGAAATCGCGATTTTCTAATGCATGTTTGCATTGAACGTCGTTTCTTTACCTCGTCCAGTGACTTGATCGTATTCATTACCGATATACCCATGTTACCTTCTCATCCCCTACAAATTCCTAAATTTCGAGGACAAAATTCATGTAAGTTGGGTAGGATGTAAACCCCCTAAAATTTTACTATGTTTTTTTAAAATTTGTTTTACAATGATACTTGTATCGTTGCATGCGAATACGTATGTACATGGAAATTATCTTTTTTATTACATAAAAAGTTTTATTATTGGTTTCAGTACATATAGAAATAAATAGTTGTTTTTAAATGCATTTAGAGTATATATTTTGTATATAAAAATTCTTTTATAAAAATAAAAGGCTTTTATTTATACAAGTATACATAATAGTTCAAGAAGAAATAATATTTTTTATTTTAAAAATATACTATCGCATGCAGTTTAATTCATGTATATTTTATTTTATTTTCGAAAAACTAATTATGATTATTTTAATTATTTGCAAAAAAAAGGCATTTCAAATATTCATAATTATTGAGATTTTCGAAATTATTTACTTATTTATTTATTGTTATATATAATATATATTTTGAAAGTTGTTTCATTAAATGTTTAATTATTATGGTAATTTAAATTGGATTTGGATTTGGATTTGGATTTGATTGGTTTTAAATATATTTAAATTAATAGCGAAATTATCTATTTTGGTTTAAATAAATCCTAACCTTATCTACCGAATGCTCCTCAACCCTATATAAAGGGGAGCTCTATCATGTTCACTACAGTTCCAAAATCCAAAAATTTTCACAAACAAAACCTGTGCATCGTGTCCGTGCCCTTCCTATACACTATATTTTTTCTTTTCTTCGTTACAAATACAATATTATCACACCGTATCCGACAAACTCGGACACCAAAAAATCATCCCTACCACCTGGCCAAACCCCCTATCCTCCCCTGACACCCTCGATGGAGCCGGCCACCTAGCCAACTCCCTGAGAAATACCACCACAACTAAGCTTTTCCCATCTTCGAACAACCTCGACTAAATCCGGCCACACCCATCACCATCGCCAACATCAGATCACGCCATCACCACCGTCGAACTCCCGCCTCGCCAACGCCCCCTACCAATTCTGGTCAACACCACCATAGCCAACAATCCGTCCCCGCCATCACCGATCCCAGCCTCTTCGACTCCCAGCAAGCCCCAATACTCCCTCCTCCCGATCAAACCGCTACCACCACCAGTACCTGACCCCGACCTCCCATGCCAAACTGACACCACCCTCACCAACCCCACTTCGTCGTCTCCAACAAGACCATCACAACATCGCTACCTCGGCTCCCTCCTTCCGACCATCGCGTACACCAACACGACGATCCTCCCCAGCGAGTCCCGCCACTACCGAACACCTCCCAGCCACCGCCGCCGCCATGGCATGCGCAACGCCACCACCGGCGTAACCATCACCACCACCGTCCCCAAAATAAATCACCACCACCCACAAAGAAGAAAGAATAAGGAAACCCAAAAAAAACAACAACAACCACCACCACCATCCTTACCTCGGCCTGCCGATGAACGGCGTCCCCGTAGTGCCGAGCCCTCGACGAGAGCTCCTACGACTCCCAGATCCGACCAAGCCCAACCACCGCTTGCCCAGCTGCTCGCTGAGCCGAACCTCCCCGCGTGCGATTGTCACCACACCGTCGCGCCACCTCCCGATGAGCAAAACCCCCTCCGTCGTCGTAATCCCTTGTTCCCTGCTGCCACGGTGAGCCTCCCGACTCCATCACCCTTTGACTCAGCCTCCGCCGCCTAGATCTGCCCATGCGCCGCCGTCCTTGGCCAGCACTGCTGGAACTGAGCGACTCCAGCGACGTTCTCCCAGGCACCCGGCTCCAGAACGTTGCCACCGCTGAATTCCTCAATGGCCCGGAGCGCCGCCTCCACCGCGAGCCAGCCTTCGCGCCTCCGGCTCCGTCGCGCACTAATGCCGGAAAGACCCTCTTTTCCCCCCTCCTTCTCACTCTCTCCCACCCGATCGCTCCTTCCCCTCGTTATTCCCTCTCTCTTCCTCGACTCTCTTTTCTCTCTCCTCCTCTCCTTTCTTTCTCCTGCTGCTGCTTCTTCTTCAGTTTTGTGGTTTTTTTGTGTGTTGTCCTCTTCATTTCTTCTCACTAATAGCAATGAACGAAACCATCTGTGGGTATTTTGTAAACTTTTATTAATATTATTATTATTATTATTATTATTATTATTATTATTATTATTATTATACCAGCCTTATGAATAATGTAATGACTAATTATTATTATTATACTATTTTTAGTTTAATCCATATTTATATTAGGACTGTTTGTTAATAAAATAGTAGGTACATTTTCAGAATTTACTATTATCATTATTATTACTATTATCATTATTTTGTGGTTTTGTTAATAATAAGATCTGTATTTTAGAAATTATACAAATATTTTCTAGCTAAATTCAAAGTTAAGTTTTAACACAAAAATATCCTTCTCGATTTATATGAATATGTTTACTTTTGGTCTAAAGGATTTAACATTTTTTTTGAAATATTTATCTAGGAAATATTTTAATTAATGAAATATAGTTTCTACCAAAAATCATGTTTTACAACCTTGGAGGTTTTTTTTTTCCTAAAAACGACTTTCGACTTTTGAGTATTTATTTTGAAAACATATTTTCACAAATAAATTATATTTTCAAGTATCATAAAATAATTTTCAAAAATCGTATATATTTATTGTTATCCTTTTTTTTAATTTTTTCTTCCATCCATGACCAACCCCATTATTCCTATTCTTTCTCAAATTTTGTAACTCCTTGTGTCCACCCTAGCTAATTTGACCCTTCTGGATCCAATAGAACTGTCCGTGCCACCATCAGAGGTCACCTTGTGAAGTTGTTACCCGAAGTCGCAGTTCGTGCCACCTTGATTATTGTAGCACCACCTTAGGCGTCAATTAGGCAGGACACCTTGCCATTTGCTGTTTATTTATTTTAGCTTACATTTTATGCATTATTTATTATTTTCTTTATGCAAAATAAACTGTAATACATGACATAACTTGTTAGAACTTACTGTTCAGTTATATTTTCTGCCATGTATTATTTTTTTTACACATTAAACCTAGATTTAAGGAACCACCTTGTGTGTTATGTTTATTTGGCCTTGACACATTGTACCATGAAGTTGTGTGTCACATATGTAGAACACGGACGTACGTGATTGGATGGCCACCAGTATATATAAGCCGTGCGATAGGATTAACCGCTAATAGAATCGTATGCTCGTTTGACTTAGCGGTTATAGAGGTTTTCTGTTGTGGATACAACATCGTAGGCATTGGACGGGGAGGACAATTCCTTAGCGTATGGGCTACTATGCACTTTCTCTTGTGAACCGGATGCTCTGCTGGAGATACGGGGTTGATGACCCATGATTACTGACGGCTACTGGCGTTCTGCGGAACATTATGCTCTTATTGATTGGGCCTCTGGTGTCCCAAGGGGGGACCATGCCGATCCCATTTTAGCCAGGGCCCATGCGTAGGAAGGATTATTCTTAACTGCATTTCACTTAGAACGGTTAGGCGCCTTTATCCGTTAGGTACGAGTACTTTTGGTTTGGGTACTTGTATCTGACCGTGGCTTGGAACAATAACTTGTCGCAGAATAGTTTGCCACATCTTGTCCTTATTTGGTTGTAGGTGTGGCTTACTACTCCGATGAGAAGGTATCGAACCTTGTTGGGGTTCGGATACCATATTGGATTCATAGCATGGAAAGATACGTCATCGTGAATTAATTTACCATCTCCTGTCCTTGTTTGGTTGGGGGGATGGTATGTTAGTTCAATGGTGTGTATTGGACCATGTTATAATTCAATTGACTTATTTATTTGAGCAATTTATATTCAGTTATATTGGTATGATATTATGTGTCTTGTTACGTCCCTCTGAGGACCTGGTTATCTCCCCAGGTGTGTGTTCATGTCTTCCGCAGGTATTCTAGCCGAGGTCGTAGTCTTCTTCTTTATTCGAAGATGACGTGTCTTGGATCTATCCTGCTGCCTTCGTCATTTCTTTTGTATATCATGTATCTATTTCTTTTATTTTATTGGAAGTGGATGTGTCTCCACCCAACATATTGTACCAAGACAAATCATGGTTATTATATGATATCTTTTACATTTCTGTGGATGAGATTAGTTAGTTGTAGTTTACAGCATTTTATAGCTTATGTATCCATACGAGGCCTATGTACTTTGTATGAATACAGCTGGCATGTCTACGTTTCTAGTCCTACGTATTTTGGGACTGGGCGTTATATGCTTTTGTGGTGGCCCATGCAGGTTAAGATAAATTGTTTGGTTACTTTATCGTACCAAGCAAGCCTGCGAATTGGATTGGAAGTCTAGGATCTCATCCACATACTTGACCTCTTTCCTCGATTCCATATTCGAACTATCATTCGACTCATCGACTGCATCTTGCTTGATTCCTTCTATCATAATTCCTATCTTCCCTTCATGTTTGCTAGAGGTTAGGAAGGTGACCCCTACTAGTTAGACATGTTACTTGTCCCAAAACACCATTAGCTTAATTCTTTTAAGTTGGGTAGAATGTCTTGTGACCTAGCAATCCCTTTGTCCTTGTGACCTATATTAGCAAGTGTACCTAGATTCTAGAATTTAGAGGACCCTAATCCATCTAGTTAACCAAGGACTTGGACAAAAAGACTGTAGGACGACTGTATTGAGACCAACACAGGATATGACTTAGAGACTTAAGGAATTGAACTAATTCTGCTTTCTTTTAAACCTAAAACCTCATGTGCGTATGTTTTTACTACCTTGATTAATGATGCTAATATAGACTAGTATTTGCAAGCTAATTCTTTATCGAGCTTGATCAAGGCATATGCTATTGATTGGCCGCTCACTAACATATTGTCTAATCAGAATCGGTACATAATGGTCTGATCAACCAAGTGCACTTTGGTTCGCTTTTTTCTATTATTCTACGTGGATGGAACATAATTAAACTTGGTCTTTAGAATCCCATCCACGACTGCTTTGACAATTCCTTTGAAATTTTTCGATCGTCTTTGAACCACGTATTCGTACTCGATAATATCGTCTTTTGAACTCCTTATTGCTTTCGCCTTCACCTATTTTAGAAGGACGAAGGCGTTATACTAGAACTCCCTCTAGCCTTCCTATCGATTATGACCATTAACACTCAATGTTGATATATCTTCATCCTAAAACTACTCAGCCCTATCATGACCTTCTAATCGCTTAATTTAGGAGTAAATCTAATTCGTTCTCTTAATCGTGCCCTCAACCTACTCTCAAGAAATTATATCTTTTAGGTCTCTAATTTATTTCACTTGATACCATGCTATTCTTAATTGCATGTTATCTTGATCAAACTTTAACCCTAATTATTTTCCTTCGGGCGTTAGTTAGCCATATCCATGATTTATTTTCGTCATTATTTGAAATCGCGATTTTCTAATGCATGTTTGCATTGAACGTCGTTTCTTTGCCTCGTCCAGTGACTTGATCGTATTCATTACCGATATACCCATGTGACCTTCTCACCACCTACAAATTCCTAAATTTCGAGGACGAAATTCTTGTAAGTTGGGTAGGATGTAAACCCCCTAAAATTTCACTATATTTTTTTTTAAATTTGTTTTACAATGATACTTGTATCGTCGCATGCGAATACGTATGTACGAGGTAATTATCTTTTCTTTTACATAAAAAGTTTTATTATTGGTTTTGGTACATATAGAAATAAATAGTTGTTTTTAAATGCATTTAGAGTATATATTTTGTATATAAAATTTCTTTTATAAAAATAAAAGGCTTTTATTTATACAAGTATACATAATAGTTCAAGAAGAAATGATATTTTTCATTTTAAAAATATACTATCGCATGCAGTTTAATTCATGTATATTTTATTTTATTTTCAGAAAACTAATTATGATCATTTTAATTATTTGCAAAAAAAGGCATTTCAAATATTTATAATTATTGAGATTTTCGAAATTATTTATTTATTTATTTATTGTTACATATAAAATATATTTTGAAGTTTGTTTCATTAAATGTTTAATTAGTATGGTAATTTAAATTGGATTTATCTTATTTGATTTTAAACTAAAAGATGGAATCTAATTAGATTTAAATTGAATTTGGATTTGAATTTGGATTTGATTGGTTTCAAATATATTTAAATTAATAGCAAAATTATCTATTTTGGTTTAAATAAATCCTAACCTTATTTACCGAATGCTCCTCAACCTTATATAAAGGGGAGCTCTGTCCTGTTCACCACAGCTCCACAATCTAAAAAATTTCACAAATAAAACCTGTGCATCGTGTCCGTGCCCTTCCCAACCACTATATTTTTTTTCTTTTCTTCGTTACAAATACAATATTATCACACCGTATCCGACAAACTCAGACACTAAAACATCATCCCTACCACCCGGCCAAACCCCTCTGTCCTCCCCTGACACCCACGATAGAGCCGGCCACCTAGCCAACTCCCTGAGAAATACCACCACAACCTAGCTTTTCCCATCTTCGGACAACCCCGACTAAATCTGGCCACACCCGTCACCACCGCCAACATCAGATCACGCCATCACCACTATAACTCTACTTCCCGGTTTAAATTTTTTTTTGTTACAACCATTTTAGTGGTCCCCTCATTTGTTTTTAAAGTTTTAAACTGATTTTTAGCAATCCTGTAATTATTGAAAAGGAAGAGGGGCTGAATGTTAATTAATTTGGACAGAGGGACCTATAAGAAATAAGTTAAGGTAGGGGGCATTTTGCAAAGTCTTCATTCCTTATTACTCTGGAGGAGAGAGACTCAATTTCATTTCGACTCAAAAATTTCTCCTCCCAAATTTCATCTGACCTAACCCTAACCCTAACCCTAATGACGACGACTTCAATAGCTCCTCTCTTCAGAGCGTAGGCCGATCGACGGAATGTGCGGTGGTTCGACTGGATCTCGAGTACCATTAGATCTCGGTAAGTGATTTTTTTTAGGAACAAATTCCTTGATCCTTCGATGAACTCTCGGATTTATTTCTAGCCGATCAGTTTTTGTAGATTTATGTTGTTCGATCTATTGGAGCTTGAGATTAGGACTCATCCTCGGGTTGTTGATCTCGAATTCGGTAAGTTCCAGCATTGAATAATTTATGTGATGATATTGACGGATTTACTGGATGATCGATCTCTGGCTTTCGTTTGTATTCTGTCAGATTGTGAGAACTCGAGAGAATTGTCTTAATTGTTGCTCTGGTCCTGTTTACTGTTCTTCCCAGTGGAACCCAAGTTTTAACTGGACAAGGAAGAGCTGTGTTCAATTCTGTGGGAAGTTTATTTTCGATTTCAAATCGCACCAGGTAAACTCTGTTCTCTTTGTGAATTGATTGTTTTCCTATTAAGGGTAACTCGTGAGGTAATTGGGATTCGAATGTATCAATATTGCAGGCATCATGGTTCATTGATGAACCTGAGTTATGCAGGCAATATGGTTCATTGATGAATCACTGAAATTTGGCTTCTAATTCAATTTCAGGGTATGTTCAGTTCAGAGATTTATTTTCATTATGTAGCTGGATAGCTAGGAGACCTGACTCTGAGTTGTGTGAACCTGGGAATCAATTCTTGTTGGTGTTACCTGAGAATTTAGTGCAATATGATTTTAGTTTTTACCTATGAATTCAAGAACTTATCATAAAACTGGAACCACATTGCAGGTTGATTTGTAAGACTTATTTTTTTAACTTGAACCTCATTTTGGTTCAGCTTGGTATACAAGTATTCATGGATTGGGACTTGATATCCTCAGTTCAGTTTCAACTGAACTAAGGACTTGGTACCAATTCGAGTATGGAAGTTAAACTGTTGTTCAGTTTAGTTTTATAGACTGGATGTAACATAAATTTGGTGTGTTCCCTTCTAGCAATGCATATTTCAGTATGGTCCTGAGCATTCAATAGAAGGAGAGAGTTTTGAACTGGAATTGCAGAACCAGGGGTTAGCTTACTGATTTGATCTGAAAACCATTTCGAAAATCTGAGATTACATGTGAACCTAAGTTTTATTTGTGAAACTAATAATTACATGTAACCTGAGCAGTTTCAGTTTGGATTTGAGTTGCACTTCACTGTGGGATCATTTTGCTTATGGCCAGGGGTTAGTTCTGTATTCAGAACTGATATGTTATGGAGGAATGGGGGAATTTGAATTGTTGAAACTGAGAAATGCCTCAGTTAGATTAGTAACCTAAAGCTCATATGCAATTTAGTTCAATTCATTGAACTGAGTTGTATCACTGTCTTCATTCATTTATGAACTTGAGAGAGTAATCTAAATTTTGAAACTGAGGAATTCATGTGGCTATGTGGAGACAGCCTATTGCACTGAGCTGCATAGCAATATGGTTTCATCTGTTTTAACTGTAGGGTTTACATGCTAAGTTATTGTTGAATCTGGAAATCTCAGTTTCAATGGTGACTCACCCAATTGCTCTGCTCCATGAGAATCTGAAGGAGGATCTCAGATTTAACCTGAGACCAACCTTAGTTAACCTAATGCAACCTGGATGCTGTGCAATGAGGGTTCATTCCTGTTGAACCTGAAATTTGAACTCAATGTAAGTATGGTTACACTAGGAATGAAACCCTATTTTGAGTTCCTTGTGGGATAGATATTAATAGAAGTTGGTTTTAAATCCTCAAGCTTGATGTAACCCATGTTCATTTGTTTCTAAGATAAGTTTCACATGAGATTTAGATTACCTTGTCTGGTGCTAATATTTTTCCCTTGGGAATTCTAGGAATGTTACTTGTAGAGTGAACTATAATTATAACTTGCAAACCACAGTGTCTAACCTGAGTTAAGTTATTTCATCACATAATTATGGCAGGTTCTAAGTGTCCTTAGGTTTTAGTTTCAATCTTAGTTAGAACTAAGGATAATTGTTAAAGTGACTTTCCTAGATTAGGAAATAGCTATTTTAAGATTGTTCACTTATCAATTGTTAAATCATCATTAATTACAGGAGGATATCTAGCTCTATTGCCTACTTGTACTTTCCTGGAGCAAGGAAAGTACACTCTACGGTCTTGTGTATTTTATTTTATCCTGTGCTTTCTTGATTGACACATTACAACACGTCATATACTTTCTGGTGCTCATGTTCTTGTTCCTATTACTTGTACCTGGGGTGGGGAAATATACTATCTATGTGACCAAACCCAAGAAACAACTCAGGTGTGTTTAGCTTAGACCATGCATCGTGCACGCGGGTCCTAAGCTGTACAATTCATGTGCTTTCATGTGCTTACCCCTAGCCGATCACATACTTAGTTATATTACAAATATAGTACACACATGCAGGAGATATACCTTATACTTATTCCCTGTGATTCCATGATACCATGTTCTTTCATGTGCTTACATATCATGTATTTTCATGTTCTTACATACCATGTTCTTTCATGTACTTTACATACCCTGTTCTTTCACGTACTTATTCACATGTTCTTTCTTGTACTTTTCATGTTTCCTCGTACTTTCATATCATGATGTTTTGTTCATTACCTAGAATTGTACTTGCTCCGCTCCTGAATAGGATATGTTGCAGGTATGCTTGCAGGACATTGTTCTACTCTATGGGCCAAAGCCCAGGATTTAGCTTAGCAGGATGAGGCTTAGCTTGAGGCTTCAGGTGACTTTAGAGTTCATAGTACTTTTCATTCCTGTTGGTTCTGGTACATTATGATATCTGGATTTGTGGATTATGGTGATCTTTCTGGGATACGGTATAGATGCTGTGATTTTTACTTGTCTTGATTATCTGGTTAGATTTCCCTAGTTTGGTACAGCTTACTTTGTTGTGTCTAACGACAAAGGCTGGGCGTGTCCGACTGGTGTCCGATTATTCGGGAGCGGGTCGTGACATATTTTTAGTGGTGGCCCATGCAGGTCTATCCTAATGGTACCTAGGTATTAGAGTACTATTGGGGGACTTGATTACACTAGGAAAACTTGATCACAGCATAGGAAAATCAGAAAATAATGGTATATCAGGTATATCAGGTATTTGATATTCTATAAACACTTGTTGTATTTAGGTCTAGGTTATTTTAACAGTTTTATGTTTTTCAGATAGTTCAAAAGCACGCGACACCGGAACAGTCGATCCACCTACAGTTGAGGGTTTCGAGCTTCCACTACCATCTATCACTCTACTATCCTCATGGGTAGTACGTAGTTGACGGAGACGTTTCAAGAGTTCCTTGACATCAGCAGGCCGTCCTTTTCCAATCCAGACTTGTAAATGCATTTTTTGAGTTAGAGAGGACTTCCGACTTCCAGACTCTCAGACCATGGACTTCTCCGACACTGAGCGCATATCTTGCACCGAGGAGCAGATCGAGAACCTAGAACCACCACTGAAGATCATACAAGTCCTTGAGGAACCGACTCCTCTGAAGATTGGAGCCACCAGCCAGGAGATCCAGAATATAGCACAGACAATAGGACACAACGGAAAACTGAAGCTCAGAAGGAACATGAAGACTTATAATGAAGATAGCAACTACTGTGGATCCGTAAAGCGTCGCCACACTCAGACGATACGTCTTCAGTCCAGCAGGAGATTCAAATTCAGTCGGCTATTATTTGTATTTTCTGCCGCAGCCCAGGACACTACTACGACGAATGTCACAAAAGATGGAGACTACGCTACGGATCACCTACTCACCAAGTTAAAGATTGTCCAGAGACCGTTGATCGCACTGCCCGAGAACAAGCACGAGGAGCACCAGGACCGCAGCAGAAGGACCCGCCTCTCCAGATTCAGCAGCTATATGGAGCACTACCGCAGGGATCAACCTATGTCAGGACAATTGAAGAAGTTGAAGCGATTCCAGTCCCGGAGAAACACTGAAGATAGACGGAAGACAGAAGATTTCTTTTGCATGGTTGGAAAAACCATGTATCTTGATTAATAATCCAGTCTTCCCTTAAATTCCTCCTAACACATTGATCGTTTCTTGAAACTTCTTGTTTTCTATTTTGAACCCTTGGTTGATGTTCAAAACTTATTTCAAGATATTGTGTCATATTCGACAAACTTGTTTCAGACCCACAATTCGATATTTGTTTAAAATCCATTATTCGATACCGTTTGTACATTCATTCATGACCTTGTTTCCTAGTGATGGCTCCTATTTGTAAATTTTGTTCTTTTATCAAACTTCGTGTTAATTAAGATTTAATTCCTACTCGAGATTTATTTCGAAACACTGTTCCTCATTCGAAGCATTATTTGTGCTTCGTCCTATTTAGGACATTGTTGAGGATACCTTTGAGGGTTTTGAAGATTTTGTTTCCTATTCGAGACTTGTTTCCTCATTCATGACTTTGATTTTCTAGTCGAGAGTTGTTGGTCCACTATTTTTGTTTCGATCTTGTCTCCTATCCAAGATTTTGCTTGTTTCATGGATACTTATACCTACTCGTTTATTGAAATTCTGTTCGCAAATCGAACTTGTACTATTCCAGAATTATTCCTACTTGAAATATCATTCTGAAACCTTGTTTGAACCTTCACTTCTATTGATGCTTGTTTGAGATTCTATTTCCTATTCTTGACTTTATTCGGGACTTGTTCTTTATTTACGATTTTATTGCTATTGAGATTCGCTTGTTTCATGTTTACAATCCAATACCTTGTCTCCTATTAGAACCTGTTTTCTAATCACTATTCTAAATCTTGTTTCCTTATCAAGAGTTTCTAGTCGAGATTTTATTTCCTAATCACGACCTTGTTGATATTGGTTTTCTAATTGAGACCTTGTATCCTATGGGAGGTTATTTTTCCTTCGAAATTTTGTTTGAGGTTTCGTTGTTAATTGAGATGTTGTTGAACCTTGTTTCCAGTACCGAATTTTATTTCTTATTTTGAAACTTGTCTCCTGTCTAATACCTTGCTTCAGTTCATCCTTCGAGGCTCTGTTATCCTTTCGGGATAACGTCCCATATATGGAATCTTGTTACCATTCCAGATGTCAGTTGATATTCCGTCATGATTTGAAACATTCGCCCTGTCTGAAATTTTAAATCTCCCTGGTTGGTCTTTTGTGATCACCGATGGGATCCCTTGTCATTTCTTAGTACCTAATAAACCCTTGTATTCTAGTAGTCAGATAACTTCACCATTCCATGACTTGGACTATTGAAACTCATTTTGAACTCCTTGAAACTCTTTTGAAATTCCTAGGGATAAAGTCGAGAGGCTATTCGATGACCTACTATGGCATGACAGTTGTGCGCTGCAGCCATTAGCTGGATTATGGAGACTGAGGGTTCACTGCAGCCAGTAGCACACTGGCGAGGCAGGAACGCTAAGTTGAAGTGATTTCAGACACCCATAGGTTTTCGAGTATTGTCGAGACTTATCATATTCTTCATATCTTGATCTCTTGGGTTGTTTCGTCAATGATTGTTGGAAAATAGATAAGGTTGATAGAGTATTTGGAGACATATTGTTATTTGAGTCACGGAGCCGAAAGTCCACTGCAGTCAGATATATACTGGCGGGGTAGGGATTCTAAGCAAAGTGATTTCAGATACCAACATGTTCTTGGATATTCTGGAGACTATATTTCCTTTTTATATGATTATTGGTTTTCGAGAATCACAGATCCTTACAAGTTCATCCTGATTTGATACTTTATCTCCTGAGTATTGCGTACGTCTCCTCAATCAATCCTTGCTAAATTTTCTTTCTAGCACTTTATCGTTATATCATTGAATTCCTCAAAATTGTATATTACCAGATTGTGATACCGTATTCCGTCGTGTCTTGTCTAAACTTCAATCTTAAATCATGTCTACTTGACCATGTTTTTCTATCTTGTCCTGGTCCACTTGTGTTAAACTATCAATTTTGATCGTAGTTAATAGTTTGTGTCTTCATGATTTTACTCCTCTAAGTTGTAATTGAAATTCCTTCCACTTCGTGACTATTTGATCCTTGATATTTGTCAAAGCGTGATATCCCAAACTTCTTGTGTGTACTTGGACTCAAGGCTCAGAGCGTCACGGATCGACAGAAGCACTAGGCGGACAACAGCAGATGATCACCGGAGTTCGCAGTTAGAAGCAGAGTGTTCCTGAAGAATCTTGCCGGCCAGAGGCACCATTCGTTTGGGAAGAGGCGGAAAGTTCAGTCCGAGATTCATCAGGCCTTTCGACGTGATGACGCGTATTGGCGAGGTGGCATATTGACTAGCACTTTCAGCTAGCTTGGAGGGAGTGCACGACGTTTTCCATGTGTCCCAGCTTCGACGCTACATTCCGGACCCGAGCCATGTGGTGGACTTTTCGGAGCTAGAGGTGGGTCCGAGATTGACCTACGAGGAGCAGCCAGTGGAGATCCTTGACGGAAGAGAGAAGCAGCTGCAGAATTAGGTTATTCTACTTGTCCGCGTCATGTGGAGACACCACTCTCCGGGCGAGTCCACATGGGAACGCGAGGACGAGATGCGGGAGCGCTATCCCAGTTTGTTGTATGAGTGTACCTTGATATTGAGAATTTTAAATACAATAAATAGATTGTGTTTAACCTTCTTGAGATTTTGATTTGAGATTGTTTTGTTTGTCTCTCGAATTTCGAGGACGAAATTATTTTTAGGGGGAAAGATTTGTAACTCTACTTCCCGATTTTAAAAAAAATTTGTTACAACCATTTTAGTGGTCCCCTTATTTGTTTTTAAAGTTTTAAACTAATTTTTAGTAATCCTGTAATTATTGAAAAGGAAGAGGGGCTGAATGTTAATTAATTTGGGCGGAGGGACCTATAGGAAATAAGTTAGAGTAGGGGGGCTTTTTGCAAAGTCTTCATTCCTTATTACTCTGGAGGAGAGAGACTCCACTTCATTTCGACTCAAAAATTTCTCCTCCCAAATTTTATCTGACCTAACCCTAACCCTAACCCTAATCGACGGCGACTTCGATAGCTCCTCTCCTTAGAGCGTAGGCCGATCGACGGAATGTGCGGTGGTTCGACTGGATCTCGAGTACCATTAAATCTCGGTAAGTGATTTTTTTAGGAACAAATTCCTTGATCCTTCGATGAACTCTCGGATTTATTTCTAGCCGATTAATTTTTGTAGATTTCTGTTGTTCGATCTATTGGAGCTTGAGATTAGAAATCGTCCTCGGGTTGTTGATCTCGAATTCGGTAAGTTCCAACATTGAACAATTTATGTGATGATATTGACGGATTTACTGGATGATCGATCTCTGGCTTTCGTTTGTATTGTGTCAGATTGTGAGAACTCGAGAGAATTATCTTAATTGTTGCTCTGGTCCTGTTTACTGATCTTTCCAATGGAACCCGAGTTTTAACTGGACAAGGAAGAGCTGTGTTCAATTCTGTGGAAAGTTTATTTTAGATTTCAAATCACACCAGGTAAACTCTGTTCTCTTTGTAAATTGATTGTTTTCTTATTAAGGGTAGCTCGTGTGGTAATTGGGATTCGAATGTATCAATATTGCAGGCATCATGGTTCATTGATGAACCTGAGTTATGCAGGAAATATGGTTCATTGATGAATCACTGAAATTTGGCTTCTAATTCAATTTCAGGGTATGTTCAGTTCAGAGATTTATTTTCATTATGTAGCTGGATAGCTAGGAGACCTGACTCTGAGTTGTGTGAACCTGGGAATCAATTCTTGTTGGTGTTACCTGAGAATTTAGTGCAATGTGATTTCAGTTTTTACCTAAGAATTCAAGAACTTATCATAAAACTGGAACCACATTGCAGGTTGATTTGTAAGACTGATTTTTTTAACTTGAACCTCATTTTGGTTTAGCTTGGTATACAAGTATTAATGGATTGGGACTTGATATCCTCAGTTCAGTTTTAACTGAACTAAGGACTTGGTACCAATTCGAGTATGGAAGTTAAACTGTTGTTCAGTTCAGTCTTCTAGACTGGACGTAACCTAAATTTGGTGTGTTCCCTTCTAGCAATGCATATTTCAGTATGGTCCTGAGCATTCAATAGAAGGAGAGAGTTTTGAACTGGAATTGCAGAACAAGGGGTTAGCTTACTGATTTGATCTGAGAACCATTTCGAAAATCTGAGATTACATGTGAACCTATGTTTTATTTGTGAAACTGATAATTACATGTAACCTGAGCAGTTTCAGTTTGGATTTGAGTTGCACTTCACTGTGGGATCATTTTGCTTATGGCCAGGGGTTAGTTCTGTATTCAGAACTGATATGTTATGGAGGAATGGGGGAATTTGAATTGTTGAAACTGAGAAATGCCTCAGTTAGATTAGTAACCTAAAGCTCATATGCAATTTAGTTCAATTCATTGAACTGAGTTGTATCACTGTCTTGATTCATTTGTGAACTTGAGAGAGTAATTTAAATTTTGAAACTGAGGAATTCATGTGGCTACGTGGAGACAGCCTATTGCACTGAGCTACATAGAAATATGGTTTCATCTGTTTTAACTGTAGGGTTTACATGCTAAGTTATTGTTGAATCTGGAAATCTCAGTTTCAATGGTGACTCACCCAATTGCTCTGGTCCATGAGAATCTGAGGGGGGATCTCAGATTTAACCTGAGACCAACCTTAGTTAACCTAATGCAACCTAGATGCTGTGCAATGAGGGTTCATTCCTGTTGAACCTGAAATCTGAACTCAATGTAAGTATGGTTACACTAGGAATGAAACCCTATTTTGAGTTCCTTGTGGGATAGATATTAATAGAAGTTGGTTTTAAATCCTCAAGCTTGATGTAACCCATGTTCATTTGTTTCTAAGATAAGTTTCACATGAGGTTTAGATTACCTTGTCTGTTGCTAATATTTTTCCCTTGGGAATTCTAGGAATGTTACTTGTAGAGTGAACTATAATTATAACTTGCAAACCACAGTGTCTAACCTGGGTTAAGTTATTTCATCACATAATTATGGCAGGTTCCAAGTGTCCTGAGCTTTTAGTTTCAATCTTAGTTAGAACTAAGGATAATTGTTAAAATGACTTTCCTAGATTAGGAAATAGCTATTTTAAGATTGTTCACTTATCAATTGTTAAATCATCATTAATTACAGGAGGATATCTAGCTCTATTGCCTACTTGTACTTTCATGGAGCAAGGCAAGTACACTCTACGGTCTTGTGCATTTCATTTTATCATGTGCTTTCTTGATTGACACATTACAACACGTCATGTACTTTCTGGTGCTCATGTTCTTGTTCCTATTACTTGTACCTGGGGTGGGGAAATATACTATCTTTGTCACCAAACCCAAAAAACAACTCAGGTGAGTTTAGCTTAGACCCCACATCGTACACGCGGGTCCTAAGCCGTACCATTCATGTGCTTTCATGTGCTTACCCCTAGCCGGTCACATACTTAGTTATATTTCAAATATAGTACACACATGTAGGAGATATACCTTGTACTTATTCCCTGTGATTCCATGAAACCATGTTCTTTCATGTGCTTACATATCATGTATTTTCATATTCTTACATACCATGTTCTTTCATGTACTTTACACACCCTGTTCTTTCATGTACTCATTCACATGTTCTTTCTTGTACTTTCCATGTTTCCTCGTACTTTCATATCATGATGTTTTGTTCATTACCTAGAATTGTACTTGCTTCGCTCCTGAATAGGATATGTTGCATGTATGTTTGCAGGACATTGTTCTACTCTATGGGCCAGAGCCCAGTATTTAGCTGAGCAGGACGAGGCTTAGCTTGAGGCTTCAGGTTTAGATTACTTAGCTTTACTTTGACATATTGACTTTAGAGTTCATAGTACTTTTCATTCATGTTGGTTCTGGTACATTATGATATCTGGATTTGTGGATTATGGTGATCTTTCTGGGATACGTTATAGATGCTGTGATTTTTACTTGTCTTGATTATCTGGTTAGATTTCCCTAGTTTGGTACAGCTTACTTTGTTGTGTCCAACGACAAAGGCTGGGCGTGTCCGACTCGTGTCCGATTATTCGGGAGCGGGTCGTGACAACCACCGTCGAACTTCCGCCTCGCCAACGTCCCCCTACCAACTCTGGTCAACACCACCATAGCCATCAATCCGTTCCCGCCATCATCGATCCCAGCCTCCTCGACTCCCAACCAGCCTCAATACTCCCTCCTTCCGATCAAACCGCTACCACCACCAGAACCAGACCCCGACCGCCTATGCCAAACTGACACCACCCTCACCAACCCCACGTCGTCGTCTCCAGCAAGGCCATCACAATATCTCCACCTCTGCTCCATCCTTTCGACCATCACGTATACCAACGCGACGATCCTCCCCGGCGAGTCCCGCCACTACCGAACAACTCCCAGCAACCGCTGCCGCCATGGCACGCCCAACACCACCATCGACGTAACCATCACCAACACCATCCCCAAAATAAATCACTACCACTCATAAAGAAGAAAGAATAAGGAAACCCTAAAAAACTAACAACAACCACCACCACCACCCTTACCTCAGCCTGCGGACGAATGTTGTCCCCGTAGTGCCGAGCCCTCGACGAGAGCTCCTGCGACTCCCAAATCTGACCAAGCCCAACCACCGCTCGCCCAGCCGCTCGCTGAGCCGACCCTCCCCGCGAGCGATCGTCGCCATGCCGCCGCGCCACCTCTCGGTGAGCAAAACCCCATCCGTCGTCGTAATCCCTTGTTCTCTACTGCCACGGTGAGCCTCCTGACTCCATCTCCTTTTGACTCAGCCTCCGTCGCCTAGATCTGCCCATGCGCCATCGCCCTTGGCCAGCACTGCTGGAACAGAGCGGCACCAGCAGCGTTCTCACAGCCACCCGGTTCCAGAATGCCGCCACCGTCGAATTCCTCACTGGCCCGGAGCGCCGCCTCCACCGCAAGCCAGCCTTCGTGCCTCCGGCTCTGCCGCGCATTAACGCCGGAAAGACCCTTATTTTCTTCCTTCTTCTCACTCTCTCCCACCCGATCGCTCCTTCCCCTCGTTCTTTCCTCTCTCTTCCCTGACTCGCTT
Source organism: Iris pallida (assembly GCA_029216955.1). Lineage (NCBI taxonomy): Eukaryota > Viridiplantae > Streptophyta > Magnoliopsida > Asparagales > Iridaceae > Iris > Iris pallida. The sequence goes on along the minus strand of JANAVB010042419.1, from coordinate 14,607,301 downwards.
TTCTCTCTCTTCTTCTCCTTCCTTTCTACTACTGCTGCTTCTTTTTCAGTTTTGTGGTTTTTTTGTGTGTTGTCCTCTTCATTTCTTCTCTTTAATAGCAGTGAACGAAACCATTTGTGGCTATTTTGTAAACTTTATTATTATTATTATTATTATTATACCAGCCTTATTAATATTGTAATGACTAATTATTATTATTATACTATTTCTATTTTAATCCATATTTACATTAGGAGTGTTTGTTAATAAAATAGTAGGTACATTTTTAGAATTTACTATTATCATTATTATTACTATTATCATTATTTTGTGGTTTTGTTAATAATATGATCTGTATTTTAGAAATTATACAAATATTTCCAGCTAAATTCAAAGTTAAGTTTTTAACACTAAAATATCCTTCTCGATTTATATGAATATGTTTAGTTTTGGTCTAAAGGATTTAACATTTTTTTTGAAATATTTATCTAGGATATATTTTAATTAATGAAATATAGTTTCTACCAAAAATCATGTTTTACAACCTTAGAGTTTTTTTTTCCTACAAACGACTTTTGACTTTTGAGTATTTAATTTGAAAACATATTTTGACAAATAAATTATATTTTCAAGTATCATAAAATAATTTTCAAAAATCGTATATAGTTATTGTTATCCATTTTTCTTTCATTTTTCCTTCCATGCATGACCAACCCCATTATTCCTATTCTCTCTCAAATTTCGTAAATTCTTGTGTGCACCCTAGCTAATTTGACCCTTCTGGACCCAATAGAACTGTTCGTGCCACCATCAGATGTCACATTGTGTAGTTGTTACCCGAAGTCGCAGTTCGTGCCACCTTGATTATTACAGCACCACCTTAGGCGTCAATCAGGCAAGACACCTTGCCATTTGCTGTTTATTTATTTTAGCTCATATTTCATGCATTATTCATTATTTTCTTTATGCAAAATAAACTGTGATACATGGCATAACTTGTTAGAACTTACTGTTCAGTTATATTTTCTGCTATGTATTATTTTTCTTACATATTAATCCTATATTTAAGGGACCACCTTGTGTGTTGCATTCATTTGGCCTTGACACATTGTACCACGAAGTTGTGTGTCGTATGTAGAACATGGACGTGCGTGATTGGCTGGCCACCAGTACGTATAAGCCGAGAGATAGGATTAACCGCAAATAGAATTGCATGCTAGTTTGACTTAGCGGTTATAGAGGTTTTCTGTTGTGGATACAACATAGTAGGCATTGGACGGGAAGGACAATTCCTTAGCATATGTGATACTATGCACTTTCCTTTGTGACCCGGATACTCCGGTGGAGATACAGGGTTGATGACCCAGGATTACTGACAGCCACTGGCGTTCTGCGGAACGTTATGCTCTTATTGATTGGGCCTCGGGTGCCCCAAGGGGAGACCATGTCGATCCTATTTTAGTCGGGCCCATGCGTAGGAAGGATTGTTCTTAACTATATTTCACTTAGAACGGTTAGGCACCTTTATCCGTTAGGTACGAGTACTTTTGGTTTGGGTACTTGTATCTGACCGTGGCTTGGAACAATAACTTATCGTGGACTAATTTGCCACATCTTGTCTTTGTTTTGTTATTGTTTGCCATTGATTGTAAAAGAACAGAACAATTATCGGAGGACTGAACTTAGACTCACAATACAAACTCGCTCGTACAAAGAAAGCCTAGGGACGAAAACCTAGGTACAGCAGACTAAGTACGATTGTTTATTTTTGATTCTGGGGGGTGACGATAGAGGCTCGGGAAAGCGACGGCCGCTCTGCCTTACTCCTTGGACGATCGGTATGCAGCCTTGGCTCGGGGAAGATCTGCTCGGCGTTGACGAAGAAAGGCTCTTCTTACTCTCCTCGGGTTGCTCTCCTGGCTTCTCTCTCTCTGTGATTATCAAGAAAAGGGGGAAGCTCTCTCTGTGTATATCTCTCTCTTCTTCTTTTTTTTTATTCTTTTTGTTGCCGACCTTTTTTACATGGGAATGATGCTGGCTATTTATAAGAGTGGGGTGGGATCATTAGGGTTTGCTGATGATTATCTTTTTGGAATGTCGGCGCTCCTTCATTCTATCTGGGCCCTTGATCCTGATCATAATGAATCTCGACCACTAATGCGGATAGCACCAAATCTTATGAGCAGTTAATGCTGACTGCTTTAAATCTTCGTGATTGATTATGCCAATATTTGATTGCTCGCCACGTGTCCTATTGGCTTGATGATGAATGATATGCCCTGATCTCGGCAATTATGATGATGATGTCGAATATTCTCGTTGGGATTCTGTTGCATCTTCAGTGCCACGTTTTTTTTTAATTAAAGATCCTGCCAGGGCCACATAGGGTGACCAACACTTGAACCGCAGGGGGATACTCCTCGTGAGCCGCATGAGTCAATGCCTCATCGAGCCGCAGGGGACGAACTTTCCGTGAGCCACATATGCATAATCTTTGCGAGCCGCAGGGGACGATCTCTCCATGAGCCGCATATGCATAGTTTCTGTGGGACGCATGAATTAGCGTGGTGTTGAGCCGCATAGACCGGGCTATGGGTGGACCGCATATGGCGGATTTTTGTTAATCATATTAGAGTGACTCCTCAATGAGCCGCATGAAGCTGTTCTCTATCCGAGCCGCATGAGACTTTTGCCACGTGGCAATCTAGGATTTTTTTGTCAGATTGGGTCAGAGATTTTCTTCTTTTCCCAAAGAGTCTGTCATTATGGCAGAGCCATTATGATACTTTTTGTCAGAGACAGCCGTCGAGTCGTGTCAGAGCATTAAATGAGGCCATTACTCCAGTGGCCAACTGTGGAGGGGGTCACACGTGTCGTCAATTGAGCCGCATATTCCTGCTGAACCGCATTCATCCCCGAGCCGCATGAGTCTGAGGGTCTTCTTTTGGGCCGCATAGGGCAACTCTAGTATGAGCCGCATAGACTTGCTACCCAAAACCGCATGGGCCATTTATGCCTTTATTCTAATATTTTCCATGCTTCTACAGGACCCCCTTCAAAGTTTTCAATTTGTAAAATTGAAACACTTTGAATAAGAAGCATGGCACCGTTCATGCCGCATAGGATGTTCTGTTTACCTGAGCTTCCTGGCCGCATTAGCATCTCGGCCGCATAGATTCTTCTGGCCGCATAGGCTCTTTGCCACGCGCCCTGACCACGTGAGCAAATCTTCATTAATTGCCTTCGATTTGATTTGACGCCGCCTTTTGGGGGAGGATCCCAAGGGTCGATTTTGCCTTGACCGAAGCGTTCTCGCCTTTATTTTTGGAGGCGGCGCGTAATCCGAGGCGTCTTTCTACTTTATGGATCCCCTATAAATAGGAGTTTTTCATCTCTTAGGGATTTCTTTACCTCCTTTCTTTGCTTGAATTCCCTGTTGCCAACTTCGCTCTTCGTTTTCCTTCTTCATCCATCGACCATGGCTCGCAAGAGATCTGCTGCATCGAAGGCCGCGAAGGGCAAGGCAGTTGCTGCTACGGAGACTGCGGCGACGAATGTAGTCGCTCCTCCGCCGGCTGCTGTAGGCGCTGTCCATCCTGATGTTCACCCGCCCATCGCTAGTAAGGGGGTCACTCCGAAAAACCCTAACTGCTGCCATGGCTCTGTTGCATACTTTATGCACAAGCCACATATACGAGACGTATCGATGTGACCGCATAAGCACTTCGCCCATTATGGCCGCATGAGCTTGTCATATTCGATCAGTGCCGCATGTGTGTTTTCGACTTGGGCCGCATAAGCGTTGCTCACTTTTGAACCGCATGAACTTGATGGTTTGTAGCCGCAGCGGTTTGTATGAGTCGGGCTTAGCCGCATGAATCTATAAACCCTTTTGAATCTGAGTTGTACGGACTTGGTTAATTCAGAGCCGCATGGGGCTATGACGCGCGGAGCCGCATGAACCTATCTGCTGATGAGCCGCATGAGGCTGTGGCGACCCGAGCCGCATAGACTCCAATAATCTTTCAAATGCTTCTATTTTTTGTCTATCTTCTGACCTTATTTCTTTTATCTTTTTCTAGTGAATCTACCCGTGAATTCTGCGGGAGAACTCCTGGTCGGTTCGAAGCAACTTGCCGAAAACGTGCCACTGGACAACTTAGTTCATCAAGTGTCAGAGCAGCTCCTCGTTGACGAGCCTTTAGAACGAGTGACTGTTATCAGGGTTCAATCCTTTCCATTCCTTCGTGATATGATGAGCTTAGGGAATCCTGAAGGGAAGCATCTGAGACCAGTCTTCCTCTTTGGGGATGCACTGATCGTTAAAAACTCCCGCATTCTTGATATTTTCGAGAATTGGGATTTTGCTCTGGATGGGCGGCCGATTCATATTCCCATTATGAAGCGTCATTTCCCCTTTGCGTGGTTCAACATGGTTGTCTTGGACAGGCAGATGACAGATCCTCTTACTCCCACCGGACCGGGGATGTTCGTGGGCGAGATCCGTCATAATAAAGCTACCGGGTCGGTGCGTGTGATCAAGAATCCAATCAGTCGGTCCGTGATGGGGTTAGTTCCGGGTTCTTTTATCAACACGCTCGGTCCTAACTTCTCATTTTCTCAGACTGATACCTTCTTGAGCCAGCTTGCACGAAAGGGGTCTTATCCTGTTGGCAGGTTAGCTCTGCAGGGCTGGTTGCACCCCACTCCCCTATGGGCTAACCTGACTTCATGGATTCTGCAGAAATATGAGGCACCTTTGAGGGAATTCAATCTTTATGACGCTATCCGGGGTACCAGCCACGGACTGCCCATTAATAAGCCGTTATTCATGGCCCTTCTGGAGATGTATAACGATCGGACAGGGACGTTCTTCACCCCCGTAGGGGAGCTGGGGCTCGCTCTCCATGGGATGTATGACGTCTCCAAGCTTCCCTGGGGAGATGAGCCTTTCGAGGCGTACACTCCGACGAACGAGGAGTTCCGGGATCTAGATCGTCGATTCCCAGGCTTCGTCGCGGTATACCAAGAACTGTTATGCCATCATAGTACCTGCCATCGAGTGGCTATCCAAAAAAATGATAGCTCGGAGGGAGATTCTCCTCACACCAAGTCCTGGGTCTCTTATCTTTTTAAATTCAGTGCTGCTGGCCGGGTCACTTTCCGCGACCGTCAAACTCCTGGTGAAGTGGAAGATTTGATGTCGACCGCTAGGAGGTCGAAGTCTATGGGTGACAAATTTGGGAGTCGGATTGACTCCTTCAGCTATTTCTATTATGGCACTCGACGGTTATCAGATAAGGCCCTTCTGGCCAGATTTTTAATGGTGTGGCTACGCAATTGTGTGGTTTCAGGCGGGACAGGTGCTATCGAACGGATCAGCCGTCCTTTTATTCTTCCCACCGTGAAATTGGCTTTTAGGGTCAGGTTGGCTCTTCTTTCTGCAATGGTATGCAGCATTCACCATGGTCTCCGCGCATTCTCGTCCGGAGTCATCGCACGTGATGTGGCGATGGACTTTGAACGTATAGAGCTGCCTTATCATTACCTGTTGGGGTGGTTGCTGCTGCATTATCAGTCTTTGATGAGGCCTGGGACGGGAGACAGCGTCACGGGCGATGACGCCTTTCTTTTCAAATATCGTCATCAGCCTTGGGAATATAGCACTATGCCGACGTGTAGGAGGATGTTGGCGAGGACAGACGGGTATAGCTTCTTCGTATCTGTCCCCCGTTTTACTGACCAGGAGGTGAGGAATGTTCATGTTGATGGCGTGAGACCTCCTCATTTCTTGCCTGAGAAGATGCGTTATTGGTTGCGTAACATTCGCCCATCGCACTTAGTTTATCGCAACCGTAACACTGTATACCTGGATCCCTATTTGCCCAGTAGATTTGCCCGCCAATTTGGGTATTGTCAACTATTCCTTGGGCGTCCCAGTCCTAGCCTGGGATTTGAGGGCAGTATACTTGACGGTATTAGGGCGTGGAGCTATTATGACACTTGTCATACTCGGACTAGTTTCTCCGTTCCTGTGGCCAACGTGCTAGAGGAGATCTTGCATATGGCTGCCTTCTACCATGTTACGGTGAACCAGGCTCCTGTAGATTTTGACCCGAGGACGAGCTTCATTCTGGGCACTCGCTTGGCGGAGAGGACCCCAGTGTTGAAAGCGAAGAAGAAAGGGGCGAATAGGATCCCTATGCCTGATTCTGAGTCCTCTGACACAGCTGAGAGAAACAACGAGCCGGAGGAGCGGGATGACGAGGATTCTCCTTCCTCTAGTGGTGAAGTAACGGTGGATCAGCCGCCCCTTATGACAGAAGAGGGGATGGCGGATCGACCGTCGACCGTTTTTGGTGAGATGGAAGATCAGCTGCCACTTGTTCCTGAGGTGGTAAGGTCGAAACCACCGTCTGCAATGCCTGGTCTCTCGCGTAAGCGAGGCAGGGGTGAGTCCGCCAATGAAGGAGTGACTTTTTCTGTAAAGAGAACTGTAGCCAGATCTCGTAGGCTGTTTATCACGGAGGGGGGTGAAGGTGCTGGCGATGCTCCGGAGGTAAAATCAAATAGGATTTATCTGTTTATTGTGATTTTTCTCTTCTTGGGATATGACTTGATCACTTTCCTTTGTAGGCGCCTGATGAACCGGACTCTTATGCACCGTCTTTCGCCTCCGCGGTTGATCCGACCCTTGCTGCTTTAACTAGTGGCGTATGTACTGCGGTCCCCTCTACGGGGGTTCTTTCAACGGATGCTGAGAACTCTCGAGTTATTGAGACCCCAATCTGGGATAACGAAGGTTCCTTTGGACCTGTATCCGAGATTGCTGGAGTTTCGGAAGGCGATGCCGATCTCGGTGCATCTCCTTCCGAAGGTGCTGGGGCGGAGGAGCCTATCTCATTCAGTTCGGAGGCTGTCGGTGAAGGTGTTGGGGCGACTGCAAGCGAACCTCAGCCTCCATGCTCTTCGGTTGGTAAGATAGGTCAAATATTGACTCATGCGGAGGCTTATTTGCTTTATCAGCATATCCTCCAGATCAAATCGATTCATGGTTGTTTTGGCCCTGTAGGTCCCGACCCTTTACTTCCCGCGTCGGATGTTCTTAGGGAGAGCTCGACCTGTCCTGATCCGGGGGAAGGAAGCGCTTTCCTTCCTTTATCGACTCATACTGAGGTGTCTCCTGCCAGTCCTGGGCGGGTGGGGACGGAGCTTGTCCCGAGAACTGCGGTCTCTGCCTCATCCTCTGCTTCTTTTGTGGCTTCAGAGGCTGACATCTCGGTCCTACCGAGCATTCAAATTCTACCGACTGCTGAAAAGGAGTTGGCCGCTGTTCAAGTGTCCTTCCGTTTAGAGTTGGTTTCTCTCGTGGCAGGAGCGGCAGATTCTATCGCATCTTCTTCTGCGCTGCCAGCCACACTCCCGTTAACACCGGCTTCCTCGGAGGCTTTGAACGAGGTGACGCAAGATGTAGTTGACAGCTTCTATCGCCACTTAGGGAGGGGTGTAGATGCTGCCGTGGAACGGGGAATCCCTTTCACTATGTCTCTGAAGGGTGCTCGCGGCCAGATTGATACTTTGAAGGACCTTCCTGGCGGGATGGGGTTAGCCGCGCTTCTGGAGCCCAAGTTGGTCGAGGCCGACCAGCTTGTGACTCAACTGCTGGCAACACGGCATGCTGGCTTGCCTGCCACGATTAAACGGGAGCGGGGCTTCCTTGTTGCTGCTCGGGATAGGATCAGGCTTGCTCGGGATGCTGCCAGGCCAGCTGTGCGGGAGGACCTTGACAAGTTCTCCGCTTCGTATGCCAAGCTGGGTCGTCGAAGTCAGGCTTGTAGGGCTCGTGAAGAGTCTGCTTCTCGTGGAGTAGCTGCCACACAGGAGCGGATTATCGTAGTCCAGCAAGAGTTGGCCCTCTTCGAGTCAGAGCTGGAGGCTGCTCGTGCAGAGCAGGAGTCGATCGCTCGGGAGGCCGAGCGGATTTCTCGAACTTTTGCCAACCTGGAGCGATCTTTTAAGAAGTTCGAGGACAACTGGCAGGCCCACGTTCATCTGGAGGACCCGGCGGTGTTGAACCAGGAAGCTGAGCGTCGAGCCAAACAGAGGTTTGAGCGGTCGGTCGCCTTGATAAAGGACCGCCTCACGGTGTTATGTGCCTCGGAACAGTGATCCGTCATCTGTCTTCTTCTGCTTCTTTTTTTGTTTTTCTTTCATATGTGTATATTTTTATTTGCAAGGGATGTGATCCCCATTAATGTAGCTCTTTTGAATTTTGAAATAAATGAGCATGTTTCAACTCATCTTCTCTTTCTTGTTCTTGTGGTGTTCATGGAATTGGACTTGCTTGGGGTTATTTGTGGACTTGTTACCCTGGGTGTACCTTGGTTTTAAGTACGGATAACAAGTTTGATTAGGACGTTTTGGAGCAGCCATGGCAAAGTGGTCATGGATGTTCTTGGGGTTGGGAAAAGGAGTGCCATAGAGCAACTGGGCTCCTGGGGCACGGAAGAATGGCGGGTTTATGCTAAGGGGCTTAGCGAGGGATATTTGTGGACCTACTATCCTTGGCGTACCCTGGTTCAGGGTATGGATAATAAGGTGGAAGGAAGCCAGTCATATTTGCTCCGAGATTATGAGGACGTAGCAAACATGAGGGTTTTACCGTGGAATCTTCCTACTCAGAGGTAATAAGAACATGGTAGGGGGAGACTTCACGGAAGACTTTTCTATAATCAATAGTGGTCAACAGAGGACATTTGTGGTCAACAGAGGACATTTGTGGTCAACAGAGGACGTTTGTGGTCAACAGAGGACATTTGAGGTCAACAGGGGACATTTGTGGTCAACAGAGGACATTTGTGGACCTATTATCCTTGTCGTACTCCGGTTGTGGGTACAGATAATAGGTTGAAAGGGAACCAACATACTTGCTCAGAGGTAATGTGGACATGGCAAATATGGTGATTTCTTCGACGGAGCCTTCCCACTCAGAGGTAATGAGGACATGGCAGGAGTGGGCTCAATGAAGAAGGGGTGCATAGAACTACTCAGAGGTAGGAGGACATGGAAGTTCTATGCGAGGGGGCGGTTTGTTTTTGGTGGAAGTGAAAACGACTCAGAGGTAATGAGGACATGGTCGTTTCGGAAATTAGTGGATCGATTACCCTTTTTGTGCACTGGGAGCGCGGGTAGTGGATCATGAGGGAGGATCTCTTTCAGGAAGAAAGTTCAGAGGTATGATTATACGTGACTTACTATCTGAGAGAGTGACCGGAATGTAAGTACATAATTTGGATTTTCTAGAATATTGAGGAGATGAGAGTTCAGTGGCACCAGCGGGTGCATGGCTCGGTAATCTGAAATGTTGTGGATGTGGGTTCAGTGGTATCAATGGATACATGACTCGATAATTTGGAAAATGGTGGGTGCGAGTTCAGGGGTACTAAGAGGGTACATGACTCGATAATTTGGAGAATGTTGTCTAAACATAGTATTTCTTCAGAAACTTGCCGTTGACGGACAACATAAGCAAGTCCCCATTCTGCTTGGCGAGGCGGTAGGCGCCGTTGGAGAACACGGCCTCGATGACAAATGGACCTTCCCATTTTTGCTGGAACTTGCCTGCGGTCTTGTGAGTCATGACCATTGGTCTCCGGACTGCCAGAACGAGATCGCCCACTTGGAATGTTCTGATTTTGACCTTCTTGTTGAAGGCTCCTGAGATACGTGCTTGGTATAGCTCGATCCTTTGCTGGGCTAGGAGGCGCTTTTCGTCTAAGGCCTCCAACTCTTGTAATCGGCGTCGATAGTTATCATCCGTCGTCAATTGATAAGTGAGGGTGACGCGGAGTGAAGGAATCTGAGTTTCCAGTGGGAGGACTGCCTCACTCCCGTATACTAAAGAGAATGGTGTATTCCCAGTAGCTGTTCGAACCGTGGTGCGATAAGCCCATAAGCATTCGCCGAGCTTCTCGTTCCAGTCGCGTTTGTTGGAGGAGACAAACTTCTTGAGGAGTTTGATGATTGTTTTATTGAATGCCTCTGCCAACCCGTTTGCTGCCGGGTTATATGGTATCGAAGCGACATTCTGAATGCGGTATTTGTCGCAGAATCGATAGAATGCATGGCTTGCAAACTGCGGACCATTATTATGGATGATCCTCCGCGGCAGTCCGAAGCGGTAAATGACGTGATGCTTAAGGAAGCTGATCACGTTTGAAGTCTTAACTTCTGCGAGTGGGACGGCTTCCGCCCATTTGGAGAAGTAGTCGGTGATCGCAAGTATGAAGCGATGTCCTCGGGAGGAAGGTGGGGTTATTGGACCAATGATATCCATTCCCCATGCTTCGAATGGCCAGGATGCCACCGTTGGATATAGAAACTCGGATGGTTGGTGAATGAAGTCCGCGTGGACTTGGCAAGCCTTGCATTTTCTGGCATAGTCTATTGCGTCTGCCACCATCGTGGGCCAGTAGTAGCCCATACGGTGAAGGCGGTCCTGTAGCTTAGGGCCAGGCTGATGGGCCCTACAGACACCGTCGTGAGCTTCTCGTACAGCTTCTTTGGCTTCTGTGTTTGACAAGCACCGGAGTAATAATCCATCGTAGGATCGTCGGTACAGCATCTTTGTCTCTGTGTCGTAGAAGAATCTGAGAGAACGCCGTCTGATGGAGGTGGCTTCCCTTGGATTCTCCGGAAGGATATCGTATACGATAAAGTCAATGAACGGCTGTCTCCAGTCTGGTGTTTCGTCGACCGTCTGGGCGGAATAGCTCGCCATGAATTGAATATTGTTCTTGGGACAGACCAGTTTGTGGCCTATCACCTCAACCGAGTGATGCGCTTGGTTCGGCACTGCTAAGGAAGCGGCAAGGCCTGCTAGGGCATCGGCTTCGATATTTTGAAGTCTGGGGACGTGTTCGATGAAGAGTCCCTCGAATGAGGAGATAATGTTGATTGCTATTTGGTGGTAGGGGATCATGTCTTCATGGCGGACTTCGTACGACCCCCGAATCTGATTGACGATTAATTGTGAATCGCCGTATGCTTCGAGATATTCTACACCCAGCTCCTTTGCGAGTTGGAGGCCAATGATCAAAGCGTTGTACTCGGCCACATTGTTGGAACAGGGTTCCGTGAGAGAGTAGGCGCGATTGATCACTAGCCCGGTAGGATAGATCAATACTACTCCGACCCCGACGACGATATTTCCCTTGGGTCCGGTTCTTGAAGCGCCATCGAAGAACATCCTCCATATGTTGTCGTGGGTGGTTCTATTAGAATCGGCGACCTCATCTGGGATTTCCTCGTATATTCTGGATGACCCCGATCCTGGATGGGCCGCCAAAAAGTCTGCCAGGGCTTGGCCTTTGACAGCCTTCTGTGGGACGAAGATCATATGATATGGGGATAGCAGTATTGCCCAGGTAGCGAGGCGAGAGCTGAGCGCCCCTGGTTTAGTTATGAGGACCCTGAGGGGATTTACCCGTGAGATCACATGTATGGTTTGTCCTGTAACATAATGCCGCGTCTTTTGAATGGCGAATACCAAGGCGAGGCATTCTTTCTCCACGGCAGTGTATCGGTATTCGGGCCCGACCATCATTCGGCTGAGGTAGTATATAGCATGTTCGTGTCCTGCGTCGTTATTTTGTGCCAGCAGGGCACCGAGGGAGTGTTCCATTGCTCGTACATAGAGCAAGAATGATTTTCCAGGGACCGGGGCCACCAGGACTGGAGGATTTGACAAATATTCTTTGATGTCGTCGAAAGCGCGTTGGCATTCTTCGTCCCATACGAATGAGACTCCCTTCTTCATGAGGTGTGTGAACGGCCGGCATCGTCCGGAGAGATTGGAAATGAACCTTCTGATATAGGCTAGCCTCCCTTGGAGGCCTCTAAGTTCGCGGAGATTTTTCGGGGGACCCATCTCCATTATTGCCTTGGTTTTCTCAGGGTCTACATGGATACCCCGTGCAGTGATGATGAAACCTAAGAACTTCCCGCTGGATACGCCCAAGAACGACTTTGTAGGGTTCATCTTCAGGTTGTGGGCTCGCATCAGGTCGAATACCGTTCTCAGATCTTGCAGGTGATCCTCCTTACGGCGACTCTTGACAGCGATGTCGTCGACGTAGCATTCCACTGTTTTGCGCAAATGTTCTCTGAAAATGATACTCATAGCCCGCTGATATGTGGCACCAGCGTTCTTTAGACCGAATGGCATGACTGTGTAACAGTATGTGCCGATCGGTGTTCTAAATGATGTGTGCTTCTCATCGTCGGGGGACATCTTGATTTGATTGTATCCCGAGAATCCATCCATGAATGACATACGTTCGAAGCCGCATGTGTTGTCAATCATGATGTCCGTGATCGGGAGGGGAAATTCGTCTTTCGGACATGCCTCATTTAGATTACGGAAGTCGATGCAGATTCGGATCTTCCCATTTTTCTTAAGGACCGGGACTATATTGGCGACCCAGTCAGGGTGTTGCTCCTCACGGATGAAGACACTGGCTATCAGCTTGTTGACTTCGGCTTCGATCGCGTCCATGACGCCCGGGCGGAAGTGTCGTTGCTGCTGCTTGACTGGCTTTGCATCCGGCCGTATATTGAGTTTATGGAGAGCAATATCGGGATCTAATCCCGGCATGTCTTCGTAACTCCATGCAAATACGTCAATGTATTTTTTGATGAGTTCCAGCAGTGATTCTCGTTCCTCGTCTGTTAGGCTTTTACTGACGAAGATTGGCTTTGGAGAGGATTCGGTGCCGAGGTTGACCTGCATAACTTCATCCTCTGTAGGAGGTTCTCTTAGCTCGAACCGCTTTTCCCATTGTGCGTCTAACTGTTGGGCCCACGGCTCAAGCTCGAGGATTTCAGGAATGTCCTCGTCTTCTTCGTAAGCGTCGGCAAATACCATGTTGACTGATAGGACTTGTCTGAATATGTCCCCAATGCTTGTGTCTGAGTCGGAAGTTGGTGACCCGGTTGAGTGTAACTGCCAATCACATTCTTCATCTGAACTCTCTGGAGTCGTTGTGGGAGTTACATACCCTAGTTCACATCGAGTTTTGCTATAGTAGTCCCGTGGTTTACCAGACGGTACTGGGGGCTTCAGAGGTAGTCGCCGTCCGGTACCGTAATTCAAACCTGGTGTAGTTTCTAGATCATATCCTTGTTTCTGCATGAGGTATTTGGACTGGGGACTATAAAGGTATAGAGGCAATCTCCCGGCATCTGACCCAAGATCGACTTCTTTTATGGTGAAGGGGTACGGATCGTCTTTCCGGCCGAAGATAATCGGGTGGTCCCCTCCCTCGACTATTCGATAAGCGTCTTCTGCCGGAGTAAGCTGGATTATGGTACATACATTTGTCACTTGTGTGTGTAGGTGAGTGCCTATACCGTGGTCCATAGCATACATTGTACATAGCTTGTTGAGCTCGATGTAATTTAAAGATAGCCCTTTATTGATAAAATAAGGTATCTTCTCGAGAGGGATTACATCATCCGCGGAAGGGGTATCGGAGTGGGCAGCCACATACTTGGCTAATTCTGGTTCTTCTTCGGCCACCCCCTGTATAAATGAAGACTGAGAGAGTGACCTAGTCAGCTTGATCTTCAGAGGCTCGACCGGCGGAGCAGGTCGTGGAGTTGTTGGTAGACTAGCAACCCCCAGCTTGGCATCTGACGTGGGGCGAGGAGTGGCTGGTTCGCTGGAAGTGTCAGACCTCGCGTCGGGGTGACGGCCCTTTTTAGGAAGACGTATCGTGAGCGGTCTGTCGGAGGGATTGAGTTTCTCCGCTTGGAGCTGACCGACTCTCGGTAGTCCGATGGTAAAAGGCCCTGGTGTGGGTCTCGATACTTGGCCAGACCTCGGCAGCCGGATTCTCATCTGCTCTTCTTGCGCCGATAGACTGATTGCGTCCTTACGCAGAGTAGCCGTAAGGGGTGCAGAACTGCCCGGTTTACGAGCCTGGAGGTGGATCGTCAGGGGTTCTTCTGATTTTGTGGTTGTCTTAGTGTGAGCTTGCACCTCCTCTTCGACCAGATGCTTCTTTGATTTTTCGTACAGACAGGAGTCTGAGTAATAAGATTCGACCCCCTTGAAGGGATCGATATCAGCAAACTCTGTCCTCACGAAGCCGTGCTTATCGACATATTTGAAGCACTAGTGTAGCGTGGAAGGCACGATCATGTAATCGTGTATCCAAGGCCGTCCCAGAAGGATATTATAAGAAGTGTCGGCATCTATGACGTAGCAGGTGACTTCTGATTGGAGATCGCCAATCTGACATTTCAAGCAAATCTTCCCTATTGGGTAGCTCCTGCCCGAATTGAAACCGCTAATGGCGGTGTTTGTAGGCGTCAGGCGATGCATTGGAATGCGAAGATGATGTACTAGACCCTTCGGAATGATGCTTATGGAGGACCCAGGATCAATGTGCATTCGGTCCACCTTTACGTCGCCGATGTATCCAGTGTAGTACAATGGACGATCGTGCAGGTTGGTTTTGATGAGCATATCCTACGGAGAGAAGACGATATTGGGCATTGCACCTGCACACGCACTATCTTGGAGATCTGTAGGCTGATTATCTCCCGTGAGGTTGACCTGAGCCAAGTATACGTCGGCATTTTGGAGCGCCTCACTTAGAGCCGTGCGGACATCCTTCGAGAGCCTCAGGAGTTCATATAAAGATAATTTGGCCGGTGTATTGGCCAATTGAGCCAAGATGTCGAAGTTGTAGGGTCTTTCCAGCCCCTGAGGTGTCTCCTTTCGGAGGGATTTGTCGAAGCGGGTCTCTTTCGGCCTGGGTTTGTCGGTCGTCGAAGGCTGAGCCGGTCCCGGAGTATCAGCGTTTGTGGGCTGCTGATCATTAGTCGGATTCTCGGCCACTGGTTGGGCTTGTGCTCCAGATCGAGTAGTGACGGCTGAGACTTCCTCCTCCTCTGTCGAGGCGGTGCGGCATGATCTGACCTTTCCACTTTTCTTTTTAGAAGGTAAAGTGGGCTGAGTCACCTCGTGGACTAGGTCCGGATGGACCCACATGATTTCCCCTCGTGATGTGGTGAGGGGTACTAGGCCGGGAGTTTGATCACGGGCAGGCGGAAGATTAGTGATTTCCATCGTTGCCAGAGGGATGGGTATGACACCGTCTTGAGTCTCTGTTGGAGGAAAATTGCCGAATTGTACGGATACCATGTTGGCTGCTACGGTTACCTCCTCGAAGTCGATAGCCAGAGCGTTCGAATCGATGAGGTTCTGGATATACCGTTTCAGTTGGTAGCAGTCGTGTGTAGCATGGTGGACGTAGCGGTGGTAATGGCAGAACTTCGGATTTTCCAAATCAGCCGGCCGAGGTTCCCGCCTTGGTGGAGGAAGCTGAATTCTATCTCCTTGTATAAGCATGTCCAAGATAGGCTTGACGTGGCCGTCTTCGAAAGAATAAGTGATTTGAGGCCATTGTTTGTATGCTGGCTGTGGCTCGGGCTTCTGGGCTGTATCGGTCACCATGGCCTGCTTGCCTTTGTTGTCCCGGTTGTTAGAGGGGCTACCCCCATTGTCGTTGCTGGCGTTGGGACGCTTCTCCTTGTTCTCTCCCTCTGAGATATGCAACCCCAGTTGGCGAGCTTTCTTCAATCGTTCCTCGGTACTTGTAGCGCTGATGATAAAGGCCTTCGAGTCCTTGAATTGACTTTCGCCCATCCAGAGACTAATTGTTGGGAGTAGTCTCTTTTGGCAAATTTCAATCAAGGAAGAGTCTGGGTTGCCAGATGGTAACTTTATTACGGTTTGACGAAACCGCTCAATGTAATTCTTTGTCAGCTCTTTCTCTCCTTGGACGACGTCCATGAGGGTAGACATCGTGACGTCCTGCCCTACCTCATAGAACCTCTCCAAGAACAAGCGCTTGAAGCCAGCGAAGGAGTGGATGCAATTATCTGGCAGGTTGCGGTACCAATCGAAGGCGACTCCTTCCAGTGCCCCAATGAATAACCGTGTGAGGATGGCATCATCATGGGGCAGATGGTCGGTAGTGACCTCAAAGTAAGTGATGTACCGGCTTGCTGAAGTCTTACCATCATATGGGTTGATATTGAACGGCTTATATCTTGGGGGAAAGGGCACATCCCTCCATTCAGCAGGGTATGGTTGCCGTATTCTGAGGTCTTGAGAATTTTTTCGGGCGTGGAACATCGCTCGAAGCTCCTGAACCTCTCTCCTTACTTCTCGGGCCTCATCTGTCGCGGTAGGGGCCGTTATCTCGGGAGCATTATTGCCCGGGTTTGGTGCCGCTGAATTTGAATCTATGTTGTTCGCGGGACCCGTGCTTGTCTGACCAGGTGTCACTCCCTGCAGAGTAGGAAGCGCTGCTTTGATCTCGTCTACAGACTTGACCAAGGCGTGCAGTATGGCCTCCAAAGTATCGATACGTTGGCGATCGCCGGAACCACCTTGGCTGTTGTCCGTCATGAATATCGTCCTCACGTGAGGAGTGACAGAAGGAGAGGTGGCGGACATGCCCTCCGAGTCATACTCATGCATCGAGAAATCATCAGGATATGTGGGGATGTTCTCTTCAGGTTCGGACTCGGAAGGAACAGTACCCCCAGCTTCAGAGCTTGCTTCGTTTAGGACGTCCTCGGGGACGTCGGTATCTGTTGTATCCGTCGAAGGATTTGCTTCCTCCAGTCCGTCTTCTTGGAATGTCGGGTTGTCGTAGAGGTTTGGAGGAGTGCTACCCCCAGTTCCGACGACCCCCAATGACGTAGACGGCGAACTTCCTACTGCAGCAGTTTTCGTCTTTGAACGGGTGTGTTGGAATACTCCAGTAGAGGATAATCCTTTAGACGACAGCTTCTTAGCTGCAATAGTTGACACCTTTGGGCTGGAGATGCTTGTCTTCTTCCCTCTCCCCTCAACGGGGACTTTCCGCGCGGAATTGCAGGAGGCAACGGGAGGTGCCTCGTCTTCCGAGCTCGGATGTTGTAATTTTTGGAAGACGGATGGCCGGTCTTCCGTTACTGTCGTGTTGTTGCAACAGCAGTTGACGATAATCTGGGTGCAGTAACGTCCCTGTGAGGACTCTCTGCATGCTGAGGCTCCTTCTCTTTCCTTGCGTTTGTGGAGGATAGCTTCACGCAGGTCAGAGGAACCACTTTGTCTGTTTGCCGCCGGGGGCTGGACTCGAGTGGTTTTATACAACTTCCCGTCAGAGGCCCGCGTGATACTCAGCGGGACGCCCCGATAGTCAGAGGTTGGGGCAGCTATCTGGACTTGATGAGCCCGTGCTGCCCTAGACTTTTTCTTTTTAGCACTTGTGGGTGCGTAATAGGAAGAGTCCACATTAGGTATCACAGAGTCTGGATTTTCATCCAGAAAGTGATCAGAGTTAGGACCGCATAAGAGTCGGTCGAAAACTGATCGAGAGAAGTGGGGTAGAGACGCTATGCGGCTAGCATTGGGTGCCGTGCAGGCTATCTGCATGCGACTGTCTTCTGTTGTGGGACGAGTTCTTATGCGGTTAGGAGTCACGGCCGTGCAGGCTGTCCGCATGCGGTTGGCATCTGTGGCCGCATGGGTTTTCTGCAAGCGGTTGACTTTACTAGCCGCATGAATCTCATCCATGCGGTTGGGAACTATAGCTGCATAAGTTATGCGGCTGACAGAAGTGGCCGCATGAGTTTTCTTCATGTGGTTGACGGTTGTGGCCGCATGGATTTTCTTTCTGCGGCTAATACCCCTCTGCGGTTCAGGTTGAGCAGAGACCCTCTTTGCCCCTGCAAGTCCAGCATCATAGTGTTTTCTTCTGCCGGACTTGGGGACAGCAGAGGTGTCTGCGATCTGAAGTGGGGCCGCAGGAGAGTCTTTCTCGCCGTCTTGAGCGACCGAGGGTATCCCATCGAGGGCTTGGGGAGGAGCAAATGACTTTGGCCTCAACTCTTTGCGAGCCTTCGTGGTGCGGGTGCGTTTCTGGACCGGGCCAGCGCTGCCTTCAGAGAGCATCTCTTCGAACGCCTGTTGGTCGAAGCGGACGACCATCTTCTGTTGTGTGGAGCCAAGTTTGGCTGCATCCGATTGCGTCACCAACTCCTCAGCCGTGGAGAAGTTAGTCCCCAGCAGAGTCGCCATCGTGTTTGCCATTGATTGTAAAAGAACAGAACAATTATCGGAGGACTAAACTTAGACTCACAATACAAACTCGCTCGTACAAAGAAAGCCTAGGGACGAAAACCTAGGTACAGCAGACTAAGTACGATTGTTTATTTTTGATTCTGGGGGTGACGATAGAGGCTCGGGAAAGCGACGGCCGCTCTGCCTTACTCCTTGGACGATCGGTATGCAGCCTTGGCTCGGGGAAGATCTGCTCGGCGTTGACGAAGAAAGGCTCTTCTTACTCTCCTCGGGTTGCTCTCCTGGCTTCTCTCTCTCTGTGATTATCAAGAAAAGGGGGAAGCTCTCTCTGTGTATATCTCTCTCTTCTTCTTTTTTTTTATTCTTTTTGTTGCCGACCTTTTTTACATGGGAATGATGCTGGCTATTTATAAGAGTGGGGTGGGATCATTAGGGTTTGCTGATGATTATCTGTTTGGAATGTCGGTGCTCCTTCATTCTATCTGGGCCCTTGATCCTGATCATAATGAATCTCGGCCACTAATGCGGATAGCACCAAATCTTATGAGCAGTTAATGCTGACTGCTTTAAATCTTCGTGATTGATTATGCCAATATTTGATTGCTCGCCACTTGTCCTATTGGCTTGATGATGAATGATATGCCCTGATCTCGGCAATTATGATGATGATGTCGAATATTCTCGTTGGGATTCTGTTGCATCTTCAGTGCCAAGTTTTTTTTTAATTGAAGATCCTGCCAGGGCCGCATAGGGTGACCAACACTTGAACCGCAGGGGGATACTCCTCGTGAGCCGCATGAGTCAATGCCTCATCGAGCCGCAGGGGACGAACTTTCCGTGAGCCGCATATGCATAATCTTTGCGAGCCGCAGGGGACGATCTCTCCATGAGCCGCATATGCATAGTTTCTGTGGGCCGCATGAATTAGCGTGGTGTTGAGCCGCATAGACCGGGCTATGGGTGGACCGCATATGGCGGATTTTTGTTAATCATATTAGAGTGACTCCTCAATGAGCCGCATGAAGCTGTTCTCTATCCGAGCCGCATGAGACTTTTGCCACGTGGCAATCTAGGATTTTTTTGTCAGATCGGGTCAGAGATTTTCTTTTTTTCCCAAAGAGTCTGTCATTATGACAGAGCCATTATGATACTTTATGTCAGAGACAGCCGTCGAGTCGTGTCAGAGCATTAAATGAGGCCATTACTCCAGTGGCCAACTGTGGGGGGGGAGGGGTCACACGTGTCGTCAATTGAGCCGCATATTCCTGCTGAACCGCATTCATCCCCGAGCCGCATGAGTCTGAGGGTCTTCTTTTGGGCCGCATAGGACAACTCTAGTATGAGCCGTATAGACTTGCTACCCAAAACCGCATGGGCCATTTATGCCTTTATTCTAATATTTTCCATGCTTCTACAGTTATAGGTGTGGCTTACTACTCCGATGAGAATGTATTGAACCTTGTTTGGGTCCGGATACCATATTGGATTCATAGCATAGAAAGATACGTCATCGTGAATTAGTTTACCATCTCCTATCCTTATTTGGTTGGGGGGATGGTATGCTAGTTCTTTGGTGTGTATTGGACCATGTTATAATTCAATTAACTTATTTATTTGAGCAATTTATATTCAGTTATATTGGCATGATATTATGTGACTTGTTACGTCCCTCCGAGGAACTGGTTATCTCCCTAGGTGTGTGTTCATGTCTTCCACAGGTATTCTAGCCGAGGTCGTTGTCTTCTCCATTATTCGAAGATGATGTGTCTTGGATCTATCCTGCTACCTTCGTCATTTCTTTTGTATGTCATGTACCTCTTCTTTTTATTTTGTTGGTAGTGGATGTGTCTCCACCCAACATATTGTACCAAGACAAATCATGTTTATTATATGATATCTTTTACATTTCTGTGGATGAGATTAGTTAGTTGTGGTTTACTGCATTTTACAGCTTATGTATCCATACGAGGCCCATGTACTTCGTATGAATACAGCTATCATGTCTACGTTTCTAGTCCTATGTATTTTGGGACTGGAGCGTTACATATTGCATATTATGTGGCTATGCGAATGGATAGCGATATATCGAAGGGATTGAGTAATGACCTAGTATATTGAGAAGGAATCGTTGCATGAGTTGCAACAACAGGATTAAGAAATCGCGGAGTGATTTGAACGAGTCGCGTTGGTCGCTAAGTCAAACTTGAGTAGGCAACTTGTAAGTTGGCCAAGTTGAATCAATTTTCGAAGTAGGCGAACGTATATGTTGGTCGAATGTCACGTTGAACCTTGAGTTAGCGAATTTTGTGTTGTGATCGATATGATCGCCAAGACACGGTTGGCTTTGAATGAATGCCAAACTTAAGTGAACGATAGTGCACGTTGGCCAAGTCATAGTATCAACTCGAGTAAGGAAATGCTAGAGCTGGGATCGAAAAAGATCGCCACGAGATAGTAAATTTGAAATGGTTGTCGGACCAGTACGGAGTGTAGTGTCGAGTAGTGACTCGATTTCGAGTTGTATATGCAATACCACTTGTGCCATCAGTGCAGCAAAGCATTGTATCGATAACGATAGGCTCGATTTTTGAGTGGTATATGCCATACCACTTAGCGATAGCTATGTCAAGCCGTCCGGTGACTTGCAATAGCTTGTGTCGAGACAATTGTGTCGGTTATGATAAATTTATCCTCAACGGACGGAATAATGCCGAGACTCGAGTGGAAATAACTCGATAGAAGTCGATGGAAATATGCTTCAATGAATGAGTTGAACAATCAGGCGCGAACTCACCCCATTGGATGGTGAGTCGAACGGGAATTCGTTAAGTGTAAACCGAACGATAGGCTGAGAATAGCGAGGGAGTTGTGCGTTGAGAAAATAATTGACTTGGTCAGATTTGCCTTGAGTTAGTACGAAGACTTGTTCGGAACGAGTTTGGTAAGTACAAAGAAATCGTGCGAACGAATTTGGATTAGCACAAAAAAAGTCGATGGCACGATTTCGAAGTGCGATTTGAGAATATGAGAATGAGTACAAGAAATTTAAAATCGTGTCGCTCGAGGAGAAAAGTTAGCTAAGTACGACTGAATGGATCTTGATGCATGCGAGACTTGATTCGTATTCAAGTTCGGATGATAACGGTGATTGCAACGAATTAAAGTTTATGAGAAAGGAAGATGTTCAAGTTATGCACATCAACAATGGTATTGAGTCATATCAAAGACGATATGCGATGACTCAGAGATACTCTGATCGAATAAACAAAATTATGTTCAATATTATTTTTGCATGAATGAGATGCAATTTAACTTGATGTCAATTTTGATGATAACAATGGGAATGTTTCGAAGGATTTGAGAATGGATTGGATATATTACTTGGACGATAATGAATGTGTCTTGATTGTTTCGACGATAACCACAACGTTGATGTTCTTGTCTTGTGCGAGCGCCACTCCAACCTCGCACATGCGTCACGCTATATTATGACGAATATTCTGCATGAGCGCTGGTATGGTGATTCATGTCCAGTGGGGATGACCGAACTTACAAGGCGTGGCAAATTGGATTTGACTTATAGTTTGATGCGAAGATGAATTCGAGGATTGTTACGATGAGCATAGAGTGTGTCGGATATTGATCATGGGTAGATAGACTCGTACCCAAGGTGAACAAATATTGCTTGGTTAGAAATATTGTTAACGGTAGTGCATAAGCGATTCGAGTAGTAACGGCGCATCAGGTGCGCGAGTGGGAAGATAAATTGTGAATTAATAAATTATGTCAGATCAGATAAGTCCCATAGGAATTGTCGGGAATTAATTTAGCTCTGAGATAGGATATAGCATGGTTCGTAGTAACTGTCCCTCGTTGATGATCTTCAATTATCGAGCGTAGCTTCGGGACAGCTGACCCTAGAAGACTTGACCGCCAAATAAAAGTAAAATGTCGGAGACCGTAGGATGACCCTAATGAAATTGCATAGGAAATTGCGTCGAGGATGAATGATGATGTAGTGCATGTTGAGGATAAGTCTAAGCGATTGAGTATCGAATTTTAGAAGTTATTGAGTAGCCTTTGACTAGATCGATATGGTCAGAGATATACTGATCTATCTAATAAGTACGTAAATAGACTTAGTCGATCGACCATCGGATAGATAGATGGACGGACTTAGCATAGCGACACGGATGGACGATTGGGAGAAATCATGCTACGTATGAATGCAACGAATAGTGGAATGACCCTAAGGTTTTGTATCATAGATTAGATCGAGTAACAATTAGGCTATGTGTGTTGAGCGCACGATCTATGTTGCAAAACAAACTAGTGAGATTGATTCGAAAATTGAGTAAGAAATGCGTACTCGATCGAGAATCGAAGATGAGCATATCATAAGAGACCTTGGGTTGGAAAGATTGTTGCCTCTGAGCATCGTAGACTCAAGTTAACCTCTTGCATTGGGAAGGATTAAGCACGATGTCTGGATAAGTTACCTAGCAGGGGTAGCCCCAGACGAAATGCGTAGACGGTTTAGAGAATGTAAAGAGTTATGAGTTACGAAACCATATGGTCGTGACAGGACTTAAGCGTGTTGAACTTAGTTGATGCCATTGAGACAGGACCTCAAGATTTGTTGCGATCGGATGCGCAAGGACTTAATGTAATGCGTACGTTACATGGCCATCGAGAAACTTATGGGATCAAAGTTACTATTTTGAATCAAATTATATACAGAGACATTTGGAGGATGAACACGAGATACAAAATTACGCATACGAGAAGGATTTTGAGAATAGATGCTAAGATTTGACCAAGTCGAGTACGAAATTGCTGGTGCTTGAGGATTTAAGTTGAGTCTATTAGCTTTGTCCCGATATCCTACAACTAAGCTTGGCTAAAATACATATATTGGTGGGACACCTAAAATATATGTATGATCCAAACTAAGTTATATGATTCAAACGATAGTGGCACGAGATCGTGAAACGATCTAGTAAAACACTTGGACAGGGTGTTGGTTTCGATTCGAAGACGAACCTTATTTTGAGTGGTATATTATGTAATGTCCTGCTCCGTACGGTGCATTACGATGAGTCATTGACTCAAAGAGTTACGTTGACCCGATGAAGTATCGATACAAATCGATACAAGAGTTAAGTTGGCCCAAAAGAATGCTTGAGTCGATTCGAATCTATAAATCAAAGCGATGCAAGGCATAAGTTTGACTCGAAGAAATATTGACTTTGGTTGATTTCATGTACAGACTATACTTTTATGTTGGACGATAAGAGGTCAGCTTTTTACCCTATTCACAAAGGTGTCCGCAAAACTAAATCGTCGCCGATGCAACGGATTGTGGCATAGGCACAGTAGGCCGAATCGGTCGAGTAGATCAACGAAACACGAAGTGTTCGAGTGGCTAAGTCAGAAGAGTTGGCCATGCAGCAAAGTTACGAAATTGAGCTGCATCAGCTCGACGAGACGACAAGGCGTATCAGCTTAAGGTGGCAGGTTCATGGCTCTTTTTCCCTACTCCTTCACGCCTAATAAAATGTATCCCTGTATGCGTAAGTTGGTATCAAGTTAATGAACATGGCTCAAATCGAGTAAAGGTCTTAGTATGTGTCGAACATTAAGATAGAACATTGAATATTGAACAATTGAGGCAACGTTCGTCAAGTGCATGAGTCACAATAGGATGCTGATGCTAGAACATTGAAAGGCATTATCGATATGTGCATCAAGTGCACGACTCGGAAGAACATTGAACACTAAGGCTTAGAACATGGAAATACGGTATCGTGGCATGCATCGAATACACAACTCGAAGGAAAGAGGATATATGTGTCAAAGTGTATGTATGTGCATGGGACACATAAAAGATTGCTTCGTTATGAAGAGAACAGTTGCAGCATGAATGTTGTGACGGAACTGTCGAATGTGGCACGGTGCCTTCAAAATGGTTAGGACTTTCGGGTCGATTTATGAGGAATATTAAGTCGAGGCATCATGCCAATGGAATAGAGATAGGTAAACTTGTTTGGTTGTATGAAAATTAGAACGTATTACATATGGTCAATGGACTTGGATGGATCGCCCATGCACGAGCGTGCTTCCCTCGAACGTAGGATCGCCGGGGCACTGGGACCGTTCGATCGCAGAGGAAATTAAGGGGTATTAGCGGTGCACTTCATTCAAATAGGTTGTGCCCTCCTATTGATGTGATAAGCCATAATACCAGTAAGTTTGGGATCCTTTGAGTAGTGGGCTAGCAAATCGTGCCAAAGCGATCGCCGGCTTACAAGTTAAGATACCAGTCCATTACGGTGCGGAACATTGTAACCTTCATATAGATAGGATCGGTAGGCTAAGACTAGAATTGGGCACAGGCGCAGAGCCTACCACCCTTATGCATATGTCTAAGTTGATTGGTTAGCTGCATGAACTGTATGATTGGTTATGCGTATTTCTAATGATTGCAGGCTAAGCGAAGCGAGATGGAAACATGCACGATCACTATGCTTATGTTCATATTATGCTTAACTGTATCTACTGTATGGACACAGTATTGGACACATTTATATTCAGTTGCTATAGATAACTGCTTGAATATTGCCATGAAACTGACCCTAAGGCTAAATAGAAAGATCACCAAATAAAGATGCATGCTTTACTAAATTTACTTAGTGTTGGTTTGGGTACGAGTGGATCTTGATCTGTGCAACAAGGATGAAAGAACTACTCCCCCTCTAGTTTTCTCGCAGGTTCAGGATATGATCGACTCGAAGCGGGGCTTGGCTTGGATGAGCCGAGGCATGGAGTCCTTAGCATTTTGTCACGACCCGCACCCGCTTTTCGGATACGAGACGTGTCCAAGCCCAGGCTACGTCGCGGTATCGGCGGTAGTACGCTGTCTAGACCGTAATAAACAAAATGCTCATAAATACTAACTGCTCATTCACAACAACTAAATCAACTTTACAAAATTTAGAAGTTTTAGATTTGAAGAAGAATATAAGCTTTTACAATTATAAAAACTACCACACATCTAACTAGTCTTCTATGGTTTGTCCTTTGAGTCTCTATCTCCCCCTCGTATGGTCCATAGTGCAAAAGTAGAGACGTCATCCTCACCTATAACAACGATCCAGTCAGAAAAGGAGCAGAGTACAACCATATTGCAATTAATGTTGTTAGTCCAAAATAAGTTAGAACAACGAAAAACCATGAAGGTAAATAATATATAAAGAACTAGCAAGACAATAACTATCAGGATATGAACTAGCACTAGCAAGATATGAACTAACGAGATATAAAGTGGCAAAAAGTAAACTAGCAAGATGTGATCTAACAAGATATGAACTGGCAAAATGTGAACTTAACAAGATAGTAGACTAGATAAAGGAAAAGATAGGAACCACTATGTGTGTATGAAATACCTTCTAATAAGTGAACGACTGGGATAATACGGCACATCATCGATGGCTATCATTCAATAATTGGTACGGCTAACTCAAACACGGGTGTGTATGACTTAACTATCATTCGGTAACGGTAATTGGGTTTGTTCACATATTTACAAAGTATTTTCCCTCCCGACTCTCTAACAATCAATAACGGTCAATGGTACACTAAGAAGGATACAATAACTATGGTGTCATAGTCATGTCTCGATGAACGTCAAGCAATGACTCAGCAAGATATCAAACAAGAAAATGATAGAGTAAACATTATAACAAACTAAACATAATGCAATACTATATTTGCCTGAATCTTTGCACAAACCATAGCCACAAGTAGAGGATAAGGAGAATGCCGATCTAGAAGCTGTCAACCTATAACACATATTGCACCTTGAACCGTGCACGAAAACCATAACTCAATTCTAATGTTCTAGTTCTAAATTCATGGAATAGTGGCTAGTTGGGTTACTAATCTAATAATAATTAATTCTGGAATAAATTACTTAAAAACCTAATTTAACCTAATAATAATCTGAATATAATCAAAATATGCAAGTTTGGCCATCAAAAGTTATGTTTCCAATTTTGGAAACCATGGCACGTAAATCGAGGCGTGCCATTGACTATTTAGTCAAACATTGTGAACTCTAGATTTTGAAAGTGCACCTTGGTAGATTTCAGCGCCACGAGTGTGCTGGAAATAACCGTGCCGCAAAATCATACTTTGGTCAAAAGATATAGCCATTATGGCTAATCGTGACCAAAACAGTGATCAACCGATCAATTCTGAGTTCAACAGAATAACTAAAATACTAGATGAACGAAATAATTTCTGAAAAAATTATATGTCGTAGAGCATTTCCTAAATTAATTCAATCCTAATTGTGAATGAGCATTTCCTAGTCGCAGGCTCGCAATAGTACGACTAACTTAAGTACTATCATGAGTTTGCAATCTTTTACGAAAACTGACCTGCATGGGCCACCATAAAAACTTGTCACGATCCGCACCCGCTTTTCGGATACGAGACGTGTCCAAGCCAGCCTACGCTGCAGAGTCGGCGGTAGAACGCTGTCAAGCCCGCAAGAAATAATTGCTCAAAATAAACTTTATTGCTCATTCACATTTCTAAATTTGATTACAACCTTTACAATATTTACAATTAAAAAAAATACAAAGTTCTCACAATGAATGAAAATGATACAAATGTTATCTATTTCTAGGTTGACCTTAGCATACCCAAGCCTTCCCCAATGCTGAGAGTGGTTGCAGCTAAACCTAAAAAATGTTGGTTTCCAGTCAGGAATGGAACAAGTACAATCTCACAACAGAATCAATAAATGATGAAATCCATAAATCAGTAAATAATAATGAAATACATGACAAAAGGATAAACATGGAATCATGGCAAAAACTGAGCATAGTGAACAAGGCAAATGAGTACTAAAAACAGAGAAGACTTGTAACCAGCAATATACTGTAGAACTAGACACTGTACCTATCTAGTGAGTTGAAATACTACTTCGACATGTAAACGGCTAAGGCTAAATCCGGCACCCCGCACATAAAATATGCGACTGCTATTAGGCAAGAATAAGATCCGGCACCCGCACGTGAAGTGTGAGGCTGCTATTAGGCATGTATAATTTTGGGTTTGTTTACATTTCTAGAGTATTTTCCCGCTCGACCAGTACTCATAGATCCAAACAGGTCACGAACACGATAATAAATTGGTCACGAACAATATGTAAAGAATCCATAACTACTATCTCGTGTAACATCGTGTCAAGAGTCTACATGATATCAATGTAAAATATTACTACGTACAAGAGTCATAAAGATAATCAAATACAAAAACTATCAAAGATGTACTCGCCTGAGGTCCTGTACTGGTGAAACTGATACTCTCGTTGGGTCCAGATTGGTCGCGAATGTCATAAGCATGCAAGACGGTGGAACCGACCATATCATCGGGTCCGGGATCGTCTGATTAGCCTAGGGTCGATATGACTAGGTCAGAATCACAAGAAATATGAGTATATGAATAGTTGATTAAGGACAAATCTAATTTATGGAGAAAATATAATTAACAAAAATATATTTATTTAGAGAATATTTATAACTATTCAGAATTGATAAGGTAAGCTAGATAGACACGTTTGAAAACCTAGTAATTCATTTTAGGCCGTCTCCTTATTAAGAAAATATATGTTTATATAATATTAAAAACTATGTTTTACTAGTCAAACTATTGTAGGTAAATACTTTGAAATATAGAAATCATGCTTTTAAGTCAGAACTATAGTCTTAGAAAATACGAAGATACTATTTGTAGGTCAAACTATATTTGAAAAAAAATAGAATTATTTTAGGTCAAAAGTAATAATACAATAAAATACAATAACTTAATTTTACTAATAACTAACAATATTAACACTAGCAAAATGGTAATAATAATACTTTATAATCGAAGGAATTTGTAAATATTAACAAAATCTATAACTAAATATTAGACCCCTTTTTTTTTTTTTTTTTTCTCTCAGAGCCTAGCCCATTCATAAACAAATATCAAAGAAGAAGACAAAATAAAAATAAAATAAATCTACTAAAAACTCTCTACTCTCTTCCTCTCAGTTGGCAGCTTTGCTGCTGTTGCGTTTTCTGATTTATTAGGGAAAGACTAAAATGAAAGCATAAGATATGGAAAGGAAGTGCTTACCGACCAAGGGACGCGTATGATACTGGAACTCGACGGCTTGTCGGAGGTGCCTGGTGCTTTGGCCAACGTTGAACGATGGGGTTTCGAGCGCGAGCCGTCGGGACGCGGCCTCACCTTCGACGCGAAAGGGGGCCAGTTGTCACGGAAGCGACGGGATCCGGCATGATGAGCCCGGGTGGTGCGGCTACGGTGGCTCCGGAGCACGGTCCCGGCAGAAAAAGACTTCAGATCTGGCGGATCTGATCCCGGCGGTGGTGACTTGGCCTCGGCGAGGAGGCAGGTGGCAGGCGGCTACACGGTTTCGAGCGAGGAAATCTCGCCAAGAGCGCTGTCGAGAAGGAGACGAGCTCTCGAAGAAACTCAAATTGCCTCGGCCCGAGCGGCTCGTGGGGTAGGAAGCCGACGCTGGCGGATTTTAGATCTGACGTCGCTATGCTACCGAGGTAACAGCGATGAGGTTCGCGGACGGTGCCGCAAAGTCCCAGTAGCACATCGTTCCGTCGAGCGACGAGGTCCAGCAGTAGCACACGAACTTCTTCGCCTTTGTAGCGTCAGGCACGACCATGACCGAGGTGACCCGGTCGTCGTGGCCCTCCAGTTCCGTCACGGCGGCGGCGGTTGGCATCAGAGTGGCGGGTAGGTAAGTGAATTGTGGCGTTGATGGTGGTGGTCACGGAGTCAGAGAGGAGATCGGGGCGGTGACGACGATGGTGAAGATGGTGATGATGGAGAGATTCCAGGGAGGACCATGAGGATGAGTGGTTACCGAGAGCACAGGGAGTTGATGATGGTTGCGGCGATGGCAGTCGCCAGCGATGCTTAGAGGGCGGCAGTCGAGTGTGGGTCGCACGGGGCTCGGCGATTTGGGCGCTCTAGTCCGGTCTCTGGAGTTCAAGAGGCGAGGGTCGAATACTTGATTGGTGGCGATGGCTGCCCAGTACTTCGCGACGGCGACGATTCGGAGCGAGCGCTACAGCCAGGCGGCGGACACTGCAACGCGCGCTGTGTAGGCTCGACGGCAGACCGGCGTGCAGAGGAGTGTCGGTCGAGGTAGGCAGGGCTTGGTCGGTTTTTGCTGTGTTTTGGTCTCTGTAGGGGTGGCGTAACCTGTGTCGGACATGGAAAGGAATCAAAGTCGTGTCCGGCCTATCAGACACGACGAGCAATTTGTAGGCTGTGATGTAATAACGGGAAAGGAATGAGGCACGGACGCTCGGGGTCGGACCCGAGGCCGGACACAGACACGAAGCTTGATGATGATGAAGCTTGATGATGATGAGCGATTTGTATGGTATTTGTGGTGTTGTCTACGCGTGTGGATGGGCGGCGGAATGCCCAGGTTGAGATGGCTATATAAATACTAATAATAGGGATAAGTATTGGTCTGGGAGAATCCTATCAAAGTGAGGATTTTAAGCAACCCGATATGTTCAAATATCTTTCGATTATCAAAACGTACTAAACGCTTAATCAACTAAGAAGATGATTATCCAGATAATTCTAAATTTCATAAGTCAAACCTATTTCAATATTTAATGATGGCAATAACATTCAATGCTTATCAGCTAGCCTAATATATATAAAATCAAATATCATTTTAACATAAACTGACAATCTTTTATTTGTAAGTTAATAACCGGAATTTTGAAACTATCTAAATTCAAATAATTAATCCTCGTATTAATTTAAAATAGTATTAGAAGTTATCAAATAATTCAAAGATATATTTTCGTAAATCCTAATGCTTAATTCAGTTTATAGTCATTATATTAAATATATCCTTTGATATCATTAAAATAATTTAGGGTAAATTTTAATTAATCGAAAGAGATCCTTTTTGAAAAGAGATTAGCAATCGTTTCATGTTTTAAGGTACTTATGATTTTTAAACCATTTAAAAAACCAAAACTATAACTTATAAATTTAAACAATCTCAAATAATAATGAAAATTTAATACTTAGATTTCATTGACGGTATTTAAAAATGCATTTAGCCAAGCTATATTTAATAATTTGCAAATAGTGCTTTAAAATAATTCTTTGAAGTAATGCTCAATATCAAAAATTTTTGAAACATATTTTTCTCAAACCTTAAAAGTAATTAATACATCTAACTATATCATATTATAAAATAAAATCACATGAAACTAGTTTGACAAATTTCTTCATTAATCAAAATACCTTTTGTACGATAACCACATATTCCCTAACTAGAAATATTTTAAAAATTAATAATAATAATAATATCCGGGGAGAGGAGTTACAAATCTATCCACCTTAGGAATAAATTCATCCTTGAATTTAAGGACTACTAATGTAGAAGGACTTGGTTGATCGGAGAAAATATAAAAAATTTTGTGATGAGAAAATAATGAGTAAACTAGGTGAAGAAGAAAGAGAAAAATTTTAGGGTTAGGATTAGGGATTAGAAATTGGAAATTCGGGATAGGGATTTGAATGAGTAGCAATTTTGTAATAATAGGAATTTGTGTAGAAAATAAAAGAAGCCTCCCCCTTTATATAGATGGGGTTTCCTAGATTGATAAGGATTGACAATCCAAAAATAATTCTTTTCATAAATATAATCAATCAATCGATCTACGATCGATTAATTTTGTTCTTGATCAACATAGTTATTCAAGGAAGTTCGAAACAGTATTCAAACTGATTATATAATATTAAAATATATTCCTAAATTCAAATCTAGCCTTGAAATAGCAATTAAGTTAGTATCCAAATTTTTGAACATTATCTCCATAAATTCTAAACAAAATATTTGGTAAATCCTTCAAAGTATCTATAATATAATTTTAAGAACATAAATTTTTATTATCTAATTAGAAAAATGTTTAACTACCACTAAAATAAATAAAATTTGAAAAAACTCGGGAAGTGGGAATACAAATCTACCCACCTTAGAAATATTAGTCATCGATGTTTCAAAGGATGTAGTTAGGCAAAATTTAAAAACATAATCAAGAAATAATATAATCAATGATCAAATTGGAGTTAGATCGTGAATGGAATCAAACTTTTAAGAAAAGATACAACGTGGCTTGATTAAAGTATAGGCAACATGACCTGGTTATCATGGTCATGGACATAATCGAATTAGGGTTAATTAAACAAGAAAAGTCGTTAGGAACGATTATAGCATCGAATTCTAGGATAACATGCGAATTGGCACGATTTGAAATAGAATCGAATAGTCTAGTCGCAATTGAAAGGTCGTTAAGGATGGTCCAAATCGAAACCGTTCTAACACGATTGATTTTGTAAGCATGATCATAGAATCGTAATCTAAGGGTGATTATGAATCTAGTGGAAGGAATCAAATTAGGTTTAAAAGATAACGATTCGAAAATAGGAAGATATGTAAGAAAAGAACAACCAGTTTATTGGAAAGTTGGTAACTAGGAATAAGGCACAAATCAATTTAGAAACCTTATAGTCGTATGCAAATAAAAGACGTAGCCTATATGGTATTCGAATATCGTAAACATATCTGAAGTCGTTTTACCGAGAATTTTATGCCTCGCCAGTGTACAGCTAGCTGTAATAAACTCTTGGTTTCCCGACTCAAATGAGGATGCGGTAATGAATATCTTATCAACTCTATCCAATCTTGACATAATAATTCAAGGATGAAAAATAGGACAACTAAGCTATAGCTTTATTGACATTCGATAACTCACGCTTACCTAAAATTATTTCAACTTGGGGAACATGCCACGCCAGTGCGCTGCTGGCTGTAGTGAACCCTTAGTCTCGATAATTCTAATAAGTGGCGACAGTGCGCTGCTGTCTTCCCATCGCAAGTCAACGAACATTCTTTTAACTATACTTCATGAAATTTCAAAGGAGGTTCTAGAATTTCAAATAAGTTCCAAGAGGGTGTAAGTATCTATCCTTCAAGTATGAATATCAAGTCTTGAAAAGAAAATAATTAGTTAGGAAGGATAACTCTTGAATCCAAACTTCAAAAGCCAAAATTGGGTAGAATTGAATTCCCCACAACACGGAACCATTAGTTTTCGGAAATAACAAACTTTAATAGATCAAAACTAAGAAAAACTAAGAATACTACAAACTTCAATCTATAAAAATATAAACATCAAAACCAAGAACTCTAAGTTCTAAAGAGGATTAGAATCAAACAAGAAAGACAATGGAACAATAAAATTTGGGATCCATCAAGAAGTAAGTTACACTTGCCTAGGGTTTGGTAGGTGGGAGGAGTAAATGAAGAAGATGAAGAAGTAAATAAAATTAATGGAGGAGAGAGAGAGAGAGAGAGAGGAGTTGGTTTTTATATTAACCCTCTCATCTCAACCCAAACCAAACCAAACCAAGCAAAGCCAAGCCAAGTTGAACCAAGGTGAACTAAACTAAGTCAAGATTAAACCAAGACTTGGCTAAGCAAGATAAGTCAAAATATGAGTCACGTGAAAAATATCAAAAATTCGTATACGTACACTAAAAATACGTATAACGAAAAATACGGTTCCTTCGACCTCCTCACTCGCTTAGTTGACGGCTCAACGAGCTCTGATTCAAGTTTTGGCTCTTGTAGAGCCACTTTTTTTTGGACTATATTTTTGTTGGAAACTTTAATTTTTTGTGCACCTTCATCATTCTTCAAAATATTCGCAAGAACAATGTTCTTGTGCCTTACAAATTTATCTTCAAAATATTCTGCGTCACGAGATTCTATGATATAATTTTATTCTATATCAAGAAATCTCTGAGCATCACTCTTTTGGGCATATCCCAAGAAGATTGTCTTCGTAGTCCTTGTCCCGAGCTTCTGAATCTTCAGATCTTGGAGCTTTATATATGCCAGACACCCCCACACTCGAATAACATTCAAGTTAGGTCTGACTTTGAACTAGTGTTCATGAGGAGTGATGTTTGAAGTTGCATGCGACACTCTATTCATAATAAAAGTGACCGTCAATGCAACTTCTCCCTGGTAACATTTTGGAAGACCTGCAGTCAACAATATTGAGTTTATCATTTATGTCAACATTATGTTCTTGTGAAATCCCAAAATTTCTACCATATTTTTTATTTATTAAATTTGGTACTGATTTAATTTTTTTTTATAATCGTACGTCGCGTAGTTGCATTGTACGTCATACGCGAAATTTTATTTTCGTAATTGCTCGACGAGTGCGAATATGTGCGAGCGTACATATTTTTAGAAAAATATTTTCTATTTCAAAATAATAGATATAATAATTATTTTGCTATCATTTCTAAGTTTGTTATTTTTACTTCATTTAAAAAGTTATTAATAATAAATAATATTTTTGTATACTAGAAAAGCATAATTATGTAAACAAATAATTGTGCATATTTTGTAATTATTTAATAGTTATTTATAAATAAATAATATATTTTCAAAATTATTATTATTAGTATTTTTGGAAAGTATAATTTTAAAATTATTGTGACAATTTAAATTTTGATTTGATTTTAGGGATTGATTTAAATAGTTTAATTAACTTCTATATTTGAAATTTGATATATCTTATTTGATTTTAAACTAAAGAATGGAATTTAATTAGATTTAAATTGGATTTGGGTTTGGATTTGATTGGTTTTAAATTTATTGAAATTAGTAGCAATTATCTATTAGGGATTTAAATCTTTTCCTAATCCTATCCAAATGAAAATTCCCACATCTTATAAATAGGCAGGTACTCCTCCATAAATTTCTCACATCCGCAAGTTTTTCACAACCCAAGTTTGTGTATCGTGTCCGTGTCCCCTACCATCATCCACTAATTATCCCTTGCACAAGTACATTTTCCTCCCGTCCGACAATCCCGGACGTTCCTCTAGGCCGTGTAGGACATTCCCCGACACGAACCACCAAAACCCATCTAATCCTAATCTCCAGCGAACCGCTGTCCCGACCATCCAGCCATAGAACCCCACTGTCCCCAACTCCGGAACCCTCGACCAACCACCATTGCCGTCAATACCACAGCAACCGATCACCCTCACCCTGTCACCCGACCCCGACAACAACCTGCCCAGCCAGTCCCCGAGACCGCCCTATCCTCCGCCACATCGCCAATACTTCATCGTTCTCCAACACCACCTCGTCTCCAATGTCAACCCCACACTGTGAACCGCCAACTCCTCGACCCACCTCATTTGACTTCCGTCGAATTAAGAATAACCCGACCATCACACCCGCACAGCCTTCCGACCAAATCCGAGCAATACCAGATTTGGTCCGCTCCACCGCCTTGCCGGAAAGTTGCCTACCACCACCCAAATCACGACCATAATCGCGACCACTGCCACA
Source organism: Iris pallida (assembly GCA_029216955.1). Classification (NCBI taxonomy): domain Eukaryota; kingdom Viridiplantae; phylum Streptophyta; class Magnoliopsida; order Asparagales; family Iridaceae; genus Iris; species Iris pallida. The sequence continues at coordinate 14,572,670 of JANAVB010042419.1, read as the reverse complement.
ACCATCCGGACCACAACCAGAAATAAAAATAAAAACAAACAAACACCACCATCACCACCCCTTACCTGTCCGTCGCCGACCGGAGATCCGGCGACCGCCTATCCTTTCCAGCCCCGCGCGCGAGACCCCTTTCCGACTGCCCTAGTCACGAGCGCCCACGCCCTCCTCGGCGTCGTTCCCCTTTTCTAACCCCATTCTCGCGCTCCTTCGCGCCGCGCTCGGCCTCGCCTCCAGCTGGATGCGACCATCCCTAAACGCCGTTCTCCGTCGCTGACCCTCCGCACTTGCGCCGGTCATCCGCAGCTCCGCCGTACGCGTCTCCACCGCACGCCGCGCTTTGCTGAGCTCCGCCGGACCGCCCTCCTTCCAGCCCTTCCGTCGCGGGATCCCACGCCTCCGGCTCCATTCCCAACCGCCCGACCGGTCTAACCCACCTCCGCCTCGGTCCCCTCCGCTCTCCTCCGCTTCCGCCGGCCTTCTTCCCCACTCTCCGCAACACTCCTCTCATCCTCTCTCTCTCTTACTGCATCCTCTCTCTCTCTCTATTTCTTATTTCCTTTCTTCTTAAAACAGTGTTCTCTGGTGATATTTTGTTTCTTCAAAAGAGAAGAGAACAGCTGTTCTCAAGTTTTCTAATTTATTTTATTTTATTATTTATTTATTTCTAGTTATTTAATTTTTGTTATTTTGATTTATGTTTTAACAGTAAAAGCATTTACTAGAATTTATAATTACTAATTATTATTATTTATTATTATTATTATTATTATTATTATTATTATTATTATTATTATTATTATTATTATTATTATTATTATTATTATTATTATTATCAATTGATTGTTTTATTTGAATAGAAGAAAAGACAACCGCCATCTCTTCTGGATATTTGATTTTGATTTTTATATTTTTGTTTTTTATACAGTATAGTATATTGCTATTATTTTCTAGGAATAGTATATTATATTTGTTACATTTGTTATATACTTGTATACAATACAGTACAATCCTCTCTTCTGGTTCTTTGATTTTATATATTTGTTATATGGGTAGTATTTTACTAGGAATATATATTCTTACAAGTATTGTTGTTATTATTTTCTCTTATAGTAATATTTTTAAAATTATTGCTTACAAAGTAAAGTATTGGACTTTGAACTCGGTAGGACTATTATTATTTTGATTTATTAATTATTATTATTATTATTATTATTATTATTATTATCTGGTTTTACTCATACTAAATTTTTAATTATTCTCAATATATATTATGATATCTATGTATATTGTTATATTACCTTTATGCTAGTTTAAGAATATGAATTTGTTCAAAAACTTATTATATTTTTACAAAATTAGTTTTAGCCTGAAAGATGTTTTTAGACTTTTGCCAGTATTAATTTATAATATTTTGAGTAATCAAAAACTTAATTTTAAAGATATAATTAAATTTTCTCACTTAGTTTTACTTACTTCTTTCTACCAAATCTCCTCAAACATATAATCTTGTCCCTAGCTAGTCGTATTTCGATCTTCTTGCAAATCTCTAACCTCCCTATATTATCCTTAACTAAATTGACCCTTCTGGACCCACTGGAACTGTCCGTTCCACCATCAGAAGTCACCTTGCTTAGTTGTTACACCAAATTCGTAGTTCGTGCCACATTGATTATCGCAGCACACCAGGCGTACTACCAGGTAGGACACCTTGCCATTTGCTGTTTATTTATTTTAGCTCAAATTTCATGCATTATTTATTTTCTTTATGCAAAATAAACTGTGATACATGGCATAACCTGTTAGAACTTACTGTTCATTTATATTTTCTGCTATGTATTACTTTTCTTACATATTAAACCTAGATTTAAGGGACCACCTTGTGTGTTGCATTCATTGGCCTTGACACGTTGTACCACAAAGTTGTGTATCGCATGTAGAACACGGACGTACGTGATTGGCTGGCCACCAGTACGTACAAGCCGTGTGATAGGATTAACCGCTAATAGACATTGCATGCTTAGTTTGACTTAGCGGTTAATAGTTGTTTTGTGTTGTAGATACAACACAGTAGGTATTGGATGTGGAGGACAATTCCTTAGCGTATGGACTTCGATGCACTTTCCCTTGTGACTCGGAAGCTCCGCTGGAGATACGGGGTTGATGACCCATGATTACTGACGACCACTGGTGTTCCGCAGAACGTTATGCTCTTACTGATTGGGCCTCTAGTACCCCAAGGGGGGACTATGCCGATCCTGTTTAGCCAGGGCCCATGTGCAGGAAGGATTGTTCTTAACTACATTTCACATAGAATGGTTAGGCACCTTTATCTGTTAGATATGAGTACTTTTGATTTGGGTACTTGTATCTGACCGTGGCTTAGAATAATAACTTGTCGTGGATTAGTTCGTCATATCTTATCCTTGTTTGGTTGTAGGTGTGGCTTACTACTTCGATGAGAAGGTATTGAACCTTGTTGGGGTCCGGATACCATATTAGATTCATAGCATGGAAAGATACGTCACCGTAAATTAGTTTACCATCTCCTGTCCTTATTTGGTTGGGGGGATGGTAAGCTAGTTCAATAGGTGTGTATTAGACCATGTTAGAATTTAATTGACTTATTTATTTGACCAATATTTATTCAGTTTATATGACATAATATTATGTGTCTTGTTACGTCCCTCTGAGGACCTGGTTATCTCTCTAGGTGTGTGCTTTTGTCTTTCGCAGGTGTTCTAGCTCTAGCCGTGATCATCGCTATATCTTCGAGGATGATTGCACTTGGATCGTCTTCGCTTCGCTTGCCAAAATTATTTCTTTTCTCATGTATTTTTCCTTTACTTGTTGGTAGTGGATTTGTCTCCGCCCAACATATTGTATCAAGATAATTCATTATCTTTATATGATATCCTTTATTAATTTATTTTTGTGTGGATGAGATTAGTTATGGTTCTACTTCATTTTACAGCTTATGTATTCATACGAGGTTTTCATACATTGGAGTATACTTCGTATGTATATAGCTGGTATGTCTACGTTCCTAGTCCTATATATTTTGGGACTGGGGCATTACATATTTTTGTCGTAGCCCATACAGGTCAAGATAAATTGTTTGGTTACTTTACCGTACCAAGCAAGCCTGCGAATAGGATTATAAGTTTAGGATCTCATCCACATACTTGACCGCTTTCCTCGATTCTATATTCGAACTATCGTTCGACTCATCGACTGCATCTTGCTTGATTCCTTCCATCACAATTATTATCTTAGCTTCTTGTTTGTTAAAGGTTAGAAAGGTGACCCTACTAGTTAGACATGTTTCCTTTGTCCCAAAACACCATTAGTTTAATTCTTTTAAGTTGGGTAGAATACCTTATGACCTAGCAACCCCTTTGACCTAGTGACTTATATTAGCAAGTTTACTTAGATTCTAGAATCTAGAGGACCCTAACCCGTCTAGCCCACCAAGGACTTGGACAAGAAGACTATAGGACGACTATATAAAGACCATCATATGACATGACTTAGATCCTTTAGAAGTTCGACTATTCTCCCTCTCAATCTTAGACTCTCGTGCCTATAATTTTACCATATTGACTAATATTGCTACTACAATCTAGATTTGCAAGTTCATTGATTTATCGATCTTGTTCACGACATATGTTATTGGAAGAGCTCCCACTAACATATTGTCTAATCAGAACCGGTGCATAATGGTCTGATCAACCGAGTACACTTTGGTTCACTTTTATCTATCGTTCTACGTGGATGGGGACATAGCTAAACTTGCCCTCTAGAGTTCCATCCGCGACTGCCTTGGCAACTCCTTTTGAATTATTCGGTCGCCTTTGAACCACGTGTTCGTATCCGATAATATCACCTTTAACTCCTTATTGCTTTCGCCTTCACCTATTTTAGAAGGACGAAGGCGTTGTACTAGAACTTCCTCTAGCCTACCTACCGATTATGACCATTATCATTCGATATTGCTATATCTTCATACTAAACTACTCGTTCTTTTCTCGGCCCTATCATGACCTTCCAATCGCTTAAATATAAGAGTGAAATCTAATTCGTTTTCTAAAACGTGCCCTAAACCTACTCTCAAGAGACCATAAAGGTCTCTAAATTATTTTATTTTTCTTGAACCCATACTATTCTTTATTGCGCGTTATCTTAAACATTTTTCTTCTTGTGTTAATCTATGATTATCTTTGCCTTTATTGAAATCACGACTCTAATGCATGTTTTCATTAAACGTTGTTTCCTTGTCTCGCCCAATGATTTGAATGTGCTTCCTTACCGATACCCTTGTCACCTACCCCCTACTACTTTTTAATTTTGAGGACGAATTTTTTTTAAGTTGGGTAGGATGTAAAATCCTTAAATTTCTACTATATTTTTTTATTTATTAAATTTTGTACTGATTTAAATTTTTTTTATAATCGTATGTCGCATAGTTGTATTGTACGTCGCGCACGAAATTTTATTTTCGTAATTGCTCGACGAGTACGAATATGTGCGAGCGTACATATTTTTAGAAAAATGTTATCTATTTCAAAATAATAGATATAATAATTATTTTGCTATCATTTCTAAGTTTATTATTTTTACTTCATTTCAAAAAGTTATTAATAATAAATAATATTTTTGTATACTAGAAAAGCATAATTATGTAAACAAATAATTGTGCAAATTTTGTAATTATTTAATAGTTATTTATAAATAAATAATGTATTTTTGAAATTATTATTATTAGTATTTTTGGAAAATATAATTTTGAAATTATTGTGACAATTTAAATTTTGATTTGATTTTAGGGATTGATTTAAATAGTTTAATTAACTTCTATATTTGAAATTTGATATATCTTATTTGATTTTAATCTAAAGAATGGAATTTAATTAGATTTAAATTGGGTTTGGGTTTGGATTTGATTGGTTTTAAATTTATTGAAATTAGTAGCAATTATCTATTAGGGATTTAAATCTTTTCCTAATCCTATCCAAATGGGAATTCTCACATCCTATAAATAGGCAGGTACTCCTCCATAAATTTCTCATATCCATAAATTTTTTACAACCCAAGTTTGTGTATCGTGTCCGTGACCCCTACCCCCATCCACTAATTATCCCTTGTACAAGTACATTTCCCTCCCGTCCGATAATCCCGGACGTTCCTCTAGGCCGTGTAGGACATTCCCCGACACGAACCACCAAAACCCATCTAACCCTAATCTTCGGCGAACCGCTGTCCCGACCATCCAGCCATAGAACCCCCACTGTCCCCAACTCCGGAACCCTCGACCAACCACCATCGCCGTCAACACCACAGCAACCGATCACCCTCACCCTGCCACCCGACCCCGACAACCACCTGACCAGCCAGTCCCCGAGACCGCCCTATCCTCCGCCACATCGCCAATACTTCATCGTTCCCCAACACCACCCCGTCTCCAAAGTCAACCCCATACTGTGAACCGCCAACTCCTCGACCCACCTCATTTGACTTCCGTCGAATTAAGAATAACCCGACCATCACACCCGCACAGCCTTCCGACCAAATTCGAGCAATACCAGATTTGGTCCGCTCCACCGCCTTGCCGGAAAGTTGCCTACCACCACCCAAATCACGACCATAATCGCGACCACTGCCACAACCATCCGGACCACAACCAAAAATAAAAATAAAAACAAACAAACACTACCATCACCACCCCTTACCTGTTCGCCGCCGTCCGGAGATCCGGCGACCGCCTATCCTTTCCAGCCCCGCGCGTGAGACCCCTTTCCGACTGCCCTAGACGCGCGCGTCCACACCCTCCTTGGCGTCGTTCCACTTTCCGAACCCCGTTCCCGCGCTCCTCCGGGTCACGCTCGACCTCGCCTCCAACCAGCTGCGACCACCCCCAAACACCGTTCTCCGTCGCCGACCCTTCGCACTTGCGCCGGTCATCTGCAGCTCCGCCGCGCGCGTCTCCACCGCACGCCGCGCTTTGCTGAGCTCCGCCGGATCGCCGCCCCTTTCTAGCCCTTCCGTCGTGGGATCCCACGCCTCCGGCTCCTTTCCCAGCCCCCCGACCGGTCCAACCCACCTCCGCCTCGGTCCCCTCCGCTCTCCTCCGCTTTTGCCGGCCTTCTTCCCCACTCTCCGCGACACTCCTCTCATCCTCTCTCTCTCTGCATTCTCTCTCTCTCTATTTCTTATTTCCTTTCTTCTTAAAACAGTGTTCTCTGGTGATATTTTGTTTCTTCAAAAGAGAAGAGAACGGTTATTCTCAAGTTTTCTAATTTATTTTATTTTATTATTTATTTATTTCTAGTTATTTAATTTTGTTATTTTGATTTATGTTTTAACATTAAAAGCATTGACTAGAATTTATAATTACTAATTATTTATTATTTATATTAGTATCAATTGATCGTTTTTTTTGAATAGAAGAAAAGACAACAGCCCTCTCTTCTGGATCTTTGATTTTTATTTTTATATTTTTGTTTTTTATACAGTAGAGTATATTGCTATTATTTTCTAGGAATAGTATATTATATTTGTTACATTTGTTATATACTTGTATACAGTACAGTACAATCCTCTCTTCTGGTTCTTTGATTTTATATATTTGTATATGGGTAGTATATTGCTAGGAATATATATTCTTACAAGTATTGTTGTTATTATTTTCTTTTATAGTAATATTTTTAAAATTATTGCTTACAAAGTAAAGTATTGGACTTTGAACTCGGTAGGACTATTATTATTTTGATTTATTAATTAATTTTATTATTATTATTATTATTATCTGGTTTTACACATACTAAATTGTTAATTATTCTCAATATATATTATGATATGTATATATTATTATTATTATATTACCTTTATGCTAGTTTAAGAATATGAATTTGGTCAAAAACTTATTATATTTTTACAAAATTAGTTCTAGCCTAAAAGATGTTTTTAAACTTTTTCCAGTATTTATTTATAATATTTTGAGTAATCAAAAACTTAATTTTAAAGATATAATTAAATTTTCTCACATAGTTTTACTTACTTCTTTCTACCAAATCTCCTCAAACATCTAATCTTGTCCCTGGCTAGTCGTATTTCGATCTCCTTGCAAATCTATAACCTCCCTATATTATCCCTAACTAAATTGACCCTTCTGGACCCACTAGAACTGTCCATGCCACCATCAGAAGTCACCTTGCTTAGTTGTTACACCAAATTTACAGTTCGTGCTACATTGATCATCACAGTACACCAGGCGTACTACCAGGCAAGATACCTTGCCATTTGCTGTTTATTTATTTTAGCTCATATTTTATGCATTATTTATTTTCTTTATGCAAAATAAACTATGATACATGGCATAACCTGTTAGAACTTACTGTTCATTTATATTTCCTGCTATGTATTATTTTTCTTACACATTAAACCTAGATTTAAGGGACCACCTTGTGTGTTGCGTTCATTGGCTTTGATATGTTGTACTATAAAGTTGTGTGTCGCATGTAGAATACGGACATGCGTGATTGGCTGGCCACCAGTACGTATAAGCCGTGCGACAGGATTAACCGCTAATAGAGATTGCATGCTTAGTTTGACTTAGCGGTTAATAGTTGTTTTGTGTTGTGGATACAACACAGTAGGCATTGGGCGGAGAGGATAATTCCTTAGCGTATGGGCTTCGATGCACGTTTCCTTGTGACCCGAAAGCTCCGTTAGAGATACAGGGTTGATGACCCATGATTACTGACGGCCACTGGCATTCTGCGGAACGTTATGCTATTACTGATTGGGCCTCTAGTGCCCCAAGGGGGGACTATGCAGATCCTATTTAGCCAGGGCCCATGCGCAGGAAGGATTGTTCTTAACTACATTTTACTTAGAACGGTTAGGCACCTTTATCCGTTAGATATGAGTACTTTTGGTTTGGGTACTTGTATCTGACCGTGGCTTGGAACAATAACTTGTCGCAGATTAGTTCGTCACATCTTATCCTTGTTTGGTTGTAGGTTTGGCTTAGTACTTCGTTGAGAAGGTATTGAACCTTGTTGGGGTTCGGATACCATATTGGATTCATAGCATGGAAAGATACGTCACCGTGAATTAGTTTACCATCTCCTGTCCTTGTTTGGTTGGAGGGATGGTAAGCTAGTTCAATAGGTGTGTATTGGACCATGTTATAATTCAATTGACTTATTTATTTGAGCAATATTTATTCAGTTTATATGGCATGATATTATGTGTCGTGTTACGTCCCTCTGAGGACCTGGTTATCTCTCCAGGTGTGTGTTTTTGTCTTTCGCAGGTGTTCTAGCTCTAGCCGTGATCATCGCTATATCTTCGAGTATGATTGCACTTGGATCGTCTTCGCTTCGCTTGCCAAAATCATTTCTTTTTTCATGTATTTTTCCTTTACTTGTTGGTAGTGGATTTGTCTCCGCCCAACATATTATATCCAGATAATTCATTATTTTTATATGATATCCTTTATTTATTTATTTTTGTGTGGATGAGATTAGTTATGGTTCTATTGTATTTTACAGCTTATGTATTCATACAAGGTTTCCATATATTGGAGTATACTTTGTATTTATACCGCTGGCATGTCTATGTTCCTAATCCTACGTATTTTGGGACTGGGGGTTACAGTTCTTCTTTTCTGCTGCTCCATTGGATTGAGGAGAACATGGAGCAGTAGTCTCGTTGACGATTCCATGTTCTTTACATAACGATGCAAATTCATAAGACTGATACTATCTGCCTCGATCACTTCTTAACCTCTTGAGTAGTTGTCCAATTTTTAGTTCAGTTTCGGCCCTGAACTCTTTAAACTTCTCGAATGCTTCGTCTTTAGCCTTCAGCATATAGACGAACGCGTAATTTGAGAAGTCGTCGATGAAGGTTATGAAATACTTTATCTCGACTTTCGTAGATAATTGTTTAAAGTCACTGATATCAGAGTATACCAACTCCAGAAGATCTGTGCTTCGATTAACCCGATGAAAGGATTTTTTTGTGATATATGTTTGAGCACACACTTCACATTTCTCTACCTTACCCCCACATTTGGAGATAAGTCCTCGACTAGACATTTGTTTATTCTTTTACAATGAACATGTCTTAGTCAATTTTGCCACAACTCAAGACTATAACCAGAATGAGCGACTGCATTAATAACATTTGACTGATTTACAAGCTGAAGTTTAAATATTTCTTCAGTATAAAATACGTTCCCGAAGTATGTTTCTTTTAAGGACATCACCACCTAGCCAGCATTGATGTCCATCCTTAGGCCTACATTGCAGAGTAGGCCTCCAGAGATCAGGTTCTTTGCGATAGCAGGTACGTGCTTCACATCTTGAAGCGTCAGAGACTTCCCTGAAGTCAGCTTCAACACCACCGTCCCGATCCCTTGCACTTCAACTTGTGACTGGTTTGCCACCATAACAACTTCAGAAGTTGGTATGTATATGGTAAACCATTCCTTCCTTGAGCAGACATGGCAGGTGTCACAAGTGTCTACCCACCAGTCAGAGTCAGCCCCTCACCGTAGTGACCTGTGCAATTATGTCAACAATGTTAGTGATTATTGAAACCTTACTAGGCTCACCATGCTCTGATTGCTTGGGCTTGGCTCTGCATTCACTCTTGTAGTGTCCCTTCTTGCCACAGTTGAAGCAAGTCACTTTGGAATTTGGCTTCTGTTGCTTGAAGGAAGGCTCTTGTACTGTCAGATTAGAGAGGTCATTCTTCTTCTGGTGGGAAGCCGCATGCTTTCCCATGGATTCTCGATAATGGACTAAGTTGGCCTTAGCCATCTGTTTGGACAGAGCGTCCACCTTCAGCTGAGACCTTATCTGGTCTTCAACATAAATTTCTTGTAGGAGATCTTCAAAGACCGATCTCTAACTTCTTTCTATACAAGTTTGCATAGAATTTGCTCCAACCAGCGGAGAGCTTGGAGACGATCCCTCCAACAACGAACTTGTCATTGACGGGCATCCCCACATCTTCTAACTTCTGATGCAGCTTCAGGAATTCTTTCACCTGAGGCAACATCGTCTTTTCATCTTCAAAGATCTACTTATGATACTTTTCAAAGATAAATATCTTGCTCCTGTTTTGTCATCTTTGTACAATTTTTTCCAGAGACTTCCATATCTCCTTGGCAATGGTCTTATTAGTATATGATTCTACCATGGAGTCCTCCATGGCATTAAGGATTAGAAGCCTACAGAGGCTATTTTCTTTCTCCATTTGGCATGATTTTTAGTAGCAGTAGTAATTGTGACTGCAGACCCAGTTCCTAGAACATTTGGTTCTTCCTCAGTTAACACGTGGTTCACTTCTTCAAGTTAAAGATTGAGGCTAACCTTACTCTTCTATATTTGGTAGTGCTCTCAATCAAAATTTTCTAACTTATTAAAGTTGGAATTGATGAGAACAGCATGAGAGTTTTCAATCTTGTATACTCAAGCTTTGAGATTGTTATTGCCTGGACATGAATTTTTTAATAAAAAACTGATTTATGCAACACTTTAAGAAGGTGCACGACAGAGGATTCTGATAAGCAAAATTGATCGTAACACTTCGAAGAAGGCACAATAGAATTCGTAGCTACAACAACAAAAGTCCACTAACAATTTATAATTAGATCAGAAACTCTCCCGTTCAGAATGAGATAAAAGTGGATGAGTAGTAGAAGAACTGGATGGAATAAAAGAATGGCCTGCTGGGGTGAATGATCACCGGCGCTCAAAGCTTGATTCGCCCCACACAAACAGCTTTCAAGAACCAGCAAGTTCGACGGAGAACTCCAGAACACGCTGCTCTTCTGACTCCTTGGATGGCACGGGCTCCCGATGCTTCTCTCTTCTCTGCACTTAATTCTGGAGGAATTTCGTAAGGAAATTATCAACTATATCTATAACAGAGAGAGAGAGGAGAGGAACATATATAGGTGCGCACGGTAACTGTCTAGTCTACGAAATGTTCCCGACGTAAGAAAAATCGCCTCAGAACATTCCATTACCGTTCAAATCGTGCACAGACACGACTTTGCCAATTGGCGCACAACACGCACTATCTGCACGACCTGCGCCAATTGCGTCAACCGTGCCCGCGCACACTTGTGCACAATGCGTACTGTGCGCACCATGCGCCAACCGTCGCGCCAACTACAATACCAACTGCTGTACCATCTGGCCGTGCCGACTGGTGCGCCATCTAGACATGCCAACTCATGCGTCATCTGGTCGTACAATCGGGCAGCACAATCTGGAGCACTATTGCACAGAGGCTCGCGTAACGAGCGCAACTTAAGAGAACTATATGCCTAGTAATGATGTTGACATGCTAATTGCAAAGTGCGCCAATAAAATGCCATATTACGCCTTATGAGCCCATGAGCCTGAGCCCGAGTCCGAGTCGCTAAGCCCCTACGGGGCTTAGCTCCAATGGAATGAATTCCAAGAGCAAAAAGCATTAACGCTTCCTTGTTGGTTTCTATTAGAAAAACACTCCCACATGGCACACCCATGTGCTCCTCCATACCTCATGTGCATCTCTAAACAAATAAAGCTTATGTGTAGAGATACTCCTCATTTGGCATAGCCAATGTGGGACTATCTTTCATAGAAAAAGGCCAAACACCAACAATCCCCCACATATCTCTATATATGGGTTTAAGTGTTCCCTACAGTAACTGTCTATCATGTATTAGGAGAGATGTCACTGACGACTTGAATCTTTCCGCATGGGTCAAACAATAACATGGTACAAGAATGGGACTAAGCCTTGAATTTTGTACCATAGTTATAATTTTTCCTACTCACACAATGTAGTTACATGTGCTTTTGGCTGAACATTAAAGGTCTTGTACTAGCCTAGTTTCAGTATATTATTTTGGGCATCTACAAGTTTACCCTCAAGAGATAGTCTGCTATCTCTATCTATACACTATATGTGAGTTCTTTATTAATAAGAAATGGCATAAAGCCTTGCGCTTCCTTACGGTGCTACGCCGCTATGACATGGCTTGAAGCCGAGGCATTACCCCTACCCGGGAACCTCATCGTAGTGTCATACTAATGTAGCATAAGGTCACAATCCTCTTTGTAGTGCCAAACTACCCAGCATGAAGCCTTGCACTTCCTTATGGTGTTATGCCGCAACGACATGGCTTGCGAGGCCGAGGCTTTACCCCTACCTGGGTACCTCTTTATGGTGTCATACTGTAATGCCCCAGTCCTAAAATACGTAGGACTAGGAACGTAGACATGTCAGCCGTATAATAAATATACGTAAGCTATAAATGCAGTAAAACCAAGGTTAACTAACCTCATCCACAAATTGAAAGAATAAAAGATATTATAATCAATATAAATTGTCATTTGTACAAGTTAGTTGAACGAAGACAAATCCACTACCAACTATTTTTAAAAAAGAAAAAATACAAAGCAATTGAAGGGATTTGGTAAAAGTAGCAAAGACGATCCAAGAGCACGTTATTTTAATAGAAAAGAGATGATCACGACCTTGGCTAGAATACCTGCGGAAGATAAGAACACACACCTGGAGAGATCACCAGGTCCTCAGAGGACGTAACAAGATACATAATATTATGCCACAAAACTGAATATAACTGCTCAATAATAAGTCAAATCGGATCATAACATGGTCCAATACTCCACCCTTGAATAATCATACCATCCCTCCAACCAAACAAGGACAGAAGATGGCACCCTAATCCACGATGAAGTGTCTATCCATGCCATGAATCCAATATGGTATCTGGACCACAATAAGGTTCAATACATTCTCATCGAAGCAATGAACCACACCTACAACCAAACAATAACAAGGTGTGGCAGACTAGTCTACGACAAGTTACTGTTCCAAGCTGTAATCTGTTTGCCATAAAAATCAAAGATAGGTATTACAGAATACTGAACTTGATTGCAAACTCGCTTGTACAAAGAAAAGCCTAGAAAGAAATCCTAGGAAACAATCTAAGTACAATTGTTTAGTTTTAATTCTGGAGGGTGACGGTGGAGGCTCGAGAAAGTGCTATCAACTCCGCCTTACTCCATAGACTATCTGATGCAGTCTCTAGCTCGCGAAAAAATTATTTTTTCTCTTGAAGGTTACCAGCCTTTGCAGGGGTGTGGCACCCTGCTATTTATAATGAGATGTATTTTGAGCCGCATAGACGGCTTGCAGCCACGTGGCTGATTAGCACACGAAGACCCGCTCTTGGACTACCATTTGTCAATTTGTTAGGATTTTGTTTCAGCAAATCTGGGTAGTTAAGGCTTTGGTCAGATTGCCACGTGTCCTATTGTGTATGGTTTTCTCAGTCTTCGATCATGTGGGGTCGCATGAGACTTATTCGGCTTGGATCACAGTTACTCTTGGCTGCATGAAGTTTGGAAACTTTGGGGGCCACATAAGCTGAGCCGCATGAGGTTTATGCAGCGTAGATGACACTCTTTTGGCCGCATGGAGGCGTACGAACCCTACTTTTGGGTGACGTCTCACGTCTTATGTTTCTTATCAAAGTGTCAGAATTGTCATGCTTTGCCAGGACTTGTCAGCTTTATCAATCAAACTGCTCCTCTTGGTCGCATGTCTTCCTTCCACAATTGTTTGTCGACGGGCCGCATATGCGACTTTCCTTCATGTGGACCTGTTTGGCTATGCGGCAATTTTGTAAACCGCATGAACCCCATATTTTTATGCTTCTACAAGACCCCCTTCAAAGTTTTTAAATTGCAAATTTGGAATACTTTGAATAAGAAGCATGAAAATATGTCAAGCTGTAGGGAGTCATTAATTCGCAGGAAGCCTTTCGAACTGCAGAGAGATCTTTGAGTCACGGGGAAGTCCTGAGCCGCAGAACAAATCTTTAAGTTATAGGGACACTTCGGGCCGCATAGAGCCTGCCAGCTGTCACTGCTGCATCTAATTCTCCTGATTCAATTATGGATCTATTTTCGAGATGAAGCTGACAGTTATTGGAGATAAAGTCCCCAAACGTCGACTTTATCTTTAATGATCTCGAAAACCGAAAAGACGTTCGGCGGTTATCAGGGAGAAAGAGATCTTCCTCTTTCAGCAACTCTATAAATAGGAGTCGTTCAGAGAGAGAGAGAGAGAGAGAGAGAGAGATCTTCCTCTTTCACCTTCTCTTCCTTCGACTTCATCATGCTTTCTGCTATGGCTCCGAAAGCTTCTAAGTCAACTGGTGCGGCGGCCAAAGGGAAGAGACTTGCTTCTCCATCGAGAGCGGCAGACGCTTCTTCCATTAGTTCCGACGTACAACCTCCTCTCAGGAGTAAGGATAGTGAGCAGGCGATGATTGATATTTTAAACGGCCATAGCATATGTTTTCATGTGGGCCTGTTCTATACTGCCTCTGCTATAATCCTAGTCGATGTGTGCTCTCATCTCATCTGGACCATATGTGTTCTGATGGGGCCGTATGGACTGAGCCGCATAACCATTGTTCATTCGAACTTGAACTGCTTGAGTGCCTCAAGATGGGTCTGTATGAACATTTCATGACTAAGCCGCATAGGAGCCACATAAGCACTTTATGATCGGGCCGCATGAATATTGTATGACTGGGCCGCCTGATTGTCTCGTGGCTGATCCGCACGAGTATTGGGCTGCATGAGTTTTTCATGACTGAGCTGTATTGAGCCGCATGATAATGACTGAGCCGTATAAATGCTGTATGAGTACTTTATGAAGCCGGCCTCATGACTTTGGGGCTGTATGAGTCCTATCTTGGCTGGGCCGCATAACTGACTAGGCCGCATAACAGAGTTCTTTGTTTTTTTGGTGCTAACTTCCTTTTTTCTCTTATTTTTTTGTAGGGATCTGGCTAGCAAAAATTTTTCAGGACCGATGTCGGCGATGGAGTAAAAATACAATATTCTGGCGCCTATATCAGACATCTCAAAACTCCTCATGCTTCGGAAGAGTTTTTCCTACGCCCTTTTGGCATACACATAAAACAACTCAGGACTCTTCATTCTTTGGAAGCATTTTCCCCAGGTGGTAGGAAGAGCCTTTATACCTCGAAGAGTTGGATGGTGATCAGGCATCGTTATGAACGTCCTGCCCTCACGGCTCTCCAAGTAGGCAAAACCACCATCAGGGACCACATTTTGAAGGTATGGTCCCTTGGAGGAGCGGGACTAAGGCATCCGCAATACGGAGGGAAGGATAGCATGTTATATTTACCCTCCTCCCGACAGCTCCTTGGAGATTCAACAGCTTTGTTTGCTTCTCAGTAATAAAACATGACTTCCTTCGAGGGCCACGAAACTGCTTGAAGATGAAGCGCTGTCAAACCCAACTATGTATTGCCAGATTTTTGCTGTCGATGTAGTCCTATGAATGTAACTGATCTTGAATAAGCAGAGTATGTTAACTACATTTTATTTGTGGTATTTTGTGGTGCTTGTACTAGAGGGCCTAATACAGTATTTGTATTTGATAAAGGATATCCCATTGGAGGATTTTTTGTGGACCTATTGCCCTTTTGTGTATCTAGAAATACGAGCAAATAGATTTGAGTGACATTTTGTGGACCTACTACTCTTTGGTATACCAATGGTACGAGTAATAGATTGGGATAAATTTTGTGGACTTATTACCATTTTTATATACTGGCGATGCGAGTACTGATAATAAGAGGAGAGGAAACAAAAATATTTACTCAGAGGTAATGAGGACGTGGTAAATATGGGTCGAAACAAAGCCTTCCTACTCAGAGGTAATGAGGACATGGTAGGAGTAGGCATAATAGGGGTATGCAGAATAACTCAGAGGTGCCATCAACATGGAAGTTCTATGCATTGGGTGATTTGTTTGTGATGGACGGAAAAACAACACAGAGGTAATATGGACATGGTTGTTTTTCCCCGTTGGGGAATTTTGTGGACCTATTACCCTTTTTATGCACTGACAGTGCGAGTAATAGATTAGGATAAGTTGTATGGACTTATTACCCTTCTGCGCACTGGTGGTGCGGGTAATAGATTTTGAGACAAAAGCTATGACCAGAAAGTTCATAGATATGACCAAGGGATGAGATATAGATTCACTCGGAGTAGTCAGAGAGTAAGTTCAGTGGTACTTGAGGGTACGTAATTCAATAATTTATGAGATTTGAAGTCAGAGTGTAAGTTCAGCGATACCTGAGGGTATATAACTCACAATCCGAGATATAGTTGGAAGGTGTCGGTTAGACATAGTATTTCAAGAGGAACTTGCTATTGATGGGCATCATGAGCAAGTCTCCATTTTGTTTTGCAAGACGATACGTGCCATTGGAGAATACGGTCTCGATGACGAACGGACCCTCCCACTTAGGATGGAATTTGCCCGGGGTCTTGTGATTCATGACCATTGGTCTGCGAATGGCCAAGACAAGATCGCCAACTTGGAATATTCTCTGCTTGACTTTCTTGTTGAAAGCCTGAGAGATATGCGCTTGGTAGAGCTCTATACTTTGTTGAGCTTGTAAACGCTTCTCATCTAATGCTTATAACTCTTGTAGCCGTCGGCGGTAGTTATCGTCCGATGTTAACCGGTAGGTGAGGGCCACTCGAAGTGAGGAGATCTGAGTTTCCAAAGGAAGGACTGCCTCGCTCCCGTAAACCAAGGAGAACGGTGTATTTCTTGTAGCCGTTCCAATCGTCGTCCGATACGTCCATAGGCACTCACCAAGCTTTTTATTCCAGTAGCGTTTGTTTGTAGATACGAACTTTTTAAGGAGCTTGATTATGGTTTTCTTGAATGCTTCAGCCAGACCATTGGCCGAGGGGTTATATGCTGTCGAGCCATATTCTGAATTTGATTCTTATCACAAAATTGATAGAAAGTGTGGCTTGTGAACTGTTGACCATTGTCGTGGATAATCCTCCAGGGTAGTCTAAAATGGTAGATGACGTGATGTTTTATGAAGCTAATCACATTCGATGTCTTGACCTATGCCAACGGAACAACT
Source organism: Iris pallida (assembly GCA_029216955.1). Taxonomy (NCBI): domain Eukaryota; kingdom Viridiplantae; phylum Streptophyta; class Magnoliopsida; order Asparagales; family Iridaceae; genus Iris; species Iris pallida. Next base: position 14,555,641 of record JANAVB010042419.1, on the reverse strand, counting down.
TCTACCCATTTGGAGAAGTAATCGATGATTTCAAGTATAAACCGATGCCCTCTAGACGACGGCAGGATGATTGGCCCAATGATATCCATTTCCTATGCTTCGAATGGCCAAGAGGCCACTGTCGGGTACAAGAATTCAGATGACAGATGTATGAAATCTGTATGGATCTGGCAAGCCTTGCACTTCTTTGCATAATCAACTGTATCTGCGACCATTGTGGGCTAGTAATAATCCATCCGGCGAAGATGATCTTGTAATTTCGGGCCAGGTTGGTGAGCCCCACAAGTACCGTCATGAGCTTCACGTAGGGCTTTTTTGGCTTCTGCATTTGACAGACATCTTAGTAGTAGCCCATCGTAGGATCGTCGATATAACATTTTCATCTCCGTATCGTAGAAGAATCTGAGGGAGCATCTTCTGATTGAGGTAGCTTCCTTCATATTCTCTGGCAGAATTCCATAGACCGTAAAGTCGATGAGCGGGCGTCTCTAGTCTTGTATGTCGTTGGTTATCTGGGCGGCGTAACTCATGCCCAGTTGAAGGTTGTTACTAGGGCAGACCCCTTCATGGCCTATTATGTCGACTAGATGATGAGTGTTATTTGGGAGTGCCAAGGAAGTGACGAGATCGGCCAGGGCATCGGCTTCGATATTTTGGAGCCTAGGAACGTGCTCTACAAAGAACTCCTCCAAGGTTGTAATGATGGCAATTGCTGTATGATAATAGGGAATCAGGTCCTCATTGCGGACCTCTTATGAACCTCGGATCTGGTTAACAACCAACTGCGAGTCACCATAAGCTTCCAGGTATTTGATCCCCACTTATTTTTGCGTGTTGTAGCCCAATAACTAGAGCGTTATATTCGGCTACGTTGTTCGAACAGTGTTCTGTAAGATAATATGCCCGATTGACTACTAGTCTGGAAGGAGAAATCAATACCATCCCAACCCCAGCAAAGATATCACCTTATGGCCCCGTTCTTGAAGCACCATCGAAGGACATTCGCCAAATGGCGTCATGCGAAGTCATGTTCGAGGCGACGACTTCATCAGGATTTTTTTCATAAATTCTGGCTGTTTCTGAGCCTGGATGGGCTGCCAAGAAGTCAGTCAGGGCTTGACCTTTTATAGCCTTCTGCGGAACAAAGACCATGTCGTATGGGGATAACAGTATCGCCCAGGTGGCTAGACGAGAACTGAGTGCGCCTGGCTTGGTCACGATAACCTTGAGGGGATTAACTCGTGAAACAATATGGATGGTCTGCCCTGTCAAATAGTATCGTATTTTCTGAATGGCGAACACTAGGGCAAGACACTCCTTCTCCACTGCAGTGTACCTATGTTTCGGACCTACCATCATACGACTGAGATAGTAAATAGCTTGTTCATGTCCTACATCATTATTCTGTGCCAACAGAGCACCGAAGGAGTGTTCCATCGCCCGTACATAGAGCAGGAAGTGCTTTCCGGCGATCGGGGCTACCAGAACTGGCGGATTCATCAGGTACTCCTTAATGTCATGAAAGGCACGCTGACATTCCTCGTTCCATACAAAAGAGACACCTTTCCTCATGAGGTGAGTGAAAGGTTGGCATCGCCCTGCGAGGTCAGATATAAATCTCCTGATATAGGCTAGTCTTTCCTGAAGGCCACAGAGTTCGCGGAGATTATTTGGTGGATTCATCTCCAGGATTGCTTTTGTTTTGTCGGGATCTATGTGAATGCCCCAAAAAGTAATGACAGAGCCCAATAACTTTCTACTAGACACACCCTGAAAAGACTTGGTGGGATTCATCTTCAGGTTGTGTGCCCGTATGAGGTCGAACACTGTTCTCAAATCATGTAAATGATCATTTTTTATGTGGCTCTTGATGGCGATATCGTCTACGTAACACTCCTCCGTCTTGCACAAATGATCTCTGAAGATGACACTCATAGCCCGTTGATATGTAGCACCGGTGTTCTTTAGGCCAAAGGGCATGACCGTATAACAATATACGCCGATCGGCATTCGAAATGATGTATGCTTCTCATCATCAAGAGCTATATTGATTTGATTGTACCCTGAAAATCCATCCATAAAGGACATGCGCTTGATGCCACACGTAATATCGATCAATATATCGGTGATCGGAAGAGGGAATTAATCCTTAGGGCATGCCGCATTCAGATTGTAGAAATTGATGCAGATTCAAATTTTTCTATTCTTTTTGATGACTGGCACTACGTTGGCTACCCAGTCTGTGTGCTAGTCTTCACGGATGAAACCGATAGCTTTAAGCTTATTCACTTCCGCCTCGATGGAATTCATGATGTCTGGATGAAATTGCCGCTGCTGTTGCTTGACTTGTTTTGTGTCCGGATAAATATTGAGCTTATGGAGTGTAATCTCGGGGTTTAGTCCTGGCATGTCTTCATAGCTCCAGGCAAAGACGTCGATGTATTCTCTGACGAGTTGTAACAATGACTCCCGCTCATCGTCTGTCAGACTTTTATTGAAGAAGATTGGCTTTGGAGAGGATTCATCGCCGAGGTTAACTTGTACAACCTCATCTTCAATGGGAGGATCACGAAGTTCAAAGCATTTATCCTATTGTGCATCTAGTTATTGGACCCACGGCTCCAACTCAAGTGGTTCAAGTAGGTCTTCGTCTTCTTCTTCGATATCAGCGGATGTCATATTGACAGATAATGTCCGTCTAAATATATCTCCAATACTTCTATCGGAGTCATAAATGGGTGACTCGGACTAATGAGAGTGCCACTCGCATTCTTCGTCAGAACTTTCGAGCGTTGTTGGTGGAGTAACATATCCGAGGCCGCGTCTGGATTTGTGATAATGATCCTGAGGTCTCCCTGCCGGTATCGATGGCTGTAAAGGCAATTATCGACCACTGCCATAATTTAGACCCGGGATAGCCTCCATGTCGTACCCCTACTTTTGCATGAAGTACTTTGCTTGAGGACTATACAGCTAGAGCAGTAGTCTTCCAGCGTCGGGTCCGAGGTCGGACTCTTGTGGCATGAAAGATTGAGGACCTTCTTTTCGGCCAAATATGATTGTGTGATCCCATCCTCTTCTGTCTGGGACCAAAAAGTAAGCACCTTTTATGGGAGAAAGTCGATTCGGGGTACGGACGGTTGTCACCTGTGTGTATAGGCTCACGTCTAGACAGTCCCATGCAGTATACGATAGATTAGGCATATCATATTCAGAATAGTCTAACGACAGCCTCTTATTAATGAAATAAGGAATTTTATCCATGGGGATTACATCATTAGGAGAGGGGCTATCCACCTGTGTAACCATATATTTGGCGAGTTCTTCGTCCTCCTAGGCTACCCCCTACGAGCTTAGAGGTCGGGATGTTGTCTTGGGCAACTTGACCACCAAGGGTTCTGCTTGAGGTATTATTTTGCCTAAGAGTGTCGGATCAACACTTGGTTGCTGACTCATCTTGATAAGACGTATGATAATGGACTTAGCAAGGGACTTTGTGTCTTGTGGTTGCCTTGGAGTAGATTTTGGCAATCGAATTACTATCGGTGTTACAGAGGGCCTTGCATCTTCCTGTTGCCTTTGATTAGACTTTGGCAACCGGATCACCATTGGTCCTATGACAAGTTTTAGCTTATGGCTGGATCTCGGGAGACGGGTGACCATTGGTTCCAACTGCGTAGGTATGGCAGGAGAACCGAGCACCTCTTTATGCAAGGTTTCGATAAGGGTACGGCTTTGCCTGGTTTACGAGTCTGGAGATGAATTATCAAAGGTTCCTCTGACCCTGTGATGGTCTCTAGTTTGTTGATGATGTACTTCTTGGATTCTCCATATAAACAAGCCTCTGAAGAATAACAAGACTCAACCCCTTTAAAGGGATCGATGTCGGCGAATTCGGTCATCACGAGGCCGTATCTATTGACATACTTGAAGCACTGGTGGAGGGTGGATGGCATAATCATATAGTCATGTATCCACTGACGCCCCAAGAGGATATTATAGGGTGTGTCTACCTCTATGACGTAGCAGGTAACTTCCGTCTTTAGGTTACCAGTCTAGCACTTCAACCGAATTTTTTCTAGGGGATAGCTTCTCCCAGAGTTAAAACCGCTAATGGCAGTGTTGGTTGCCGCTAGCCAATGCATAGGGATGCCAAGAAGTTGGAGCAAGCTTTTCGGGATGATGCTTATTGACGAGCCAAGGTCGATATGCATCCAATCCACTTTGATGTCGCCTATGTATCCAGTGTAGTACAAGGGGCGATAATATAAATTGGACTTGATCAACATATCCGGCGAAGTAAATATGATGTTGGGCATTGCATCTGTGTTATCGCCGCCCTGTAGGTCTGCTGGCGGGTCTTCCCCTGGAGGCTTGACCTGAGCTAACTAGGCATCAACATTCTGGAGTGCTTCGCTTAATGCGACACGAAGATCCTTGGAGAGCGTTAAGAGCTCGTATAGCGACAACTTTGCTGGCGTATTAGCCAATTGTGCAACTATATCAAAGTTGTAGGGTCTCTCCAGTCCCTAAGGTATATCATTACGGAGTGGCCTGTCGAAGCGGGTCTCCCATGTCTTGGACTTATCTGCCAGTGGAGGCTGAGATGGCCATGGAACATCAGAGGGAGGTAACATTGCTGGCTGAGGATCTTCAGCTGGACTATCTCGTACGGGCTGGACTTGTGCTGCAGACCGGGTAACAACATCTGTAGCTTATAGACTTCCTGGCGTTCTTTTGTTGTATGAGATGACACCCCCTGGATAACTTCGGGCACCAAGTCTGGATGCACCCATATGATCTCTCCTCGCGATGTGGTGAGAGGTACCAATCCAGATGTTTGGCTCCGGATGGGTGGAAGATTAGTAACCTCCATCATTTTCCGATGGACAAGTATGACCTCGTCTGGAGTGCATGTCAGAAGGAAGTCGCCGAACTGAATAGATACCATGTTCGCCACCACGGTAACCTCTTCAAAGTCTATCGACAAAGCTTTTGAGTCGATAAGACTCTGAATGTACCGCTTCAATTGGAAGCAATCATGAGTGGCATGATGGACATAGCGGTGGAAGTTACAGTATTTTGGATCCTCCATTTCTGCTACTCGGGGCTCACGTCTTGGTGGAGGGACCTGGATCCTACCCCCTTTCAGGAGTAGGTCGAAGATAGGTTTAACATGACTATCTTCAAATGAGTAATTGACCTTAGGCCACGGACCTTCTGCCTGTTTTTGTTCGGGCTTCGGAGTCGCATCATTGACCATGGCTTGCTCGCCCTTGTTGTCCCGGTTAGTAGTGGCACCTCTGTTGCTGTTATTGGAGGTGGACCCAGGACGTCTGCCCTTATCTTCTTCATCAAGGGTATGTAATCCCAACTGCCGAGCCTTCTTCAATTTTGCCTCTGCGTTGGTAGCGCTTATGATGAAGGTCGTCCAATTTCTAAATTGATCGTCACCCATCCAGAGGCTAATTACAGGGAGCAGCTTTTTCTGGCAGATTTCAATCAAGGAGCTCTCAGAATTGCCTTGGGGCAATTTTATTATGGTTTGGCGAACCGCTCGATATAGTTTCTTATCAGCTCCCTCTCTCCCTGAACGACGTCCATGAGAGATGACATCGTCACATCATACCCCACTTCGTAGAATCTCTACAGGAACATGTGCTTGAAGCCATCAAAATAGTAAATACAGTTGTCAGGAAGGTTGTGGTACCAGTCGAATGCGATCCTCTCCAATACTCCGATGAATAGTCGCATGAGGATGGCGTCACTATACGACAAGTGGCCGGTTGTGACTTCAAAGTAAGTCATGTACCGACTAGCAGAGGTCTTCCCATCATACGAATCGATATGAAATGGCTTGTACCGTGGTGGAAAAGGCACATATGTCCATACAACGGGATATGGTTGTCGTATTCTGAGATCTCGAGAGGAGTCTCGGGCATTGAACATTGCCTGAAGCTCCTGGACCTCCCTCATTGCCTCCTTGGCTTCATCTATAGCTGAAGGAACGGATGGTGCTAAGGGATCATCACCCAAAGGAGGGGCGGTCGTGTTGGAGTCCGCATTACTGTGGGTTCCAAGCTTGTTTGTTCAGGCATCCTTACTAGTTGAGTTGGCAAGGCGGCTTTGATCTCGTCCACGGACTTGACCAAGGACAGGAGCATGGCTTCCAGCACTTCTAGCCATTGTCGGTCGGAAGGCGCTTCATGATCGTCGTCAGTCATAAAGACTGTTCTCACGTGGGTAGAGGTGGAGGGGATTGTGGCAGAGGTACTCTCTGTGCCGTATCCTTGTATAGAGAAATCGTCAGGGAATGTCAGAATATCATCTTCCTCCGACTCGGAAGGGGTGCTACCCCCTGTGCAAAAAGATGCATCATCTTGGTGAGGGTGGTGGTCCTCTGGGAAATCTGATTCTGTTGCAGAGTTCTGAAGGATTTCTACCCCCTGTGTGTGCTCTTGGTACACCGGGTCATCGCATACATTGAGGGGGCTGCAACCCCCAGCTTTATCTACTCTCGAGGAGGCCGAAGGTGCACCCCCGAGTGCCGAAAGCTTCTTTTTGGATCGATTGCCTAAATAGGCACCCCCTATAGTTGATGGGAACCCCAGGATGAGGGTCTCCTTGCAATACTGGCCGAGATGGCCGGGCTGGAAGAGCCTATCTTCTTTCCTTCCTTGCTAGGAGAAACTTTTTAAGTTGAATTACAGGAGGCGAACGAAAACTCGTCGTCCCCTAGAATTTGGACATGTGCTGGCTACTATAGTCGCTGGAAAACTGACTGTCGATCTTCAGGTGCTGCTGATTTGTTGCAGCAGAAGTTGATGATGACTTGGGTGCAACGACGCCCCGAGAGGGACTCATTGCATACTGGCGCTGCTGTCTTGCATTTGTGAGTAATCACGTCACGTAAGTTGGTAGGAAGCTGCTCTACCTTTGCACCAAACTTGTGAACTCGGGAATCCCAAGCACACGGGTACTTAGGCATCATGTTTGCTCCCTGATCCGTGGCTAGTAAAAGCACTTGCTCTGGATCTTCAGAGGGAGACTTCAAAAACCTACCCTGTTTGTTAGCCCTGGAGGACTGGACGCGGGTGGTTCTGTACAACTTTCTGTCAGGAGCCCGTGTAACAGTCAACGGGGCCCACTAATAGTCAGCAACTTGGACAGTTGACTGGGCTAGTTGGGCCTGCACTGCCCTAGACTTTTTTAACTTAGCACCCGAAGGCGCATAGTAAAAGAAGTCCAGATTGATACATCCCGTATCTTTAGTGAGTCGCATGGCGCCGGGCCCGCCTTAGAGGCAGTCGAACACAGAGCTTATGACAAGGCCACATTAGACGTCCTGTTTGAGGCCAGGATTAGTCGTCGTTGTTTGCCATGAAATATAAAAGAGCAGAATAATTATCGGAGGACTATACTTTTACTTCACGATACAAACTCGCTTGTACAAATAAAGCCTAGGAACGAAAGTCTAGGTACAGCAATCTAAGTACAATTGTTTATTTTAGATTTTGGGGGGTGACGATAGAGGCTCGGGAAAGCGACGGCAGCTCTGCCTTACTCCTTGGACGATCGATATGCAGCCTTGGCTCCGGAAAAGATCTGCTTGGCGTTGAATAAATGCTCTCTTTGCTCTCTCTTTTTTTCTCTCCAAGTATTCTGGTGCTCTAATCTCGAAAAAGGGGTCCTTCTGCAAGGGAATGACACCTTGCTATTTATAAGAGTAGAATGCAATCATTAGCATTTGCAATGATTGTCCCTTAAAGTGGCGGCGGCCTATTGATTGATCAATCTGGGCCATTAGTCTTGAGTGTGATGAATCTGGGCCACTAATGTAGATTGCGCCAAATCCTATCAGTATTTAATACTGATTGCAATAAATTTCCATCATGATGATTTGCTGATGTCTGCAAATCTGAATGAATAAATTTAATTCATTCTCATGCCATGTGTCCCAGATTATTAGGATTTGACCCAATCTTTGATTACAGTAAATCTGGGTTTTTGAGATTGATTGGCTTTATGACACGTGTCCTGCCACGTGGCTCAAACGTGAGCCACTGAGGAAATTTGAGCCGCATAAGGTTGACCATGTGTCAAGGCTGCTTGGGGAGTGGCCCCTGAATATTTGAACCACATAATGATGATCTGGGCTGCATGAACGTAGGCAGCCGCATAATGGGTAGCTCCTTCGTGAGCCGCATGGAGATAGTCCTCGTTAGCCGCATGGGGGAGCCTCTGCTTGAGCCGCATAAGACTGCCTCGGCCTGAGCCGTATGGGACAACTTCGACCTGAGTCACATGGGGAGCCTCCGCTCGAGCCGCATACGACTGTCTACGTGTCTAGGCTGCATGGCATTTTCTGGATCTCGGGGGATTGTGTCAGAGATTTCCTTCGTTTCCCTAGGAGTCTGTCATTATGACAGAGTCATAATTGCATCTTTGTGTCAGAACTGTCACCTTGTCAGAGCTGTCAGCCGTCAAGACATTTAATGTGGTGTGGGACAAAGAGAAGAGCTGTTTGTAGGCCACGTGGCTCCTTTCTGAGCCGCATGGAGTTTATTCGAGCCGTTTAGGCGCGTGTACCGTATGAATCCCTGAGCCGCATGAGTTCTCTGAGCCGCATAAGGCTCCCTGGCCGCATGAATCTTTCTTTATTCTTTTCCATGCTTCTACAAGACCCCCTTCAAAGTTTTCAATTTGCAAAATTGAAATACTTTGAATAAGAAGCATGGCTATGTAAAACTCTTCTGGCCGCATATGATGTCCTGGCCGCATGGATATTTCGGCCGCATGGGTGTTCTCAGCCGCAGGAACTTTTCAGGCCGCATAGCTCCTTGCCACGTGGGCATATCTTTAATTGCCTCGAATTAGTTTTAGTGCCATCTTTAGGGGAAATTCCAAAGGTTGGCTCATTAAATCTTTTGGATTTTATGTCCTGGGTGAATCTCCTTTATGAGAGAGGGGACGAAATCCGAGGCGTTGGTTTCGACTTTTCCGAGGCGGTTATTTAGTCTACGTGTCCCCCCTCTTTTGTCCTTCTATAAATAAGAGGAGTTTTGGGAGAGAATACTTCTTTTACTTTCTCCTTTGCTTCGACTCTTCCCTACCCAATTGTCATCCTCTTCTTCGATCGATAATGGCTCCCAAGAAGACCGTTGCAGCGAAGGGTAAGGCGGCGTCTTCGTCGACTGCGACGGCGAAGGACAAGAAGATTGCTTCTACTTCGACTACGGCCGCTCCTCCACCGGTCATCGCCCTTGCAGCTCACCCTGACGTTCATCCCCCCATTGCTGGTAAGGATATTGCACGAGTTAAAGAACCCTAACTGCTATGGCTACGTCGCATGCTTTATGCACGAGCCTTTGTGAGCTGCATGTTCGTCCTATGGCCGAGCTGCGAGCCGCATAAGAATAACCACTGTGACCGCATACGCGCTTCGCCAATGAAGCTGCATGAGCTATGCTGGGCCGCATAGATTTGCACAACTTTTGTCTGTCACGCGGTCAGTGCGAACTTTATTCTCCCCTGAGGGCCTTATGAGAGCACTGCCGCATAAACCTTCACTGAACGGGGCCGCATAAGTGTTCCTCTGAGATTGAGCTGCATAAGGCTTCATTAAGTTGGAGCAGCATAAGTTCGACAATACCTCATCAGTTCTTTTTGTCCATCTTTTTTTAACTTATCTCTTTCTGTCTTCTTCTCAGTAAATTTGCCGGTTAATGCTGCTGGAGAACCCCTGGTGGGTCGTGTCCAATATCCTCTGGGCTATAGGTACGACCATATAGTTAGGCGTATGGCAGACCAGTTTCCTAGTGACGAGCCTCCGGCGAGATTGAAGGCCCTCAAGAACCAGCCTATGCCGCAGTGTCGGCGGTAGAACGTTGTCCTAGGTTACTATCTAATCAACAACTCACGCAATTATATAATATACTTGTCAAATCTCAACACTGAACGGAGGACAAGTATAAATATAATGAATCTCAATCACAGTCTAAGAACGATAAGATAACACAGAAATTTATAACTAAAGACTAACAACAACATTTATAAACTACTAAATAATAATATCTCAAACAAACTCAAATACAAACTCGTATTTCAAGTTATTACAATTCAAATTCTAAAACATGAAAACTAAACCAAGTCTATTAGCTAGTCTCCCGATCACTCCTGAGTGTCGGGGCCATAGGTTGCTAAGTCATCTCCTGCTCCAAGACAAGTAGGGCAAACGTCCTCAGGGCAGTCATCTGTAATATTTTCAACAGGTCCAGTCAGGACAGGAACAACTACAAATCATCAAAAAATTCCAAGTAAATGACAGAGAACTATAAAGCAGTTATAGACAGTTTTATTGATGAATATGGTAGTTTGTATACAGGTGATGGTATAGAGAAACAGTTAAGATACAAGGAAAGTAACGCAAATAAAACAAGAGAAGAATCATAGCAAATAAGACTATAAATAGAACTAACTGAACTAGAACAACATGATATAAGTCCAGAATATAAATGTAACAAGTGCAAAACCCAAGTAAATCCAGACAACATGAATCTGATACCAGGTGATTCCAGTACAAGATGAGTCCAGTGTAAGATAATTCCAGTCAGTGATCAAAAATTCCAGGGTGAGTCCAGCCTATAGTCTAACAGTGTGTTTTAAAATACCGAGATCGACATGTAAACGGCTGTAGGTAATACGGCACACCACACACTTGGCCACGTGTGGGATGGCTATCGTTCCAGAATAATTCCAAGGGAGTGGTTCCAGTATTTGGGAATGTTCACATGTCTACTCCAATATTTTTCCGCCCACAAGTATAAGTGAATCCAGAAAACGACACGAGAAATAGAGATGAGTCCAGCCAAACATAATGATACCAGCAAAAGATTCCAGAGTAATTCCAGTAGGTGGTTCCAGTAGTGATTCCAGAGGGTGGTTCCAGTAGTGATTCCAGTAGGTCGTTCCAGTAGTGGTTCCAGAAGGTGATGCCAGTAGTGGTTCCAGAAATAGAGGCCAGACAGATGGTATGTGTGTCGCATACATTAATCCAGAATTACCCACACAAGTTGTAAGAATCACATAAAACTAACTAGAACTGAAGTACAGTAAATGACATACTACAACAAAAATACCTTTTAATGACGCTTGATAAGTGAATTTTATGACGGCTGATAAAGAAGCGTCATCAAAGTTCAGCAAGACTAGATTCTATGACGGTTTACAATAAAAACGTTATTGATAGTCCTCCAGTGAATCGAGCGTTATGAAAAAAAGTACGAAAATTTAAGTCGAAACCTCGACTCCCCCGCAATTTTCCCGCACTTACGAACAATTCTAAACCCTCATCCTCTCTCTTTCTCCTTCTCCTTCTTCCTCCGCTCCCCAACTCCCCAACTTGCCACTTCCGCTCTCCTTCTCCCCGCTCCCCCACTTAAGAAAAAGCCTAAACCCTGCCTCTCCTTCTCTCTCTATAACCCTAACCCTAATTTTCCCCCCTTCTCCAAACTCTAACCCTAAATCCCAGAAGAAAAAAAAGTCGGAAAAGAAAGAAGATAGGAGAATGGGAGGAGGCAACAGTCAGAAGGCCAAGATGGCTCACGAGAAAAACCTCGAGAAGCAGAAGGCCGCAGGCAAAGGTCAGTCGGACCCCTCTTCCTTTCCTCTTTCATCGATCCCCCTCAATTTCTTTCCTTTATTTTAGGTTTCCTGGCAAATAATTGATCGATCGATCAAAATCTTTTTTTCTCTTTCTTTTTGCAGGAAGCCAGCTGGAATCAAACAAGAAAGCCATGACGATTCAGGTCTCTCTTCCGTACTCCCTTTCTTTCTTTGGATCTGGTGGATCTTGATCCTTTTTGTTAGAATTTAGTAGATTTTTGTTATGGTTCACCTGAAATTTGTACTTAATAGGCAGGAAAATGAGGGTTTTTTTTACCATGGTTATTGTACTTAATCTTTATTGTCCAATATTTCGAAATATTTTGCAACAAAGTAAAACAAAAAATGTCAAACAAATCTAAGAATATAGTTTTGATATTATATACATCCTGGACTTCTGCTCTTTAATTTTTACAAGAAACACACAAATATGTGACTGAACTTAATCCAAAATAAGTAAAGCTATTGGACACTCTGACCTTGTTAAAACTAGAACCAATCTTTCACGAATTAGATGAGGTCCAGTTAACTAACTCATGGAATGGAATTATAATCCAATACTGCAAAAAGTTAGTTCTGATTTTCAAGTGAAAAGTCTTCACTTGTACATATTCATGTGCAAATAGCTAGTTCTATAATACTATGAAAAAGTGTAACCCTCTTGGATTTTCCAATCTCTGTAAATAGGAACATGAACAAGTGTTTGGTGGGAAGATGCATAATAGTTGATCCTGTATCTCTGTTCTTACTTTCTTTTGGTATATCCACACTATGTCCTTACATACGTATATACAATACTTACATATGCATGTGTGCACAGACACAGCCCCACACATATATAGACATGCATACAAGCTACATACGCGTAAATTCATAATTATATCCCACAATTTTAGGGCTGTCTACATGAATCCATTTTTTTCCTGTTCAGCTCCCCAAGGGTCTCCTTTATAACATTAGCAACTATCCTCACTTACTATGTACAATTATCCTTCATTGGTGGGGTTGGCTACATAAATCCCTCTATCGGGAGCTCTATTAAGGGTGATCTAATGTCAGCAACTATCACATAGGTACTTCTTAGGACACTTGCAATATGATTCTGTAAACAAGTTTGGAGTCACGAGTCACTGATCTTTTTTCAGCAGCTGTATTGTTTACTCTGGGTCCATTTGTAACTGGAATTATGTGCATCAAAGGCAAACGAGGGGAGCCATTTTGGTGTTATGTAGACTGAAACTTTTAAGATAAGTAAACCAGTTGGTTACTTTGATGCACTTCATTCCCTTTCCTTTTTCTGCAGCTAAATGTTTTAATTTTTGATGCATTTCTAAGGAAGCATTCTCCCTCACCTAATTGACCTTCTTTGTCCACGGAGATAGTATGTATTTACTTAGGACACAGTTTGGAAATGATTTTAAAATGATAGCCAGCCATTGAGGTTATCAGAAGATATAACATAGTGCAAGTGTACAACTTTTGGACAGTTTATGTCTACACTCGTATAGTGCATGAATATTGATGAATTTTGTTAAAAATTCAAGTCATACAAAATAGTTGAAATCGAGGGTTCTGGTACTAGGCCTTGTGACATACTCAGAAGTTTTTTTTTTACTATTTTAGGTTTTATGTTGTAGGGCTTATGATAATTGGAAAGCATTGTTTGCACTTGTGTCTATTTTTTTCTTCTTCTGGTTAGAAATTTTGAGAAATGATACGGGCTTCGATATCTATTATTCTTGGGTTTAATCTTTCTAATTGAGGTTGTTTTCTTTTCTGTTACAAGATAAAGTAAATTTTATTCTCTAAATATACATTATTATTATTTGGAACAGATAACACAATTTTTAGATTCTCAAGGTTTTCTTGATTATGTGGAAAGATGTATCGATTCCGGAGATCGAAGGCAGTCATAATCTTCTTGACAAATTACAAAATGTAACAGGAAGGGGTCTGAGCCCTAGTACTATCTTTCCTTCTATGCTGGAAGAGCCTGAGATTATAACTATAACAGAACCTGATGCTGAAGATGCAGGTTTACCAAAAGTTTCTTTCAGCAGTACATTCATATTTATTATTGCTTCAAATTAGTCTAGTTAATCTTATACAGTTTGCTTGGATTTGTCAGTGCTAAAGAGTTCTTTTTTTAGTGCTAAAGAGTTGGTTTTTCAATTTTTGTGTTCTCTTGAGGACTTATAAATTTTTTCTTCCATCTTTTTCAGGTGATAAATGTCGTTATGATCGATTTCCTTTGAACGTCAGGACAGAAAAGCAAGAAGAGAAGCGCAGATCAATAAGAAGTAAGAAGTTTTAATCAGGGAGTAAGAAGTTTTTAGGTGATAAATGCCGTTATGATCGATTTCCCAAATTTGCTTCATTCCATTCATTTACAAGAGTAAAAAGTTTTAATCAAGTAGCAAGATTCTTCTTTCCTATTCAATAACCAAATTGCTTTATTCCATTCATGTTCCCTTTAATGTAGGAAGCATTGGATTCTAATTGTTGTTGAGCTCTCTACCTTTAATGTTTACTGGTTGGACTCGCTGTGTTTTAAACCGAGAGGAGATATTAAGTTGTTTTTCAATACGTGAGTGAAATTATTATTATTGTTGTTAATATTTTAATAAATGTGTATATTCTAATGTTAGTATATATAATTATTTTCTACTAGTGGCCTCAACACAGCATATATTGGTGGTAAAAGATCAAATAGAAGTCTTACTTGGAAATTACCCAAGGTAATCAAACTAATATATGACTTATTATAATCATTGACATTATATTCTCTTACAAATAACATCTTCATGTAGGTCCCGAAACAACCTGGAGGTTATGAATGCGGATATTTTGTTATGAAATATATGCGGGATCTCATGGAAGACCCCTCTCCTACTATTGAGTCAAAGGTAAGTTGTTCATTAATTTAATTCTTAATTACTTTTCTGAAATTATACAAACTAATGTAACTATTTTTTGACTTTTTAGCTAAAAACATTGGCTGGAAAATCAACATACACGCAGGAAGAACTAGATGATGTCCGATGCGAATTCATCGAATTCGTTGCCAATCATATGGATACATGAGGGTCAAGGTACTCATTTCACTCATTTCTATTACTGATACGAGACACCATCACATGGACACAATACACTCAAGACACTCACTAAACTATGACTGATAGTCCTACCCTCTGTTCTGTTTGTCGAACATCAATTTGTGGTTATGGATTTGTTAGGGTTTGTGGATTTGTTGTGGATTTTGAAACATCAATCACAGCTTTGATTTTCAATCAAATAGCATAAGCTTTTCCCATATTTCTTCTACTTTGCTGCTATGGATAAGAATAATACTTCAATTCATATTTAAGTTAATAACAAAAGATAAAATGTTTCATGTGCTATTTATGCATTTCTTGTATGATCAAGTGGTTTAGGCATCTTTTGGGAATTTCTTATATAAAGGAACTGGAAATGTTTCATGTGCTGTTTATGCATCTCTTGTATGATCAAGTGGTTTAGGCATCTTTTCGAAATTTCTTATATAAAACATTTTTGGCCTACCTGGAAATGTAGCCTACCTGAAATTTCTTATATAAAACATTTTTGAACTGGAAATGTAGCCTACTGCTTTGGCCTGGCCTGCTGCCACTTGCCCTACCTGCAGGCAATAGCCTGAAGCCTTGGCCCAACATCTGCAGCATCAGTGGCCTTAGCCAACATCTGCTGTCACTTGCCTACAGTAAGTCAAGCTGGAAAGGGGGAGGGGGAATGAGTCCCCTGCTGCTGCTAATGTAGCCTACTGCCACTTGCCCTACCTGCAGGCAATAGCCTCAGGCCTTATAAGCCAACATCTTTTTGATAGTTACATTATATATACACAAGATGAATCTGACAGAAACTCCACACAACAGTTTTCCACAACATATGTTGAATTGTGATCTTATAAATGTGTGTTTTTAATCAGGACTTATATCATTATATCACATTTATTAATCCTTGTTTTATCTTTTGCAGGGTACATGTGCTGTGGACACAGGTTTTCATGTGAGTAAGTTGTATGTTATGGTGTGGGATATGTGGATAGTTTTAATGTAAAGTGTACTAGCTATATTGGATGCTGATCTATAGATTTTGTGAAGATGTATATATATATGGCCTGAGAAATGTGGAATGATAGCTAAAGTGTACTCTATTTTGAGACAATGGAATGTACCCTATTTTGAGACAATGAAATGGAGATTAATGTTACATTTCAATATTTTGTTGTGAATATGGTTCAAATTAAGTGGTTGTTTTTGAATTGAATTGAGCAGGGTTTGGAAAGTATAACATGCAATATAGAGCGTTATAAATGTTATACAAATGACCAATCATAACGCTTTCAAAATGTCCTGACTCCAGCCATATTAAATATTCATAACGTTTTTACATAACTATCCATAACGCTTTGAAAATAGAACGTAGTAGAAATTCATACTATTAATGACGTTTCCGGACGATTTATCTATAACGCTTTGAAAAATATTTATAACACCCGCTTTCATAACGCTTGGATTAAGAAAAAAACCGTCATGGTTCGTCATTAATGACGGTTTTTAGCCGTCATTAAAGGGTATTTCTGTTGTAGTGACAAGTAAATAAAAGAACTATCAGAGAATGTACTCGCCTGTTACTCTGAAAAGAGTAATGAAATATCAGATGTCTGCACAGGAGTCACAATATCCTAAATAGAGCAGTATGGGTTATGACATATTTAAAATAAGGTAAATAAAATCTGCGATGCAATCTACATGATTTCTAGGTCAAACTAGGTCTAAGTCAAACCTTGGTCAATTACACTAGTCAACTAGGTCAATCCTAGTCCAGACATGTCTCACTGGGCCTAACCAAGCTTATACTAGCAACCAAGCAACAATCACCGAGCCACAAGCATCACACATTATATATATCATATATATAAATACACATGGCTATACTACAATATGAATACATTATATACATATCTATTCATAGGGAGAGAGCAATTGTGAGTGCCAAAGTACAAGATGAAAGTGTGTGTGTTGAGACATAAGGCAGTGCAATACAAGGTCACCTACATAGATTACTTGGATATGCATTTCATTTTACATTTACACTATGTATACAATACTAGCATTCACTACATCTTGCATATCTATATGGCTACATGGGTATGTATACATAGATGCTTGCATTATTTATATACTTACATAGATGCATTTAAAAGATAGGTATACACTTTTACACACATTCATATAAGGATACATATATAGATAGTTACATGGCATATATACATAGGTACAAACATGGGTGTATAGTTTTAGTATGCATTCACGATCTTGCCAATTACCTTGCATATAAATGTACATTCATACATACTTGTATAAATAGATAGGTACTTAGACCTATTCATACACATTCATATATGCATAGACTCATGCACAGCCTTCACATTACACTACATGCACATAAACTTGCATACATATTCCCATTCATCTATTCAGTCAAACTTGAATTTCATTTAACCCCATTCTCGGATTTCAGCTTGTAAAAGTATGTTGAATAGAGGGATACAAGGAAAGTAGGGGGTTCAGTCTATGTTCAGGTCACTGTCATGCATTTCAGACTTCTTAAAAACTTCACATTTCAGTTACAATCAAAAGGGTTTTAAGTGGTGTCATGCAAATGGTAGGGAAAATGGAATTAGTGTACACAATCTCTGAAATTAGGAAACCAAAATGGCAGTTCCTAAACAGCCTACACATGGCTGATACTAAACCCAAACATAATCTCCATGTGCTTCAATTTCAGATTCCAGTTTGAAAGGCAATGGGGTATATGTGTGTGTGTTAGAATACATGACTGTGGGGTTGTGTACATATGCAGTTAGATGACAGTGACTTAGTGCTCTTGTGTCTCAGACATAGGACTTTATTGACAGGAAAACAAATGTTCACAGGATTGTATTGTAATAGTGTGAGTGTCATGACAGGTTTACATGGGACATGGCAATGAGTCAATGTATGTGTGTGTTGTGTCAATGGTGATGATAGGATTTGCTATCAGTAATAGGACCATGACAATGGTAGTTTAATCCAACTAATTTCGAAATCCCTTTCCCCTATATCAACACAACCTATCATTCATATAATACAATTACACAAAAATGTGAACTCAATCATGACAGTTTAAAATCCTACAAAATCTCAGGTTCTCAGGAATCCTGAGAACAATGACATGTCTTAACTCATATTTCATTGATCTCAAACTCAGTTAACAGGTTCAGTGTATATATTTAATTTGACATTTAGAACCAATCCAAGTTTATGTATCAGGGAACATGATGTTTTCAGATTTCTGTTTCAAGTTAAAACTTAGTTAACACTGAATTCAAATTTAACATATACACAATTAAATCTATTTGAATTCTCAGAATTTCTCAGTGATGACCATTACAACCTTCCACTTCATTAATCTCAGGAAACATTTATTGGAAAAACTCAGGTATTTTCCAGTAAATTGACTTGGTAAATCTCAGTTTTTCAACCAATTGAACATCACCTTAAACCCAACTAAGTTCAGTCAGCAAAAAGGAATGCAGGACACCCATGGATTGATATGTTATGGGAAAAATCACTAATGAATGCAGTAGACAATTCTAATGTGCATAAATTCACATGCATACATTACAATCTATCATGAATTTGCATTTCAGGAAATCAAACATATATTAGTATTGTGTCTCAGGTTGACCCACATATTAACAGTGAATTCGAATTTAACCTATAAACAGTTACATCTATTTGAATCCTCAAGGTTCATTACAGAAATCAAAACTCATTTACATGTGAATCATAGTTAACATCTAAAACAGTAAATCAAAATCCCAGTTTTAATCCTCACTGCAAACTTCGACTGATACCTGAGTTTTCTCATTTCAAAAACCAAATCAAACCATTGAATTTAACAAACAGACATGTAGGTTTGTGTACCATGTGTCATGTGTCTAGGGGGTATGATTTGTGTCCACTAGAGTGGACACGAAGTGTCCAAAACACTAATTTACACAGATTGTGAAAATACTGCACAGGCAGCCTCGTACGGGCATGCCAGTGTCTCGTGGATACGACACAGGTCGAACCAAGGCACGTGCTCGTGTCCTGACATTTGCCAGGGATAGAGCTACATGCTCGAGTCCCTGATACGACACCACGACGTGTCCTAGTGGGACACGAAGCCCGTATCAATGAGTCCTGTGCGCGTGCAACAGTATAGTATAAAATTCATGCACTCACGATTTCGTGTCCGACACGACACAAAGTGTTATAAAACTCGAGAGGGGGTCTGTCAGTGATGGCCTCCACCTCTGTGTCAATTTACACGTGTCCACGTGTCCTACACAGAGAGATATTAGGGTCGGGTAGCAGGGCAAGTAAACGGGGTGTCGTGCAGTGAGTTCGTGTCCATTTTGGATACGGACACGACACAAAACCTAGCTCAGTCTTAGTGATTCGTGATCAACAATTAAAGATCTAATTTTCCATTCAATTAGTTTTTGAAATTAACACTATTTAATTCTAACAAACATTTCATCGAACACTTTGTTTAAAACACCGATATGTGTCTGATACGGACATAAAATGGACACGAACTCCTACCAAACTTGGGCTACACCTAGGAGAACCCTAAATGAATGCATCTATGAAAAAAAATCATGATTTTAATGGGTGTAGATAGGTTTACATATTGAGAGCTAGAATCTCAATATAAAGAGCCTCGATTCGATGTCTTCTTCGATTTTCTCCGGTTCAATCATCCTCGAACCTCGCTAGCAAGCCCCCACAAGTACCCTCTACTGTTGGGGATGATGATGCAATTGATTTGACTCAATTTGGGCTTAATTTGGATTAATGGGGAGAGTTTTAGGGAAGAATAAGTAGGGCTCTTTCTAGGGTTTGTAAAAGAGGCCAAGGCTTTGTTAATGTGACTTTATAGGAGGGGGGTCTTGTGTGGCTGTTGAAATGAGTAGGTTTAGTGTTTTAGATGAGTGGTTAGGATCACTCCACCAAATTCCTAGCCTTCCTATTGGTTAAGGCTTTCTTTTTACAAATATCTCAAAAAAAAATATCTTCTAATAATATCTAGATATTACTAACCTTGGCACTTAGTAGGGGTGTTCTAACCTTAATTTTAACCTCATGACTAATCTAGGTTAGTTTAACTTCTAGGTTAAGGCTTCACAAAAAGGCTAGCACAATATTTAATTAATATAAATTACAAATTCACAAAATTGTCAAAATGACCAAAATACCCTTAGGCTAAAAATTGGTAATTTGAATTTCTAATCACATGACTAGGCTCCCTTGGTCATGATTAGTCTCTAGGTTTAGCAAAACTATGGTTTAACTACTTAATCATCAAAATCACCAATCACTATTTTAAATAGTTTTAAATTGATTAAAAAAACCAAAAATCACAATATGATTTAAATATCATTATTAAATGATTATAATTATAAAATTTCAAAATTGCCCTCATTTGGAAAACTTGGTGTTACATGTCTACCTCCCTTAGAAGAATTTCATCCTCGAAATTAAGATGATCGTACTCCTCCTAGGTCAAGCCCCAATCAAACAAGGTCGAAAGATAACATGCAATCATAGTCCTACTGGTCGTGATTCCACAGTCTCGAACATGGCAACTACGCTATCTAGCATATCACAAACACATCCTGGCAGGTACTAATGGAAATCACACATGAAGGTGAAAGAAGAACAAGAAAGATAGACCTGCTAACCCGTCACCCATAGCGTTGGTCTACTCGACTGTCAGCACAAAAGCCCTGCCCCTCTGGGGTATATCCCTCTGATGGTACGGGGCACGGTGCTGCGCTATAGGTGGCCTAGCTTCCTCTATATAATCCATGATACTCAAGTATCATCCACACTGATATTCTATTCCATCATACTAGGGCACCATCTATATGGTATCTATTCTAAAATCTGATAATCATTCCCGTCTATCCAGAACCCTGTTATCAGAATCCTTGTTACGCCAGTAAGTACTACAATGATAATCCATAGAGTCCGCGACTAAGGTACATACCTCTAGAATCATGGTATTTAAAATTTTCGTATTACCGCTAGCTTGGCTGCGAAAACCTTAAATTCCCATACCCGAGAAATACATCCAAAATTAGACTCTATCTCATCGCCAAATCAGCTAATATGGCTATAGAAGATTCTAGATTCTATGACTGAGGCAACCTAGCCCATAATGTTATCTTGGTAGAAAATCAAGTCAATAGTGAATACCAAGAATCAAATTCAACGATGAACAAGGAAGTAGACAGAAACTGTCGGAATCGAATTTCGAGATAGTTTATAACGAGATTCTCAAAGGTCATCCCAGGAATCTTCTCAAGTAGTCTTAACTGTGATTGAGCACTCTCTCAACTAAGCCTATTTCTTAGTTCCTATCGCAGGCTGTAGTGATACTCTAGTTCGAATACCACTACATAAACTCGACCTGCATGGGCCACCACTAAAAATATGTCACGACCCGCACCCTGGAGTAAGGGCACGAGAAGTGGGTACGTCCAGCCTACGCCGCAGTGTCGGCGGTAGAACGCTGTCCTAGGTTACTATCTAATCAACAACTCATACAATTATATAATGTACTTGTCAAATCTCAACTCCGAACGGAGGACAAGTATAGATATAATGAATCTCAATCATAGTCTAAGAACGATAAGATAACACAGAAATTTATAACTAAAGACTAACAACAATATTTATAAACTACTAAATAATAATATCTCAAACAAACTCAAATACAAACTCGTATCTCAAGTTATTACAATTCAAATTCTAATACTTGAAAACTAAACCAAGTTTACCAGCTAGTCTCCCGATCACTCCTGAGTGTCGGGGTCATAGGTAGCTAAGTTATCTCCTGCTCCAAGGCAAGTAGGGCAAACGTCCTTAGGGCAGTCATCTGTAACATTTTCAACAGGTCCAGTCAGGACAGGAACGAGTACAAATCATCAAGAAATTCCAAGTAAATGACAGAGAACTATAAAGCAGTTATAGACAGTTTTATTGATGAATATGGAACTTTGTATACAGGTGATGGTATAGAGAAACAGTTAAGATACAAGAAAAGTAAGGCAAGTAAAACAAGAGAAGAACCATAGCAAATATGACTGTAAATATAACTAGCTGAACTAGAACAACATGATATAAGTCCAGAATGTAAATGTAACAAGTGCAAAACCTAAGTAAATCCAGACAACATGAATCTGATACCAGGTGATTCCAGTAAAAGATGAGTCCAGTGTAAGATGATTCCAGTCAGTAATCAAAGATTCCAGGGTGAGTCCAGCCTATAGTCTAACAGTGTGTTTTAAAATACAGAGATCGACATGTGAACGGCTGTAGGTAATACGACACACCACACACTTGGCCAAGTGTGGGATGGCTATCGTTCCAGAATAATTCCAAGGGAGTGGTTCCAGTATTTGGGAATGTTCACATGTCTACTCCAATATTTCCCCGTCCACAAGTACAAGTGAATCCAAAAAATAACACAAGAAATAGTGATGAGTCCAGCCAAACATAATGATACCGGCAAAAGATTCCAGAGTGATTCTAGTAGGTGGTTCCAGTAGTGATTCCAGAGGGTGGTTCCAGTAGTGATTCCAGTAGTGGTTGCAGAAGGTGATGCCAGTAGTGGTTCCAGAAATAGAGGCCAGACAGATGGTATGTGTGTCGCATACATGAATCCAGAATTATCCACACGTGTTGTAAGAATCACATAAAACAAACTAGAACTGAAGTATAGTAATTGATAAGTAAATGAAAGAACTATCAGAGAATGTACTCACCTGTTACTCTGAAAAGAGTAATAAAATATCAGATGTCTGCACCGGAGTCACAATGTCCTAAATAGAGCAGTATGGGTTATGACTTGTTTAAAATAAGGTAAATAAAATCTACGATGCAATCTACATGATTTCTAGGTCAGACTAGGTCTAAGTCAAACCTTGGTCAATTACACTAGTCAACTAGGTCAATCCTAGTCCAGACAAGTCCCACTGGGCCTAACCAAGCTTATACTAGCAACCAAGCAACAATCACCGAGCCACAAGCATCACACGTTATATATATCATATATATAAATACACATGGCTATACTACAATATGAATACATTATATACATATCTATTCATAGGGAGAGAGCAATTGTGAGTGCCAAAGTACAAGGTGAAAGTGTGTGTGTTGAGACATAAGGCAGTGCAATACAAGGTCACCTACATAGATTACTTGGATATGCATTTCATTTTACATTTACACTATGTATACAATACTAGCATTCACTACATCTTGCATATCTATATGGCTACATGGGTATGTATACATAGATGCTTGCATTATTTATATAGTTACATAGATGCATTTAAAAGATAGGTATACACTTTTACACACATTCATATAAGGATACATATATAGATAGTTACATGGCATATATACATAGGTACAAACATGGGTGTATAGTTTTAGTATGCATTCACGATCTTGCCAATTACCTTGCATATAATGTACATTCATACATACTTGTATAAATAGATAGGTACATAGACCTATTCATACACATTCATATATGCATAGACTCATGCACAGCCTTCATATTACACTACATGCACATAAACTTGCATACATATTCCTATTCATCTATTCAGTCAAACTTGAATTTCATTTAACCCCATTCTCAGATTTCAGTTTGCAAAAGTATGTTGAATAGAGGGATACAAAGAAAGTAGGGGGTTCAGTCTATGTTCAGGTCACTGTCATGCATTTCAGATTTCTTAAAAACTTCACATTTCAGTTACAATCAAAAGGGTTTTATGTGGTGTCATGCAAATGGTAGGGAAAATGGAATTAGTGTACACAATCTCTGAAATTAGGAAACCAAAATGGCAGTTCCTAAACAGCCTAGACATGGCTGATACTAAACCCAAACATAATCTCCATGTGCTTCAATTTCAGATTCCAGTTTGAAAGGCAATAGGGTATATGTGTGTGTTAGAATACATGACTGTGGGGTTGTGTACATATGCAGTTAGATGACAGTGACTTAGTGCTCTTGTGTCTCAGACATAGGACTTTATTGACAGGAAAACAAATGTTCACAGGATTGTATTATAATAGTGTGAGTGTCATGACAGGTTTACATGGGACATGGCAATGAGTCAATGTATGTATGTGTTGTGTCAATGGTGATGATAGGATTTGCTATCAGTAATAGGACCATGACAATGGTAGTTTAATCCAACTAATTTCGAAATCCCTTTCCCCTATATCAACACAACCTATCATTCATATAATACAATTACACAAAAATGTGAACTCAATCATGACAGTTTAAAATCTTACAAAATCTCAGGTTCTCAGGAATCCTGAGAACAATGACATGTCTTAACTCATATTTCATTGATCTCAAACTCAGTTAACATGTTCAGTGTATATATTTAATTTGACATTTAGTACCAATCCAAGTTTATGTATCAGGGAACATGATGTTTTCAGATTTCTGTTTCAAGTTAAAACTTAGTTAACACTGAATTCAAATTTAACATATACACAATTAAATCTATTTGAATTCTCAGGATTTCTCAGTGATGACCATTAAAGCCTTCAACTTCATTAATCTCAGGAATCATTTATTGGGAAAACTCAGGTATTTCCTAGTAAATTGACTTGGTAAATCTTTGTTTTTCAACCAATTGAACATCACCTTAAACCCAACTAATTTTAGTCAGCAAAAAGGAATGCAGGACACCCATGGATTGATATGTTATGGGAAAAATCACTAATGAATGCAGTATACTATTCTAATATGCATAAATTCACATGCATACATTACAATCTATCATGAATTTGCATTTCAGGAAATCAAACATATATCAGTATTGTGTCTCAGGTTTACCCACATATTAACAGTAAATTCGAATTTAACCTATAAACAGTTACATCTATTTGAATCCTCAAGGTTCATTACAGAAATCAAAACTCATTTACATGTGAATCATAGTTAACATCTAAAATAGTAAATCAGAATCCCAGTTTTAATCCTCACTGTAAACTTTGACTGATACCTGAGTTTTCTCATTTCAAAAACCAAATCAAACCATTGAATTTAACAAACAGACATGTAGGTTTGTATACCATGTGTCATGTGTCTAGGGGGTATGATTCGTGTCCACTAGAGTGGATACGAAGTGTCCAAAACACTAATTTACACAGATTGTGAAAATACTGCACATGCAGCCTCGTGCGGGCATGCCAGTGTCTCGTGGACACGACACAGGTCGAACCAAGGCACGTGCTCGTGTCCTGACATTCGCCAGGGATAGAGCTACATGCTCGAGTCCCTGATACGATACTACGACGTGTCCTGGTGGGACACGGAGCCCGTATCAGTGAGCCCTGTACGCGTGCAACAGTGTAGTGTAAAATCCGTGCACTCACGATTTCGTGTCCGACACGACACGAAGTATCATGAAACTCGAGGGGGTTCTGTCAGTGATGGCCCCCACCACTGTGTCAATTTATACGTGTCCATGTGTCCTACATAGAGAGATATTAGGGTCGGGTAGCAGGGCAAGTAAACGGGGTGTCGTGTAGTGAGTTCGTGTCCGTTTTGGACACAGACACGACACAAAACCTAGCTCAGTCTTAGTGATTCATGATCAGCAATTAAAGATCTAATTTTCCATTCAATTAGTTTTTGAAATTAACACTATTTAATTCTAACAAATATTTCATCGAACACCTTGTTTAAAACACCGATACGTGTCCGATACGGACACGAAATGGACACGAACTCCTACCAAACTTGGGCTACACCTAGGGGAACCCTAAATGAATGCATCTATGAAGAAAAATCATGATTTTAATGGGTGTAGATAGGTTTACCTATTGAGAGCTAGAATCTCAATGTAAAGAGCCTCGATTGGATGTCTTCTTCGATTTTCTCCGGTTCAATCATCCTCGAACCTCGCTAGCAAGCCCCTACAAGTACCCTCTACTGTTGGGGATGATGATGCAATTGATTTGACTCAATTTGGGCTCAATTTGGATTAATGGGGAGAGTTTTAGGGAAGAACAAGTAGGGCTTTTTCTAGGGTTTGTAAAAGAGGCCAAGGCTTTGTTAATGTGACTTTATAGGAGGGGGGGGGGGGGGTCTTGTGTGGCTGTTGAAATGAGTAGGGTTAGGGTTTTAGATGACCTTAATTTTAACCTCATGACTAATCTAGGTTAGGTTAACTTCTAGGTTAAGGCTTCACAAAAAGGCTAGCAAAATATTTAATTAATATAAATTACAAATTCACAAAATTGTCAAAATGACAAAAATACCCTTAGGCTAAAAATTGGTAATTTGAATTTCTAATCATATGACTAGGCTCCCTTGGTCACGGTTAGTCTCTAGGTTTAGCAAAACTAGGGTTTAACTAGTTAATCATCAAAATCACCAATCACTATTTTAAATAGTTTTAAATTGATTAAAAAAACACCAAAAATCACAATATGATTTAAATATCATTATTAAATGATTATAATTATAAAATTTCAAAATTGCCTTCATTTGGAAAACTGGGTGTTACAGCGTAACTGATGACGACGCTTTTATCTTCCGCTATCGTAACGAGTCTTGGAAGTACGAGACCATGCATGCTTGCCGGATGCCCTGGCGAGGGAAGATATGTACAACATTTTTGTATCTGTCCCTCGTTTTACTGCTGAAGAAATAGCGGTTGTTCATCTTGACGGGATTGCGCCCCCTCAACTTCTGGACGGCCAGATGCTCCTGTGGCTGCGTAACATCCCCCCTCTCATCTGGTGTATTGCAACCGTAATACTGTCTTTCTGGAGCCTTATCTGCCTAGCAGGTTTGCCCGACAGTTTGGATACAACCAGCTCTTTCTAGACCGTTCCAGTTCATGTCTGGGTCTTGAAGATAGCATCCTTGACGGCATCAGGGCATGGCATTACTATGATACATTCCATACCCGTACCATTTTCTCGGTCCCTGCTATTAAGGCATCAGTAAAGATCTTGTATATGGCAGCTCTGTACCATGTGATCATGGCGAACAAGCCCCCTGTCGGTTTTAGCCCGGGTGCCAGTTTTATTTTTGGCACTGGCTTGGATGAGACCCCTCAAGGGGCCAAGACGAGGAAGAAGAATAGAGCTGAAGTACCAGACTCAGACTCCAATGCTGCGGATGATGAGGATGATGAGCGTGATGTAGATAAATCTTCCTTTCCGGTGGAAGACGCTGGGGCGGATCACCCGCCTACTTCATTAAATGAGGTGATGGCGGATCAGCCATCCGTCGCATCTGGCTCTGTACGAAAGCGTAGCAGACAAACTTCCCCTGTTGGCGGTATTCGTCACTTAAGAAAATTGGCTGTGACCAGACATCGCAGGCTAACTATAACGGAGAGAGGCGAGGAAGTCGATCTCGCTTCGGAGGTAAAGCGAGTTCCTACTATTTTTGTTCAGTTCTTCTTCTCTTCTAGTTTTGACCTTAGTCATTTTCCTTCCCTTCTGTAGGTGTTAGAAGAAGAGGAATCTCAAGTTGCCGAGGTCACGACTCGAGATGATGGGGGCTTCAATGAACCTTTCCCTGAAATTGCTGAATTTTATCAAGATGACGTTGATCGCGTCGTACCTCCCTCCGGGGTGGTTGGGATAGAAGAACCCGTCGAATTTAACTTGGAGGTTACGGGCAAAGTGGTCATGTCAGCTACGTACGAGCTGCAGCCTCCATGTTTCTCCCCTGGTAAGATAAGCCGAATCTTAACCTGCGAGGAGGCCTATCTGCTCTATCATCACATCCTTCAGGTAACGTCGATTGATTATTGTTCTGGGCATACAGGTCCTACCTCTCTAGTACCGAGGATGGACATTATTGAGATGAACTATGCCGAAGGGGCACTGGTGGAGAGGAGCGTACCTCTTCCCCTTCTGGCTTGTCTTGAGGGGCCTCCCACGGGCTCGAGTTCGGAAAGTTAGGTGATGGGACAGCCACGGCAGGGGACGATGGTCCTTGCATCCTCTTCTGCTCGGGCAGCTCCGAGAGTCGACCTCTCTGCCCTACCGAGTGTCCAGGCTCTTCGGGTGGCGGAGTAAGAGTTAGCCGCTATCCGTGCATCGTTCTGCTCGGACTCTGTCCCCCTGGTGGCAAGTTCTAGCATCACTCCTCCGATATTGCCGGCCATGTAGAAGCATGGAAAATATCAGAATGATGGTCTATGCGGCTCGGAACAGGAGAACCCCATGCGGCTCATACAGGAGCAGTCCCATGCGGTTCTGAGAGACTCTCAGTCTCATGCGGCTCGGGGCAGGAGAGTCCATGCGGCTTACATAGGGACAGTCCCATGCGGTTCAAAGAGTCCCCCAGCCACATGCGGCTCAGAAGTACATGCGGCTCACATACGACCAACAGAGATATGCGGCTCGATCAACACCACGTGCCCCCCATGGGATCCCTTCACACAGCTGGCCATCGAGTAATGGCCTTATTCAATGCTCTGCCATGATTTAACAACTGACGGCTCTGACAAGAAGTGTCATGATGGTCCTGTCATAATGACAGACTCTTCGAGAACGGAAGAAAATCTCTGATACGATCCAAGATTACCACGTGGCTACTCCCATGCGGCTCAATTGAAGAACAGTTTCATGCGGCTGGCAAGAATCATCTTCCTGCGGCTCACCAAGAAGCCATCCCATGCGGCTCGCAAGTACTATACCTATATGGATCACTGAGATGCTGTCTCATGCGGTTTATGGATATCATGCGGCTCTGGCAAAGTCTACCATTAAGACACGTGGCAGAGATTAGATTGCCCCCACAATTTGACAGCTGGTAGCAAGGATGATTATGAGATACAAATCAATCTGAGATTTACCAGATCCTAATGACCATATTTAACGTTATCCTCATAATTAATGAGATCAGGTCATATCATTCATGATCAAGCCAATGGGACACGTGGTGAGAGATCCAAGCTTGACACAACCAATCATGAAGATTTAAAGCAATCAGCATTAATCATTCACATAATTCAATACTATCCCTATTTATGGCCCAGATCCTTCACGCTTAAAACTAATGGTCCAGATTGATTAAACATCAGGCCGCCGCCACTTTGAGAATGGGTAATCATCCAAACCCTAATGATGCCTCCACTCCTATAAATAAGTAAGGTGCCATTCCCTTGCGAGATATACAGAGAGACTCCCCCAATAATCAGAGAGAAAATATACACAGAGAGAGAGAAGCCAGAAGAATAATAGAGGGAGAACAAGAAGAGCATTTTTTCATCAACGCCAACCATCTCTTCACAGGAGCCAAGGCTGCATACCGATCGTCCAAGGAGTAAGGCAGGGCTGTCGTTGCCTTCCTGAGCCTCTATCGTTACCCCCCAGAATCTAAAATAAATAATAGTACTTAGACTGCTGTACCTAGGTTTTCGTCCCTAGGCTTTCTTTGTACAAGCGAGTTTGTAATGTGAAGTAAAAGTTCGGTCCTCCGATAATTATTCTGTTCTTTTATATTTCATGGTAAACACGATGGCGACTCTGCTGGGGACAAACTTCTCCACGGCTGAGGAGTTGGTGACGCAATCGGATGCAGTCAAGCTTGGCTCCATGCAACAAAAGATGGTAGCCCGGTTCGACCAACAGGAGTTCGAAGAAATGCTCTCCGATAAGAGCGCTGGCCCGGTCCAGAATCGAGCCCGCACAAAGAAGGCCCGCAAGGAGTGGAGACCCCGATCCTTCGTTCCTACTGAAGCTCTTGTAGAGATACCCTCTGTTGTTTAAGACGGCGAGCAAGACTCTCCTGCGGCCCTACTTCAGACTGTAGATAACTCTGCTGTCCCCAAGTCCGACAGAAGAAAATACTACGATGCTGGACTTGCAGGGGCAAAGAGGAACTCTACGCGATCCGAGCCGCATAAGGGTGCTAGCCGCATGGAAAAAGCTCATACGGCTACATCCGCTAGCCGCATGAAGAAAACTCATACGGTCACATCTGTCAGCCGCATAGCTTATGCGGCTACAGTCGCCAACCACATGGATAAAGCCTATGCGGTTACTGAAGACAATCGCTTGCAGAAAACCCATACGGCCACAATTGCTAACCGCATGCGGCCAGCCTACACGATCGTGACTCCTACTAATCGTACCAAAGCAACTCATCCGGCAGCTAAGGACAACCGCATACAGACAGCCTGCACGGTTTCTAATCCTGGCCGTATAGCGTCCGTTCCACGCTCCTCTCGATCAGTCTTCGACCGTCTCTCATACGATCCTGACCCTGATAGTTCTCTGTATGATAAGCCAGACTCTGTATTCAACTTAGACTCTTCTTATTACGCACCCGCAAGTGCTAAAAAGAAGAAGTCTAGGACAGCGCGGGCTCATCAAGCCCAGTCAGCTGTCCCAACCTCTGACTATTGGGGCGTCCCGTTGACTATCACACGGGCCTCTGATAGAAAGTTGTATAGAACTGCTCGAGTCCAGCCCCCGGCGGCAAAAGGACAAAGTGGTTTCTCTGACCAGCGTGAGGCGATCCTTCACAAGCGCAAGGAAAGAGAAGGAGCTTCGGTGTGCAAAGAGTCCTCGCTTGGACGTCACTGCACCCAAATCATCGTCAACTGCTGTTGCAACAACGTGGCAGTAACGCAAGACCGGCCATCAGTCTTCCAAAGACTACAGCATCCGATCTAAGAGGACGAGGCACCTCCTATTGTCTCCTGCAATTCCACTCAGAAAGTCCCCGCCGAGGGGAAAGGGAAGAAGGCAAGCATCTTCACCCTGAAGACCTCAACCACTGCAACTAAAAGACTGTCGTCTAAACGGGTGCCCACCACCGGAGTTTTCCAAGGTACTCGCTCTAAGACGAAATCTGCTACGGTGGAAGGCCCGTCGTCCGTAACGCAGGGGGTTGCTGAGGCCGGGGGTAGCACCCCTCCGAGCCTCCACAGCAATCCAATATTCCAAGAAGACGAGCTAGGGGAGATATCTCTCCCATCAGATATAGCCGAGGCTTGCATCCCCGAGGACGTCCACGACTCTCAAGATGAAGCAAGCTCTGAGGCTGGGGATACCGTTCCCTCCGAGTCCGAGCCCGAAGAGAACATTCCCACATATCCCGATGACTTCTCGGTGTATGGGTATGACTCGGAGGGCACATCCTCCATCGTTCCTTCCATCACTCCTCATGTAAAGACGGTGTTCATGACGGACAGCAATCAAGGTGGTTCCAGCGATCGCCAACGCATCGACACTTTGGAGGCTATACTGCAGGCCTTGGTCAAGTCTGTAGATGAAATCAAAGCCGCTT
This sequence comes from Iris pallida, assembly GCA_029216955.1. Taxonomy (NCBI): domain Eukaryota; kingdom Viridiplantae; phylum Streptophyta; class Magnoliopsida; order Asparagales; family Iridaceae; genus Iris; species Iris pallida. Next base: position 14,524,540 of record JANAVB010042419.1, on the reverse strand, counting down.
TTCCGACTCTACAAGGAGAGACGCCTGGCCAAACAAGTGCGGGTCCCGCAGTCAATGCGGACTCGAATTCGGCGGCACCGAACCCGGGCAACAATCCTCCAAAAAATAACAGCCCCTACCGCGACAGATGAGGCCCGAGAAGTAAGAAGAGAGGTTCAGGAGCTCCGAGCCATGTTTCATGTCCGAAAAAATGCTCAAGACCTCAGAATACGGCAACCATACCCTGCTGAATGGAGGGATGTTCCGTTCCCACCAAGATATAAGCCGTTCAATATTAACCCGTATGATGGCAAGACCTCAGCAAGTCGGTACATCACTTACTTCGAGGTCACCACCGACCATCTGCCCCATGATGATGCTATCCTCATGCGATTATTCATTGGGGCATTGGAAGCAGTCGCTTTCGACTGGTATCGCAATCTGCCGGGCAACTGCATCCACTCCTTCGCTTGCTTCAAGCGCATGTTCTTGGAGAGATTCTACGAGGTAGGGCAGGACGTCACCATGTCCACCCTCATGGACGTCATCCAAGGGAAGAAGGAGCTGACAAGAAACTACATTGAGCGGTTCCGCCAGACCGCCATGAAGCTGTCCTCCGGAAATCCAGATTCCTCTTTAATTGAAATTTGCCAAAAAAGACTACTTCCAACGATCAGTCTCTGGATGGGCGAAAGTCAATTCAAAGATTGGAAGACGTTCATCATCAGCGCCACAAGCGCCGAAGAACGACTGAAGAAGGCTCGCCAACTGGGATTACACATCTTGGAAGGAGAAAACAAGGGCAAGTGTCCCAAAAACGATAATGGGGGTAGCCCCTCCAACAATCGGGACAGCAAGGGAAAGCAGGCTATGGTGGCCGAAATAGCACAAAAACCTGAGCCGAAGCCAGCAGACAAACAATGGCCGCAAATCACTTACTCCTTCGAAGACGGTCACGTCAAGCCCATCTTGGATATGCTTATACAAGGGGACAGAATTCAGCTTCCTCCACCAAGACGGGATACGCGGCCGGCAGAGATAGAGAACCCAAAGTACTGCCATTATCATCGCTATGTCCATCATGCTACACACGATTGCTCCCAGCTGAAACGGTACATCCAAAGCCTCATCGATTCGAACGCTCTGGCCATCGATTTCGAAGAGATAACCGTGGCAGCCAATATGGTGTCCGTACAATTCGACAGCTTCCCTCCGACGGAAACTCAAGACGGGGTGGTCCCCATCCCTCTCGCGACAATAGAGATTACCAATCTTCCACCTCCCCGAGATCAGGCTGCCGGTCTAGTACCCTCACCACATCACGAGGGGAGGTCATGTGGATCCATCCACACTTGGTGTCAGAAGTGACTCGGCCCACACCATCTTCCACCGACAAAAAGAAAAGTGGAAAAGTCAGGACCTGCCACACAATCTCGGCAGACAACGAGGAAGCTACAGCCGTCGTCACGTGGTCCGGAGCGCAATCCCAACCTGTGGTTGACAATCCAGCGGAAAATTATCAACCCACTACAACTGATGCTCCGGGACCGGCTCAGCCCTCGACGACCGACAAGCCTAGGCCGAGGGAGACTCGCTTCGACAAATCCCTCTGAAAAGATGCAGCCCAAGGGCTAGAGAGGCCCTACAACTTTGACATCTTAGCGCAATTGGCTAACACACCGGCCAAGTTGTCACTGTAAGAACTCCTAAGGCTCTCCAAGGACGTTCATATTGCATTAAGCGAAGCATTCCAAAATGCCGATGCCTATCTGGCTCAATCCAATCTCACCGGGGAGGACTCACCCGTGGATCTCCAAGACAGTACCTGTACGGGAGCAATGCCCAACATCGTCTTCACTCTGCAGGACATGCTCATCAAAACCAACCTACATGATCGCCCGCTATACTACACGGGATACATCGGCGAAGTGAAGGTAGATCGGATGCACATTGATCCTGGCTCTTCCATAAGCATCATCCCGAAGGGTCTGCTATATCATCTCTGCATCCCAATGCATCGCCTGATGCCTACAAGCACTGCCATCAGCGGTTTCAATTCGGGCAGGAGCTACCCTATTGGAAAGATTCGTCTGAAGTGTCAAATTGGCGACCTCCAATCCGAAGTCACCTGCTACGTCATAGATGCAGACACTTCTTACAACGTCCTCTTGGGGCGGCCATGGATACACGATTACATGATCGTTCTTTCCACGCTACACCAGTGCTTTAAATATGCCGACAAACACGGCTTTGTGAAGACGGAATTTGCTGACATCAATCCCTTCAAAGGGGTCGAATCTTACTACTCGGACTCCTGCCTATACGAAAAGTCGAAGAGGCACCTTGATGAAGGAAATGAACAAGCTGGTACCGAAACGGCCACAGGATCAGAAGAACCTCTGATGATCCACCTCCAAGCTCGTAAACCGGGCAAGTCCGTACCCCTTACCGCTACTCTACGAAAGGACGCGATCAGCCTCTCGGCGCAGGAGGAGCAGATGATAATCCGGCTGCCAAGGTCCGGCCAAGTGCCGAGACCCACAGCGGGGCCATTGACAATCAGACTGCCGAGAGTCGGTCAACCCCAAACGGAGAAGCTCAATCCCTCCGATAGGCCACTGACGATACGCCTTCCCAAGAAGGGTCATCATCCCGATGCGAGGTCTGACACTTCTAGCGAACCGGCCACTCCTCGCTCCACATCAAATGCTAAATTGGGGGTCGCTAGTCTGCCAACGACTCCACGCTCTGCTCCATCAACTGAATTACTGACAATCAAGCTTTCCAGGTCGTCCTCTCAGTCTTCATTTGCACAGGGGGTAGCCGAAGAGGAACCGGAGCTAGCCAAGTATGTGGCTGCCCACACTGATGTCCCCTCCGCTGATGATGTAATCCCTCTAGAAAAGATACCTTACTTCATCAATAAAGGGTTATCTTTGAACTACACCGAGCTCAATAAGCTATGTACAATGTATGCTATGGAACACGGTATAGGCACTCACCTACACACACAGGTGACAAATGTGTACACCGCGATCCAGCTTACTCTAGTAGAAGACGCTTACCGAATAATCGAGGGAGGGGACCATCCAATCATCTTCGACCGGACGAACAACCCGTATCCCTTCACCATAGAGGAAGCCGACCTCGGGTCAGATGCCGGGAGACTGCCTCTATATCTCTATAGCCCTCAATCCAAATATCTCATGCAGAAATAGGGGTATGATCTGGAGACGACGCCAGGTTTGAACTACGGTACTGGGCGACGATTACCTTTGAAGCCGCCAGTCCCGGCGGGCAAACCACGAGACTACTATAGCAAAACTCGATGCAGATTAGGGTATGTAACGCCTACTACAACCCCTGAGAGTTCAGATGAAGAATGCGACTGGCAGTCACATTCAACCGGGTCACCAACTTCAGACTCGGATACCAGCATCAGAGATGTGTTCAGACAAGCCATGACAGTCAACATGGCATTCGCCGACGCTTACGAAGAAGACGAAGACATCCTCAAAATCCTCGAGCTAGAGCCGTGGGCCCAGCAATTGGACGCACAATAGGAAAAGCGGTTCGAACAGAGAGAATCTCCTACTGAAGATGAGGTCATACAAGTGGATCTTGGCAGCGAATCTTCTCCAAAACTAATTTTTGTCAGTAAAAGCCTAGCAGACAAAGAACGGGAGTCGCTGCTAGAACTTGTCAGAGAATACATTGATGTGTTCGCCTGGAGCTATGAAGACATGCCAGGGTTAAATCCCGACATTGCTCTTCACAAACTCAACATTCGGCCAGATACGAAGCCAGTCAAGCAACAACAGCGACGCTTCCGCCCAGGCATCATGGACGCGATCAAAGCCGAAGTCAACAAACTGATAGCCAGCGGCTTCATTCATGAGGAGCAACATCCCGATTGGGTCGCCAATATAGTACCCATCCTCAAGAAGAATGGGAAGATTCGAATCTGCATCGACTTCCGTAATCTGAACGAGGCGTGCCCCAAAGATGAATTCCTCCTTCCTATCACAGACATCATGATCGACAATACCTGCGGCTTTGAACGTATGTCATTCATGGATGGCTTCTCGGGGTACAACCAAATCAAAATGTCTCCTGATGACGAAAAGCATACATCATTCCGAACGCCAATTGGCACGTACTGCTATACAGTCATGCCTTTCGATTTAAAGAATACTGGCACCACCTATCAAAGAGCCATGAGCATCATCTTCAGAGACCACTTACGCAAGACAGTGGAGTGCTATGTTGACGACATAGCCGTTAAGAGTCGCTGCAAGGGAGACTATCTGCAGGATATAAAGACGATATTCGACCTAATGCGAGCGCACAATTTGAAAATGAACCCTACGAAGTCCTTTCTGGGCGTATCCAGCGAGAAGTTCTTGGGCTTCATCATCACGGCACAAGGTATCCATGTAGACCCTGAGAAGACGAAAGCAATCATAGAGATGGGTCCCCCGAGAAATCTTTGCGAACTCAGAGGCCTCCAAGGGAGGCTAGCTTACATCAGGAGGTTCATTTCTAACCTCTCCGGACGATGTCGACCATTCACCCACCTCATGAAGAAAGGAGTCTCATTCGTATGGGACGAAGAATGTCAGCGTGCTTTCGACAGCATCAAAGAATATTTGTCAAATTCTCCAGTTTTGGTGGCCCCGGATCCGGGAAAACCATTCCTGCTCTATGTAAGAGCAATGGAACATTCCCTCGGGGCTCTGCTCACACAAAACAACAATGCAGGCCATGAGCAAGTCATATATTACGTCAGCCGAATGATGATTGGGCCAGAGCACCGATACACCGCTGTGGAGAAGGAATGCCTCGCCCTGGTGTTCGCCATTCAGAAAATGCGATACTATGTTACCGGACAAACGATACATGTGATCTCACGAGTCAACCCTCTCAGGGTCCTCATGACTAAACTAGGGCACTCAGCTCTCGACTCGCTACATGGGCAATATTGTTGTCCCCTTATCATATGATCTTCGTCCCACAAAAGGGAGTCAAAGGTCAAGCCCTGGCGGACTTCTTAGCAGCCCACCCAGGCTCGGAGTCCTCCAGAATATATGAAGAGATCCAGATGAGGTTGTCAACTCGCATGCAACCTCTCACGATATTATATGGTAAATGTTCTTCGACGGTGCTTCGAGGACCGGACCTAAAGGCAATATAGTCGTCGGAGTCGGGGTAGTGCTGGTCTCCCCTTCCGGATTGGTGATTAACCGTGCTTATTCCCTCACCGAGCCCTGCTCTAACAATGTGGCCGAGTACAACGCTCTGGTCATTGGCCTCCAACTCGCAAGACAGCTGGGGGTAGAATACCTTGAAGCATACGGCGATTCCCAACTAATCGTCAATCAGATACGGGGCTCATATGAGGTCCGCCACGAAGATATGATCCCTTATCACCAAATAGCGATTGACATCATCTCGTCGTTCGAGGGGTTCTTCATCGAATATGTCCTCAGACTCCGAAATATCGAAGCTGATGCCTTAGCTGGTCTTGCCGTTTCCCTAGCAGTTCCGAATTATGATCGCCAATCAGTGGATGTGATAGGCCACGAACTGGTCTGTCCCAAGAATAATGTGCAATTCGTAGCGAGTTATTCCGTACAGACGGTCGATGATGCCCCAGATTGGAGACAACCATTCATCGACTTCGTCGTCTACGACATCCTGCCCAAGAACCCAAAGGAAGCTACTTCTATCAGACGGCGTTCTCTCAGATTCTTCTACGATACAGAGACAAAAATGCTGTATCGCTGCTCCTACGACGGATTACTGCTTCGGTGTCTGTCAAATGCAGAAGCCAAAGAAGCCGTACGAGAAGCTCATGACGGTATCTGCGGGGCCTACCAGCCCGGCCCATAACTGCAAGACTGCCTTCGCCGAATGGGCTACTATTGGCCCACAATGGTGGCAGATGCGATAGATTATGCTAGAAAATGCCAATCCTGCCAAGTCCACGCGGACTTCATTCACCAACCATCCGAGTTTCTACATCCGACAGTGGCGTCCTGGCCATTCGAAGCCTGGGGGATGGATATCATTGGTCCAATCACCCCACCTTCCTCCCGAGGACATCGCGTCATACTTGCGATCACTGATTACTTCTCTAAATGGGCGAAAGCTGTCCCACTCGCAGAAGTTAAGACTTCAAACGTGATCAGCTTCCTTAAGCATCACGTCATCTTCCGCTTTGGATTGCCCCGAAGGATCATCCATGATAATGGTCCGCAGTTTGCAAGCCACACATTCTATCGGTTTTTCGATAAGCACCGTATTCAGAATGTCGCTTCAACACCGTACAACCCGGCAGCGAACGGGTTGGCAGAGGCATTCAACAAAACAATCATCAAACTCCTCAAGAAGTTTGTCTCCTCCAACAAACGCGACTGGAACGAGTAGCTCGGCGAATGCTTATGGGCTTATCGTACCACAGTTCGAACAGCCACCGGGAATACACCATTCTCCCTGGTGTACGGGAGTGAGGCGGTCCTCCCATTAGAGACTCAGACCCTCCCACTACGCGTCGCCCTTATACATCAATTGATGACAGATGAAAACCACCATCGTCGGCTACAGAAATTAGAGGCACTAGATGAAAAGTGCCTCTTGGCTCAGCAACGAATTGAGCTATACCAAGCACGCATCTCTGGAGCCTTCAACAAGAAGGTCAAAATCAGAACATTCCAGGTGGGCGATCTCGTTCTGGCAGTCCGGAGGCCGATGGACATGACTCACAAGACCGCCGACAAATTCCAGCCAAAGTGGGAAGGCCCATTTATCATTGAGGCAGTATTCTCCAACGGTGCTTACCGCCTCGCAAAATAAAATGGAGACTTGCTCATGTTGCCCGTCAATGGCAAGTTCCAGAAGAAATATTATGTCTAAACGACATTCTCTCCAGATCATCGAGTCATGTACCCGCTGGTACCGCTGAACTCACATCCACAACATTTCAAATTATCGAGTCATGTACCGGCTGGTACCGCTGAACTCACCTCCACATCCCCTTCAGATTATCGAGTCATGTACCCGCTGGTGCCGCTGAACTCATACTTTCTCAATATTCTAAATTACCGAGTTATGTACCCTCTGGTGCCTCTGAACTCACATTTTGGCCACTCTTTCAGATAGTAAGTCACGTATGATTATACCTCTGAACTTTCTTCCTGGAAGAGATCCTCCTGCATGATCCACTACCCGTACTTCCAGTGCACAAAAAGGGTAATCGATCCACAAATTTCCGAAACGGCCATGTCCTCATTACCTCTGAGTCGTTTTCACTTCCACCAAAAATAAACCGCCCCCTCGCATAGAACTTCCATGTTCTCCTACCTCTGAGTCGTTCTATGTACCCCCTCTTCATTGAGCCCACTCCTGTCATGTCCTCATTACCTCTGAGTGGGAAGGCTCCGTCGAAGAAACCTTCATGCTTGCCATGTCCCCATTACCTCTGAGTAAGTATGTCGGTTCCCTTTCAACCTATTATCTATACCCACAACCGGAGTACGACAAGGATAATAGGTCCACAAATGTCCTCTGTTGACCACAAATGTCCTCTGTTGACCACAAATGTCCTCTGTTGACCACAAATGTCCTCTGTTGACCACAAATGTCCGCTGTTGACCACAAATATCTTCCGTGAAGTCTCCCCTGCCATGTCCTCATTACCTCTGAGCAGGAAGATTCCACGGTAAAACCCTCATGCTTGCTATGTCCTCATAACCTCTGAGCAAATATGTTGGTTTCCTTTCATCCCATTATCCGTATCCTGAACCAGGGTACGCCAAGGATAATAGGTCCACAAATATCCTTTGCTAAGCTTCTTAGCATAAATCTACCATCTCACCATGCCCCGGGAGCCCAGCTGCTCTACGGTATTCTTTTTCCCAATACCGAGAGCACCCATGACCACTTTGCCATGGCTGTTCCGGATATCCTGACCAAACTTGTTATCCGTACCTAAAACCAAGGTACGCCTAGGGTAACAGGTCCACAAATAATCCTCCAGCAAGTCCAGTTCCACGAACACCGCAAGTACAAGAAAGAGAAGATGAGTTGAAACATGCTCATTCATTCAAAATTCAAAGTGCTACATCATTTAGGATCGCATCTTTTACAAAATCAAAACAAAAAGACGAAAAATAAAACAACAGCAAAAGAAAAACAGAAAGCTGATCACTGCTCCGGGGCACATAACACCCTGAGACGGTCCGTCAGCAAGGCAACCGACCGCTCAAACCTCTGGGTAGCTCGACGCTCCGCCTCTCGAGTCAGTACTGCCTCGTCCTCCAGTTGAGCATGGGCTTGCCAATTATCCTCGAATCTCTTAGAGGCCTGCTCCAGGTTGACAGAAGATCGGGAAACCCTCTCGACCTCCTGGGAAATCGACTCCTGTTCTGCACGAGCAGCCTCCAGCTCTGACTCTAAGAAGGACAAATCCCTCTGGAGTGCGAGAATCCGCTCCTTCGCGTCAGCGATTCCACGAGAAGCAGACTCTTCCCGATCCCGACAAGCCTGACTTCGACGACCCAGCCTGTCATACAAAGCGGAGAACTTGTCAAGGTCTCCCTGCACAACTGGTCCGGCAGTATCTCGAGCGAGCTTGATCCTCTCCCGAGCAGCAATGAGGAAGCCCCGCTCTCGATCAATCGCAGCAGGCAAGCCCGCCTGCCGTATCGCCAGCAATTGGGTCACAAACTGATCAGCCTCTGCCAACTTAGGCTCCAGGAGTGCAGTCAATCCCACCCCGCCAGGAAGAGACTTTAAAGTTGCAACCTGGCCCCGAGCGCACCGCAGATATAGAGTAAAAGGGGTCCCCCATTCTACAGCAGCATCTACACCCCTCTTTAAGTGGCGATAGAAGCTGTCAACCACATCCTGCGTCACCTCGTCCAGAGCCTCCGAAGAAGCCGGTGTCAACGGGAGTGTAGCCGGCAACACTGAAGAAGACGCAACAGAATCTGCCGCTTCTACCACAAGAGAAATAAACTTCGCACGGAAGGACGCATGAACAGTGGCCAACTCCTCTTCGGCAGCCCGCAGAACTTGAATGCTCGGCAGGGTCGAGAAGTCAATCTCTGGAGCCGTATAATCAGCAGAGGATGAGACAGAGACCATCGCCAGCTCCATTCCCATCTTCTCAGAGCTGGCGGGAGGCCCCTCGACATGAGACGGTGAAGGAGAGGAAACGCTCCTTTCCCCCAGACCGTGGCGGGCCGAACCTTCCCCAAGAACATCCGCGGTGGAAAGTAAAAGGTCAGGACCTGTAGGGCCAAGGCAACCATGAATCGATTTGACCCGGAGGATATGTTGGTAGAGCAAATAAGCCCCCTCACTAGTCAATATTTGGCTTATCTTACCAATGGAGGAGTATGGAGGCTGAGGTTCGCCTACAGCCACCGCAGCCTCTTCACCAGTAGTCTCCGAGTCAGGGATAATAGGCTCCTCCGCCCCTCCCCTCTCGGGAGGAGATACAACGAGATCGACGTCACCTTACAGAAATTCAGCAACCTCGGAGGCAGGCCCGAGGGAACCTTCGTCATCCCGGACTGAGGCCTCAGCAACTTGGAAATCCTCAGCCGTTGTTGGGAGAGCCCCCGCTGAAAGGATCGCGGAACACATACCACTAATCAAAGTAGTAATGGTCGGGTCAACCTCAGGGACGGCAGACGATTCATGGGAGGCCGGTTCATCAGACACCTACAAAGAAAAATGATTAAGTCGTATCCTAAGAAAAAGAAAACCACAACAAGGAGATGGCTCCGACTTGATCTTACCTCCGGAACATCGCCTGCATCCTCACCCCTCTCCGTAATAAGTAGCCTACGAGGTCCGACCGCCGCTCTCTTCACAGAAAAGGCTACTCCTCCGCCAGTAGACTCACGCCTGCCTCGCTTATGCGAGGGACCAGGCACGACAGGCGGTAGTTCTACCCGCACTACCTCCGATACAGGTGGCAACTGATCTACCGCCTCATCTAATATGACCGACGGTTGATCCGTCATCATCTTATCTGCCATGACGGACGGTTGACCCGCCTCTGCTTCGCCACCAGAAGAGAGAGAGTCCTCGTCGTCCAGCTCGTTGTATTCCTCAATTGTGTCAAAGGACTCGGAATCGGGCATAGGAACTATATTCGCCCCTTTCTTCTTTGCCCTCGACACCGTAGCCTTCTCCGCCAGACGAGTGCCCACGATGAAGCTAGTCCTGGGTCAAAATCGAGAGGAGGATGATTTGCCGTAACATGATATAAGGCCGCCATATGCAAGATTTCTCCTATCACATTTGCTGCAGGAACCGAGAAGCTAGTTCGAGTATAACAAGTGTCATAGTAGCTCCACGCTCCAATACCATCGGGAATGCTACCCTCAAATCCCAGGCAGAAACTGGGACGCCTAAGGAATAGTTGGCTGTACCCAAACTGACGGGCAAACCTACTGGGCAAGTAGGGCTCCAGGTACACAGTATTGCGATAAACTAAATGCGTCGGGCGAATGTTGCGCAACCAGAAACGTATCTTCTCAGGTAAGAAATGAGGAGATCCAACGCCATCAACATGGACATTACTCACTTCCTGGTCGGTAAAACGGGGAACGGACCCAAAAAAATCATATCCGTCCGCCCTCGCCAGCATCCTCTGATACACCGGCATGGTACTATATTTCCAAGGCTGATGACGGTGTCTGAAAAGAAAAGCGTCATCGTCCGTAACGTCGTCTCCCATCCCAGGTCTCATCAAAGACCGATAATGCAATAGCAGCCATCCCAGCAAGTAATGATAAGGCAGCTCTATACGTTCAAAGTCCATCGCTACGTCACGAGCGATGACCTTGGACGAGAAGGCACGGAGACCATGCTGAATGCTGTACACCATAGCGGGAAGAAGAGCCAGCCTGACCCCGAAGGCCAACTTCACAGCGGGAAGAATGAAGTGACGGTCGATCCTCTCAATAGCACCTGCCCCTCCTGAGACCACACAATTGCGCAGCCATACCATTAAAAAAACCTGCCAAGAGTGCCTTCTCTGATAGCCGCCGAGTACTATAATAAAAATAGCTGAAGGAGTCAATCTGGCTCCCAAATTTGTCACTCTTAGACTTCGACCTCCTAGCAGTCGACACCAAGTCTTCTACTTCCCTAGCGGTTTGACGATCTCGGGAAGTAACTCGGCCAGCAGCACTGAATTTGAAGAGATGTGAGACCCAAGAGTTGGTATGGGGAGCGTCCCCTTTCGAGCTATCATTTTTCTGGATAGCCGTTCGGTGACAGGTGCTATGATGACACAACAGTTCTTGATACACAGTGACGAAGCCTGGGAATCGTCGATCCAAATCCTGGAACTCCTCATTCGTCGGAGTGTACGCTTCGAAGGGTTCGTCTCCCCAGGGGAGCTTGGAGACAGCATATATCTCATTAAGAGCGAGCCCCAACTCCCCTACAGGTGTGAAGAAAGTTCCTGTCCGATGATTATACATCTCCGGAAGGGCCATGAATAACGGCTTATTAACGGGCAATCCGTGGCTGGTACCCCGGATAGCATCATAAAGATTGACTTCTCGTAAAAATTTTACTACAACAAAAAACCCTTTTAATGACGGCTAAAAAGCGTCATTAATGACGAACCATGATGCTTTTTTTTTCCACAGCAACCGTAATGAAAACGGGTGTTGTAAATGTTTTTTAAAAGCGTCATAAAATAACCGTCATGAATAGTTTCTATAAAAACGTTGTGAATAGTTAATATATAATGCACAATTCGGGACATTTGTAAAACGTTATGAATAGATAATATGTATAGGCTCAATACAGCACATTTATAACACTTTATACAATTCAAATTAGCATATCCAAATCAGTCCATATAATTGTCAGGCCTAAAAATCAAATTAACATTATATATCACCATCTTTATTATATTTCTCAAAATAGAGTACATATCAACATCTTCATTACATTCTCAAAATAGAATATCCAAATACATATATATATTTACAACTACCAAAATTGTCTACATCAAAACTTGGCCACATAACCAATAATCATGAAAAATCAACGACAGCCGGAACACCAGTGAAATTCTGAGAAAAAGAGAAGACAACCAAATTGTATGCATACTTCTGCGTCCAGGAACGAGCAGTATTTCATTATCCCACTATTTGAAGGAGTAGAAATCGATACTGATCTGGTATGACTTCCATGAAGAAGCTCTCTACTTGCATTCTTCAGAATAGGCTCAAATATTCTAAGAAGTGGCTGCAAAAGTGAAACATTTGAAAGTTAATTCAAAGTGGTGGCTTTACTATAAGCCCTATAATGCATAGTTATCTGACCTTGCTGATTTGATTCTCAAAAGGGACAAGTCCATCCGGTTCATCAGAAGATCGAAAATGGTACTTTTCATATACTGAACTACAACAGAGGGACCAAGTAAATTACTACTTTCTTAGTTTGTTCCTGAAGTGAAATGAGCATTAGAGCAAAATCTGCACAAATCACATAAAATTGAAAAATAAATTAAAACCATAACATTATATGTTGAACAAATACAAAATCTCAAGACTAGCATCTTGGTTCCAACATAGTTCAAAAAATAATGTTAACAAAAATAAATAAATAAATAAATAAAATGCATCTATTTCAAGTGCTCAATAAAGATCTAATAAAATCCACTGGTGAATGCGACAACTATTAACTCCAGAACAGGTATTCCGATGGTTGAAGTGAACACAACAAATATTTCTAGACTAGTCTTATTGCTTCCAAAGGTTTCTAGAGACCAAATAGAAAATATAGCTGACCTCTGCAGATCAACATTAGAAACTAGCCAACAAAACCAATTTGTTAAACAAAAACAAAAATATTCAAAATTCAACTCCAAGATCAATACAAAAATAACAGTTAGCTAACCTGTTTTGGAAGTGAATGTTCTGCGATATGTGTTCACGTACTTGCGAACATCATCCTCCTTGGAGAGATTAAACAACTTCCTGATCTTTGATGGCCTCTTTGGTCCTCTCATTCTTGGCTTCTCAATATCAGTCAATCCTGGAAGATCATTTTCGCCCTTCTTGACTATGACAAGATTCAGAACTGAAAGATCCTGACTAACAATGCAGCCACGAACCGATTTCCTCCTACGTTCACCATTACGCCTGCCATACCCACGGAAGCAAGGAGTACCTGCAAAAAAGGGACAACCACACCGCTAGTAAAAAAAATATAAGACGAAAGAAACCAACTCTACAGATACAGGTAACAAATCCTGTCGGAAGTTTAATCCACCATCTCATTCTTCATGAAAATGCCTTATGTAGTGAAAAAAATAAACCAAGGAATATGAACAATATAAAGAAAGAGAAGAGACTTATTACCTCTGTGGAGCAGCAGACGGACACGTCCTGGTGTCAACACTCCCTGCTTCATGGAAAAACCCTGCTTGTCACATCCTCCCATGATCTTAAAAACATAACCCTTAAATTCCTGTACAAAGAACAAGAAAATTATGGTTAAACAATCTTAATACACTATGTAAATTAGTTAAATCCTCTAAAATATTGGCAGGAAGATATAAATTATATACCTCACCCAAAGCATCCCCATTGACTTCCTGGGAAATCCTCTTGTCATAAAATACACGTCTGAAAATCAAGCAGAGTCCAACATGTTAAAGACAGAAAATAGCATATATACAAGTGGAGTAATAATTCAAATCAAACAAGAATTAGCATTAGCTATATCTCAATTTGTTCTCAAAAGTATGTTTGTTAAAAGATAACAGATACAAATTTTCAGATTTTTCTTTACTCTGAAGTATACCTAGCTAAATTTTCATCGTGTCATCATAATTTGTATTCGTAGACAGTGGCAGACTTTCTAATGTGTTTAACTAGAATCCAGTGCAATAACGTGATACTTCAAATTGATAGCCAAGCTTGAAAAATCCAAACTCAAACACAATCCAGTATATCAACATCTCAATCTCCATCTTCACATCACAACTTCGTTACACTTAGTTGTAGGTAAATTCTACTTCTTACAACACAATAGATTCTTTTCCCAGGCTTAAATATATAAAGCGCCTATTCATTTTTTTAAAAAAATTGCACAAACCGATCAATCGCCCATCATAAACAGATGAAACTGCAAATAATCATAGGCCAACTACGAAAGATGTAAATTTCAGTATGAATTTAAAGCCACAGACTTCCTTTTTTCGACAATACTACTCTCGAACACATATAATCATCCAATTAACGCTACAAATTATGAACTTTCGTTCCAAAATCAATAAACAATCACAAGATTAGGATATCTATAAAAGAAATGGCTAAAACTAAAATCGGTCGAGAGATCTCACAGTATTTGATCATCGTCGATCTCGAGCTTCTTCTGGCACCCGGTGGTCAGGTTCGCGATGTTGAACTGCGAAATTCCAGATCGTAAAGTTAGCACAGTAATCACATCAGAGATCAATCGAAGACGAAGAAGAACGGAGAGAAAATTAGGGTTAGGGTTTCGAGGAGGACCTTCATGTTGGGCGAGAGCGATCAGATACGAACCGCACCGCCGACGGAGAAAGAAGGAAACGAACGCCTAGGGTTTTTGCTCCAGAAGGAGTGATACATTCCAGCTCGAATGGTTTATATAGGGTGGTCAGGAGCGATGGATCGGCTCCTTTGCTGATCTGGACCGTCCGTATGTTGCAAAATTCAACTATGAGTCTCGAATTCTAACCCTAGGCATCAAATTAGTACAGAAATTTGGGGAAAACAAAAAGAAATAGGAGCACCTGGTAATGGAGGTTGGACCGCTCCTGCTGGCGCTTGAACTCCTCCGACCTCTCGAAGTACCTCTCCATCATTTTGAGAAACCGGTCGTTGTCCTCCACCGAGCACCTCGGGTCCTTTACCAGCAGCGCGCCCGTCTCCCTCAGCGACCCGCTCACCGCCGAGCACAGCGCGATGAGATCCTCCTCCATCGTCGCTGAGGACGAGAGGTACGTGGAGAGGTCCACGATCGGAAGATCCATCGTCGGAGTCCATGGCGGAGGGGATCGGACGTGCTGGACCAAACCCTAATTCTGAACATGGGAGCGGAGGAAGAGGAAGAGGAGGAGGAGGAGGAGGAGAGAGAAAATAAAAGGAGAAGAAGTTATTTCGAATTCTTATAATATGAATAAGTTTGTAAAATATTACAAGTTTGCCACCGCTCAAAAATATTAATAACGCTTTGTTTTATAAACGTTATAAAAAGCCCAGAATTAGCCCAAACCGTCATAGAAAAAAGGTATTTCGAACTTTGATGACGCTTCTTTATCAGCCGTCATCAATACATCTTATCGAGCGTCATTAAAAGGATTTTTTGTTGTAGTGAATTTCCCGTAGTTCCGTAGAACCCACGAGGTCAGGTTAGCCAACGGGGGAATGGGGTGTAACTAGCTCGGCAGCACCAATCTGCCAACAAGATAGGATCTTTTGCAAGCAAGCTGGCTCAGAAAGATATCAGCCTGAGAGAATGAGAAGTTAGGACCGGGTGTGTTGATAAAGGTAGCCGGAGCTAACCCCGTCACAGATCGACTGGTCGGATCCTTGACCGCGTGCACTGACCCAGTAGTTTTGTTGTAACGGATGTTACCAACAAACATCCCCGGTCTGGTTGGAGTGAGGGGGTCTGGCATCTGTCTGTCCAAAACGATCATATTGAACCACGCAAAAGGAAAATGACGCTTCATAATGGGGATGTGAATCGGCATCCCATCCAGGTTAAAATCCCAACTCTCGGAAACATCTAGTACTCGGGAGTTTTCTATGATCAATGCATCCCCAAAAAGGAAGACCGGTCTCAGATGCTTCCCATTAGGCTTCCCGAAACTCATCATGTCACTAAGAAATTGGAAAGATTGAACCCTGATAGCATTTAGTCGCTCCAAAGGTTCATTAACAAGGAGCTGCTCGGACACTTGACGAACTAAATCGTTCCGACGTACGTCCAAGGCGAACTGATTCGAGCCAACCAGAAGTTTCTCCGCGGGATTTACTGGCAGATTCACTGAAGATAGACAAAAGAAACAAGTCAAAAAGATAGTCGAAATACAAACTACATGATGCTTATGCGACTTAGCTTAGCATAGCCTCATGCGGCTCAGTTTGAAAGAGCTCATGCAGGTTCAGTTCGAATAAGCTTATGCGGTTCGGTTCGAAAGGACCATATGCGGTTCAGTTCGGATGAGCCCATACGGTCCAATTCGAATAAGCTTATATGGTTCGGCTCGAAATAGGCTTATGCGGTTCAGTACGGATGAGCTTATGCGATCTAGTTCAAATGATCTTATGCGGTTTAGTTCGAAACAGGCTTATGCGGCTCAGTATGAAAAAGCTCATGCGGTCCAGTCCAGATGCGCTTATGCGGCCCTGATGATGAAGTAGTTATGCGGTTGCAAACAACAACTTTCATGCGGCTCAGGCCTTGGTCATATCCTATGCGGCTCGAACACAAGTCGGGCACGCTGCACACTTGGAAATACAGGCTCGCGTATAAGATATGCGGCGTAGCCATGATAGTTCATATTGATGGTCCTACCAGCAATAGGCGGGTGAACGTTGGGGTAAAAAATAGGCACATCAGTCGGCGGAGGAGCCGCCACGTTCGCCGTTGCAGTCGATGAAGATGCGGCCTTCTTGCCCTTCGCTACCGCAGACGACGACGCGGCCTTCTTGCCCGTAGCAGTGATAGTCTTCTTGGGAGCCATTGTCGATCGTTGATAGGAGAAGACAAAAAGGAAGTCGACAACAAGGAGTTCGAGCAAAGAGAGAAGGTAAAGAAACCCTCAAAGAATAAAATTACTCCTATTTATAGGCGAAGGAGGCACGAAAATCAACAAATGCCTCGATCCACGCGTCGCCTAAAAGAATAAAGGCAAAATGCTTCGGTCAAAACAAAACTGACCCTTGGGATCCTCCCCCAAAAGGCAGCGTTAATTCAAAAAACGAATCAAGGGCATTTAATGCAGAAGATTTGCACACGTGGTTGGGACACATAGCAAAAAGTCTATACGGCCTAACAGCTCATGCAGCCAGATAAATCCTTGCGGTTGAATCATCTATGCAGTCAACAAAGGCCATGCTTCTTATTCAAAGTATTTCAATTTTACAAATTGAAAACTTTGAAGGGTGTCTTGTAGAAGCATGGAAAATATCAGAATGATGGTCTATGCGGCTCGAAATAGGAGAACCCCATGCGGCTCATACATGAGCAGTCTCATGCGGTTCAGAGAGACTCTCAGTCTCATGCGGCTTGGGGCAGGAGAGTCCATACGGCTTACATTAGGACAGTCCCATGCGGTTCAAAGAGTCCCCCAGCCGTATGCGGCTCAGAAGTACATGCGGCTCACATACGACCAACAGAGATATACGGCTCGATCAACACCACGTGTCCCCATGGGATCCCTTCACACAGCTGGCCATCGAGTAATGGCCTTATTCAATGCTCTGCCATGATTTGACAGCTGACGGCTCTGACATGAAGTGTCATGATGGTCCTGTCATAATGACAGACTCTTCGGGAACAGAAGAAAATCTCTGATACGATCCAAGATTGCCACGTGGCTACTCCCATGCGGCTCAATTGAAGAACAGTTTCATGCGGCTGGCAAGAATCATCTTCCTGCGGCTCACCAAGAAGCCATCCCATGCGGCTCGCAAGTACTATACCTATGCGGCTCACTGAGATGCTGTCTCATGCGGTTCATGGATATCATGCGGCTCTGGCAGAGTCCACTATTAAGACACGTGGCAGAGATTCGATTGCCCCCACGACTTGACAGCTGGTAGCAAGGATGATTATGAGATGCAAATCAATCAGAGATTTACCAGATCCCAATTACCATATTTAACGTTATCCTCATAATTAATGAGATCAAGTCATATCATTCATGATCAAGCCAATGGGACACGTGGTGAGAGATCCAAGCTTGACACAACCAATCATAAAGATTTAAAGCAATCAGCATTAATCATTCACAGGATTCAATACTATTCCCATTTATGGCCCAGATCCTTCACGCTTAAAACTAATGGTCCAGATTGATTAAAGATCAGACCGCCGCCACTTTGAGAATGGGTAATCATCTAAACCCTAATGATGCCCCCACTCCTATAAATAAGCAAGGTGTCATTCCCTTACGAGATATACAGAGAGACTCCCCCAATAATCAGAGAGAAAATATACAGAGAGAGAGAGAAGCCAGAAGAATAATAGAGGGAGAGCAAGAAGAGCATTTCTTCATCAACGCCAACCATCTCTTCAGAGGAGCCAAGGCTGCATACCGATCGTCCAAGGAGTAAGGCAGGGCTGCCGTCGCCTTCCCGAGCCTCTATCGTCACCCCCTAGAATCTAAAATAAACAATTGTACTTAGACTGCTGTACGTAGGTTTTCGTCCCTAGGCTTTTTTTGTACAAGCGAGTTTGTAACGTGAAGTAAAAGTCCGGTCCTCCGATAATTGTTCTGTTCTTTTATATTTCATGGCAAACAGGCCATGCTTCCTCTGACGCTGTCATCTACAGAGGTCCTGGACGATGTATTACAGGACGTGGTTGACAACTTTTATCGTCACTTAAAGAGGGGGATAAGAGCTGCTATGGAAAGAGGGACCTCTTTCGTCTTGGCCCGACAATGCATCCAGGGTCAAATTGATATCCTTAAGACTCTTCTTGGTGGTGCAGGGGTGGCTGCGCTTCTGGAGGCGAAGTTGTTGGAAACTGATCAGCTGGTGGTCCGGCTTCAGGTGCTGCGGCAGGCTGATCTGTCTGCTGTTATAGATCGGGAGCGCGGTTCCCTCACTTCTACTATAGAGAAGACAAGGGCTGCTCGAGATAAAACCAGGCCGGCCGTATTGAAGGACCTCCACGATCTGTCTGATCGATATGATCAATTGAGCCACGAGAGTGAAGATGTTACGGCTCGGGAAGCGGCTGCCTCACATGGGATCACTGACACGCGGGAGCAGATCCTTGAGCTTCAGAGGAAGTTAACTTTCCTGGAGTCTGAACTTGAGGCTGCCCGTGTTGCCAGGGGGCTGATTATCCAGGAGGCTGACATGGTTAATCAAGCTTTGGCTGACCTGGAGACTGCCCTGAAGAAGTTGGAAGACGACTGGCGGGCACTTATGGACTTGGATGATGGGGAGCAGTTGTCCCAGGAGGCTGAACGTCGAGCTAAACAACGGCTCGAACATGAGGCCATTTTGGTGAAGAATCGCCTTTTGGAATTATGTAATGCCGAACTATAGTCGGCCTTTTCTTCTTTTGTTTATGTTTTTTTTTTCTTCTTTGAGAGGGACGTGGTCCCAAAATATGTAATACTTATTTTATCCTTCAAATAAAGAGTTCTTTCCATTCTACCCTTCATTTGTATTGCTCGTTGTGCCTGTGGTATTATGGTGTTGTTTGCCCCGTGTGGGCGACTTGTCTGTGGACCTGTTACCCCTGGCATACCTGGGTTTTAGGTATGGGTACCAAGTTTGATTGGAGATACCTTGAAAGGTTCCATGGTAAGGTGGTCATGAATGTTCTTGGTAGTGGCAGAAGGAATGCCATGGAGCAGCTGGGCTCCCGGGGCATGATGAGAGATAATGGGCCTGTACTAAGAAACTTAGCAAAGGATATTTGTGGACCTATTATCCTTGGCATACCCTGGCGTAGGATACAGATAATAGGATGAAAAGGGAACCAACATACTTACTCAAAGGTAATAAGGACATGCCAAGTATGAAGGCTTAGTTCACCGCGGAATCTTCCTACTCAGAGGTAGTGAGGACATGGTAGGAGGGGACTCGACGGAGGATTTTTGTGGTCAACAGAGGACATTTGTCGACCTATTATCCTTGGCGTACTTCGGTTATGGGTACGGATAATAAATCGAAAGGGAATCAACATACTCACTCAGAGGTAATGAGGACATGGCAAGTATGAGGGTTTCTTCAACGGAGCCTTCCCACTCAGAGGTAATGAGGACATGGCAGGAGTGGGCTCAATGAAGGGGGTACATAGAACAACTCAGAGGTAATGAGGACATGGAAGTTCTATGTAGAGGGGTGATTTGTTTTTGGCAGAATTGAGACGACTTAGAGGTAATATCGACATGGTCGTTTTGGAAATTTGTGGACCTGTTACCCTTTTTGTGCACTGGGAGTGCTGGTAGTGGATCATGAGGAAGGAGCTCCTTCAGGAAGAAAGTTCAGAGGTATGGTCATACATAACTTTCCTCCAAAAGAGTGACCGAGATATAAGTTTAGGGGTACCAGCGGGTACATAACTCGATAATCCAAAAATTTTGGAATCAAAATGCAAGTTCAGTGGTACCGGAGGGTACATGACTTGATAATCTGGGATTTAGAGGATGTGAGTTCAGCGGTACAAGAGGGTACATGATTCAATGTAAAAGTGAGTTCAGCGGTACCAGCGGGTACATGACTCGATAATCTGGAAAATAGAGAATATGAGCTCAGCGGTACCAGCGGGTACATGACTCAAAAATCTAAAAAATGGTGAATATGAGTTCAGCGGTACCAGTAGGTACATGACTCGATGCATTTGGAAAATGTAAGTGAACATGAGTTCAGCGGTACCAGCGGGTACATGACTCGATGAATTTGGAAAATTGTAAAAGTGAGCTCAGCGGTACCAGCGGATACATGACTCGATGATCTGGAAAATATCGTTTAGACATAATATTTCTTCAGGAACTTGTCGTTGACGGGCAAAATGAGCAAGTCTTCATTTTGTTTTACGAGGCGGTAAGCACCGTTAGAGAATACGACCTCAATGATAAACGGACCTTCCCATTTTGGCTGGAACTTGTCGGCGGTCTTGTGAGTCATAACAACCGGCCTCCGAACTGTCAGAACAAGATCGCCCACTTGGAATGTTCTGATTATAACTTTCTTGTTGAAGGCTTCAGAGATGCGTGCTTGATATAGCTCGATTCGTTGCTGAACTAAGAGGCGCTTTTCATCTAAGGCCTCCAACTCTTACAGCCGACCACGGTAGTTATCGTCCGTCATCAATTGGTAAGTAAGGGCGACGCGAAGTGAGGGTATTTGAGTCTCCAATGGGAGGACTGCCTTACTCCCGTACACCAGAGAAAATGGCGTTTTCCCAGTGGCCGTTCGGACTGTAGTACGGTACGCCCATAAGCATTCACAGAGCTTCTCGTTCCAGTCGCGTTTGTTGGAAGACACAAACTTTTTGAGAAGTTTGATAATTGTTTTATTGAATGTCTCTGCCAACCCACTTGATGCCGAATTGTTTGGTGTCGAAGCAATATTCTGGATGCGATGCTTGTCGCAGAACCGATAGAAGGCGTGGCTTGCAAACTGCAGACCATTATCGTAGATGATCCTTCGGGGCAGTCCAAAGCGATAGATGACATGATGCTTGAGGAAGCTGATCACGTTTGAAGTCTTTACTTCTGCAAGTGGGACAGCTTCTGCCCATATGGAGAAATAATCTGTAATGGCGAGTATAAAACAATATCCTCGGAAAGAAGGTGGAGTAATTGGACCGATGATGTCCATTTCCTATGCTTCAAATGGCCAGGACGCCACTGTCGGATGTAGAAACTCAGATGGCTGGTGGATGAATCCGCGTGGACTTGGCAGGATTTGTATTTTCTCGTATAGTTTATCGTATCTGCTACCATCGTGGGCCAGTAGTAGCCCATTCGACGAAGACGGTCTTGCAATTTAGGGCCAGGCTGATGGGCCGCACAGACACCGTCATGAGCTTCACGTACGGCTTCTTTGGCTTCTGCGTTTGACAGGCATCGAAGCAATAGTCCATCATAGGATTGGCAATACAGCATTTTCGTCTCTGTATCATAGAAGAATCTGAGAGAAAGCCTTCTGATGGAAGTGGCTTCCTTTGGGTTCTCGGGCAGGATATCGTAGACTATGAAGTCTATGAATGGTTGTCTCCAGTCTGGCGCTTCGTTGATCGTCTGAGAGGAATAACTCGCCACGACTTGAACGTTGTTCTTGGGACAGACCAGTTCGTGGCCTATCACGTCAATCGAATAATGAGTATGGTTCGGCACTG
The DNA here is from genome assembly GCA_029216955.1 of Iris pallida. Lineage (NCBI taxonomy): Eukaryota > Viridiplantae > Streptophyta > Magnoliopsida > Asparagales > Iridaceae > Iris > Iris pallida. The sequence continues at coordinate 14,502,439 of JANAVB010042419.1, read as the reverse complement.
CTAGGGAAGCGACAAGACCTGCTAGGGCATCGGCTTTGATGTTCTGGAGTCTACGAACGTGCTCGATAAAGAATCCCTCAAACGACGAGATAATGTTGATCGCTATTTGGTGATAGGGGATCATGTCTTCGTGGCGGACTTCGTATGAACCCCGGATCTGATTGACGATTAATTACGAATCACCGTATATTTCAAGATATTCTACCCCCAGCTCTCTTACAAGTTGGAGGCCGATGACCAAAGCGTTGTACTCGGCCATATTATTAGAGCAGGGTTCCGTGAGGGAGTAAGCACGATTGATCACCAACTCGGAAGGAGAAATTAACATCACCCCGACTCCAACGACGATGTTGACCTTGGGTCCAGTTTTCGAAGCACCGTCGAAGAACATTCGCTATATATCATCGTGAGAGGTTGCATGAGAGTCGGCGACCTCATCTGGGATTCCTTCATATATTCTGGTGGACTCCGAGCTTGGGTGGGCTGCTAAAAAGTCTGCCAGAGCTTGACCTTTAACAGCCTTTTACGGGACGAAGATCATATGATAGGGGGACAACAATATTGCCCATGTGGCGAGGCGGGAGATGAGAGCCCCTTGTTTAGTCATGAGGACCCTGAGAGGGTTAACTCGTGAGATCACGTATATGGTTTGCCCCGTGACATAGTGCCGCATCTTTTAAATGGCGAACACCAGGGCGAGGCATTCCTTCTCCACAGCGGTGTATCGGTGCTCTGGCCCGAGCATCATTCGGCTGAGGTAGTGTATAGCTTGTTCATGGCCTGCATCGTTGTTTTGTGCCAACAGAGCACCGAGGGAATTCTCTATTGCTCGCACATATAACAAGAATGGTTTTCCAATAATCGGGGCTACCAGGACTTGAGGGTTCGACAAATATTCTTTGATGCTGTCGAAGGCACGTTGGCATTCTTCATCCCATACGAATGAAACGCCTTTCTTCATGAGGTGGGTGAATGGCCGACACCGCACGGAGAGGTTAGAAATGAACCTCCGGATGTAAGCTTGCCTCCCTTGAAGGCCTCTGAGTTCGCAGAGATTTCTTGGGGCACCCATCTCCATAATTGCCTTCGTCTTGTCTGGGTCTACATGAATTTCCTGGGCAGTAATAATAAAACCCAGGAATTTTTTGCTGGATATGCCTAAGAAAGATTTTTTAGAATTCATCTTCAGGTTGTGTGCTCGCATCAGGTCGAACACTATCCTCAGATCGTGCAGATGGTCTTCCTTATAGCGACTCTTGACGGCGATGTCATCGACATAGCACTCCACAGTCTTACGCAAGTGGTCTCTGAAGATGATGCTCATGGCTCTTTGATATGTGGCACCAGCATTCTTTAAACCAAAAGGCATAACTATGTAGCAGTACGTGCCAATCGGTGTTCGGAATGATGTGTGCTTCTCGTCGTCAGGGGACATCTTCTTGATTTGGTTGTACCCTGAGAAACCATCCATGAATGACATACGTTCGAAGCCGCATGTGTTGTCAATCATGATGTGTGTTATAGGGAGGGAGAATTCATCTTTGGGACATACCTCGTTCAGATTGCGGAAGTCGATGCCGATTCGAATCTTTTCATTCTTCTTGAGGATCGGTACTATGTTGGTGACCCAGTCAGGATGTTGTTCCTCACGAATGAAGCCGCTGGCTATCAGTTTGTTGACTTCGGCTTCGATCGCATCCATGATGCTCGGGCGAAAGCGTCGCTGTTGCTGTTTGACCGGCTTTGCATCTGGCCGAATGTTGAGCTTGTGAAGGGCAACTTCGGGGTTTAGTCCTGGCATGTGTTCGTAGCTCCATGCGAACACATTAATATATTCTTTGATAAATTCCAATAGTGATTCTCGCTCTTCGTCTATTAGGCTTTTACTGACGAAGATTGGTTTTAGAGAGGATTCGCTGCCGAGGTCGACCTGTATAACCTCGTCTTCAGTAGGAGGTTCCCTTTGTTCGAACCGCTTTTCCTATAGTACATCTAGCTGTTGGGCCCACGGCTCTAACTCGAGGATTTCAGGAATATCCGTATTTTCTTCATAAGCATCGGCGAATGCCTTATTGACTGACATGACTTGTCTGAATACGTCTTCGATGCTGGTATCCGAATCAGAAGTTGGTGACCCGGTTGAATGTGAATGCCAGTCGTATTCCTCATCTGAACTTTCGGGGGTCGTTGTGGGCGTAACATACCCTAATCCACATCGGGTCTTATTGTAGTAGTCCCGTGGTTTGCTAACCGGGACTGGTAGCTTGAAGGGTAATCGTCGACCGGTGCCGTAGTTTAAGCTTGGCGTAGTCTCCATATCATATCCCTATTTTTGCATGAGGTATTTGGATTGGGGACTATAAAGATATAGAGGCAGTCTCCCGGCGTCTGATTCAGGATCGAATTTCTCTAGGGTGAAGGGTTGTGGATCATTCTTTCGGCCGAAGATGATTGGATGGTCCCCTCCTTCGACTATACGGTAAGCGTCTTCCACTAGAGTAAGCTGGTTTGCGGTGTAAACATTTGTCACCTGTGTGTGTAGGTAAGTGCCTATACCGTGTTCCATAGCATACATTGTACAAAGCTTATTAAGCTCGAGGTAGTTCAAAGATAGCCCTTTATTGATGAAGTAAGGTATCTTTTCTAGCGGGATTACATCGTCCACGGAGGGAACATCAGTGTGGGCAACCATATACTTGGCCAGTTTTGGTTCTTCTTCGATTATCCCCTGTATAAATAAAGACTGGAGGATGACCTGGGAAGCTTGATCATCAAAGGTTCTGTCAGTGGAGCTGAATGTGGGGTTGTTGGCAAACTAGAGACCCCCAGTTTGGTACTCGATGGCGGGTGGGGAGTAGTTGGTTCGCTAGAAGCCCCAGAATTTGCGTCGGGGTGACAATTATTCTTGGGAAGACGTATCGTCATTGGCCTGTCAGAAGGGTTGAGCTTTTCTGCTTGTGGTTGGCTGACTCTCGGTACCCTGATTGTCAGTGGCTCCGTTGTGGGTCTCGGCACTTGGCCGGACCTTGGCAGCCGGATTATCATTTGTCCTTCTTGTGCCGAGAGGCTGATTGCATCCTTACACAGAGCGGCTATAAGGGGTACAAATTTGCCAGGTTTACGAGCTTGAAGGTGGTGTAATGCCTGTTGTTCGTATTACGTATTTTTGGAATACGTGTACATATTTTATCTTGTATGGCATGATTCCTTGCTTAGTTTTCCTCATGGCTTGGGTTATTCTTGGCTTGGATTATTCTTGGTTCGGGTTGGCTTGGTTCGGTTTAGGATTTGCTTGGTTCATCATGGACCAAAGGGTGAACCCCCTACCAACCACCACTACTACCATTTATTAACCCAACTTCCTTCTCTCTCTTCATTACTCTCCTTCTTCCCTCCATTAATTCTTCACCTACCAGAGAGAGGGAGAGAGAGGTCTAGGCAAGTACAACTTGCTTCATGGAGGAACTCCAATTTTATTACTTTATTCTCTTCCTTACAGCATTCTAACTTACTTTAGAACTTGGCATTTTCACTTTCCATGGCTAGATTCTTGTAGATCTATATTTACCTTATTTTTGGATTTCTTGGGTTTTGATCTACTTAATCTTGTTATTTCCGAGTTTTGATGGTTCCATGTTGTAGAGAATTTCGTTCTACCCCATTTTGACCTATAGAAGTTTGAATTTGGGCTTCGGATGATAGAGTTATGCAACTTGGAAGCCATGGCTTATGGTGTACTTCTTCTCGGAAATTTGGAGAAGAAGCACAGTCCCGAGCCGCATAGTAGCACTTGACCGCATGAACATTCATGCGGCAAGTCAGTTCCAACCGTATGCACTATTGCCTTGACTTGACCGTATGACAAGTTCATGCGGCAAGTATTCCTTCATCCGCATGAAGTCCTTCTTACTTAACCGCATAACTGAGGTCCAGTCTTTCCTGGGCGCATGGATTTCCAGCAACCCTGAGCCGTATGAACTCAACACTCGCGAGCCGCATATACCGTAGTCTTCCAGCCGTATGGGTTTGCTTCCTTTGACCGCATAGTCATTGAACTTGATAATCACGAATTTACTTGATATGCTTGGGCATGATAATTGAGCCTGACATGACAGTGACCCGTAGTGGTGCACTTCTGGCCTGACTAACCTGACATGACCTGATAGTGGCCCGTCGCGGCGCACTCCTGACTAGTAAAATGGACATGTTAAACCTAACATGATTTTCTTGATAAGCTGTTGCGACGGCTACCTCACATGACATGACCTGTATAATTAATCTGGACACCATGGGCGATTGTGCTTGTACAATAATCCAGTCCTGTCTTGCATCATGTTTAGGAGGGGACTCCTGAGTACCAAGGTCAGGAGTACCTACTGAAATGGACTAAGGCTAAATAACTAGATTAATACATTAGTCATAAAGAGATCTTCCAGCTACAGGCAATCCTGTTACCTGGGCACGCTTTGGGATCTGTAGCCTGCCATCGAGTAGGGCACATTTCCAACATACTGTCATGTGTTGCACCCTTCAAGCTACCTAAGGGTACATGCGTTTCCTAGACGATGTACCCACCTGAATTCAACCCTAATCTTTCAACTCGGGTAACCTGGATGGTCTGCAGGGCTTGTGGCTGTGGAATAATCTCACTGCATCTTGTTAGTAATTAGGCTTGTGACAACCCTAGCTAGTTAAAGTATCAAGCCGTAATTCTTCCTTGGCCGTGAAATGATTAGATGGAGTCTAACCAGTCTAGTCTTGCCCTGATCCTGTTCCAGATTACTGCATGACCAGAATGCCTGTATTTATTTTACCGATAAATGGTGAGAATTCCAAGTTCTATTCAGACGAAGGGTTACAACCCCGGTCCTTGTTTGGTTTACGGTTTGTAACCTGGTTATCTGAATAGTTCTATGGTCATCTCGTCGTATATCATCCTGATGTATTTTTTTACTTCCAGTTCTTACTTTTATTTATACTCTTGTGCTCATTGCTGGTTTTAGTTCCTAAGTAAAGCTTCCTTTGTGGCACTTGCTCTTTCTGGGGTCTGACCCAGCTGGTTTTGTGTGGCCAGATTTCGGAGCAGCTCCAGAGGATCTACCGACCTTCCAGCCATATGGTGGCCACTAGATGGAACCCTGGCAACGAGTGGGTTTATTTTGATCTCCCACTCTATTGTAAAAATATTCTTTTGAGGCGTTTAGCCGACGAGCACCTATTTAGCTCGATTGTACTTTACTTACTGTCTGCCTACGGGCTGTAACATGATTAACAGATCCTAGGGTTGATCATGTATGACTAAACTCTTGCTAGTCCTGACATTTTGTAACGACTAGCTTCATGATCAACTGAATATGTAATGTTTGGGACGTCTTACTATTGTATATTTAATAATCATACATCTTGTAACTTTTACTTACTTGCTTGTGATTGAGACAATAGGCTTGTTCATGACCTTAAGAGACAGCTGGCTTGTAGATAAACCCTTATGTATCTAGACAGCCGTGATCGTATAGCGAGATGGATCCCATTTCATATACGTAGCTGGCTATGTCTGCCCCCGCTCTCCTTTATTCTAGTTCTGGGGCATGACATAGTTTAAGTGGTGGCCCATGCAGGTCTTGTAAATCAAGATATGTGAGGATTTACCGAATAGATGTCTCAATCAGTATTCGCCTTTGATCTCTGCTCGTATCTTCTGAATCCTTGGATTCTTGTCCTGGTCATATGCTTGTATCATTGATCTGTCTTGGTCCTTCCTTATTGTTCCCCATGTCGTCTTCTTCAGCGGCATCATTCCTGGACCTACCGGTCAGCAAGGCGGAGAACTTCCCGCAGATCAGCAGCAAACCGGAGATCAAGCCCAGTATTCCGGAGTAGCCTCCAGAGTCGTGCCCTCTGACGGAGAGCCACCAGTCCAGCCAGTTCAGCCTGCCGAGCCTGATGATGGCACTTTGGAAGGTCTCGTCAGGACCTTGATAGCTTCTCAAGATCATCGTAAAGACGCCTTGTACCAGGCAGTGACGGATGCCTTGACCAGAGGAGGTCATCAGGGTAACAGCGCGGCCAACAGCTTCAAGCGCTTGAACCCTCTATTCTTTGACGGTAGTGAAGATGCTATCGCCGCAGATGCTTTGCTTCAGGATACGGAAGTGATTCTCGAAGCAGCCAGGACCCCAGAGAACGAGAAGGTAGCTGTGGTGCGCCTACAGTTGCTAGATCTTGCCCGCAGTTGGTGGACGGCTCAGGCCATTGGATTAGTAGCACCCATTGCTTAGGCAGTATTCAAGAAGAGATTCCAGACCAAATATTTTGATGCTATAGCTCAAAACGATCTACAGACGAGGTTCACCAATCTGAAGCAAATTGGCAGAACAGTCGATGGATATACGGCCAAGTTTTTGAAACTCAGTCGGTTTGCTTCCATCTTGGTGGCAACCGAGTATGATAGAGCCCAGTGATTTCAGCAGGGGCTTCACCTGGAGATTCTATTGGCAGTCGAGAAGTTTGAGCATCAGACTTTTGATGCAGTCTTGAGAGCAGCTAGGAGGCATGAGTATACCTCCCAGAGGATTGTGGATAGGGCCGGAGATCGAAAGAGATCCCACGGTCAGATGAATCAGTCTTCAGCCCCAGCCCCGACAGCCCGGGCTTTGACTATTGGAGCTCCGAGGCGAGCGGCCTCAGTAACGTCGGTTCAGCATTCTACCCCGACGTACCCTCAACAGCAGCAGCAGAAGCAGAAGCAGTCTTCCGTAGTGGGATGTTCTCATTGTGGAAAGCCAGGCCATGTAGTGGGAGAGTACCGTAGGGCACAGGGATTGTGTCTGGCTTGTGGTGCAGCAGACCATAGGGTTGGATCTTGCCCGAATAGCTGTGGTTCATCATCGTCCAACCTTTCTAGCTCTTCGATGAGAGGACCAACTCCGGTCCAGCAGCAGCAGTATCCATTGCCGAGGCCCTTGCCATCTCAGGCCCAAGTATTCCAGCAGCAGAACCTCCAGCAGTTTGCTCAAGCCCAAGTCCAGAGTCAGAATAGGCAGCAAAGATTTCAGCAGAGGGGACCAGTACCCCGAGGTCATGGTCAGGCTATGGTGATGACCGCAGAGGAAGGATTGGCACCAGGAGAGGTAGTGGCAGGTACTATTCTCGTCAACTCATTTCCAGCTTCAGCTTTATTTGATTCTGGTGTATCACATTCTTTTATTTCTGTACGATTTGCGACACGGATAGGATTGGAGCCCGAGTCATTATCAGTAAGGCTCAATATACTTACTGGTAACGGACTTGTGGGAGTCGATAGGGTGTTTTCCTCGTGTCAGATCGTTGTTAGCGGTAGAGAGTTCCACGGTAGATTGATAGAATTCCCGATGGCCGATTATGATGTGGTCTTAGGGATAGATTGGTTGAGGAACCAACATGCTAGAATAGACTGCCATATTGGTAGGGTTGTTTTTAGCATTCCAGGAGAGCCAAAGTTTTCATTTTCAAGAGGCGCAGTTGAGCCTTCTCCTCCAGTGTTGCGGATGGCAGTAGCAGCCGTGCAGTTGCCCAGGATAGTGGATGAGTTCCCAGATATTTTTCCAGAAGAGCTTCCAGGTATGCCGCCAGAGCGGGAGATCGAGTTCACTATAGACTTGATTCCTAGGACAGCCCCAGTATCAGAGAGAGTCTACAGGATGGCGCTGTCAGAATTGGAAATATTGTACAAGATGATTAAGGAACTCAGGACCAAGGGATTCATTCGTGCTAGTGGATCGCCTTGGGGAGCCCCAATGCTTCTTGTGAAAAAGAAGGATGGTACGTCCAGGTTATATGTTGATTATCGTACCTTGAATTCAGTGACAATCCAGAATAGATATCCGACTTGTTTGATCAACTCAGAGGGGCATCAGTATTCTCGAAGATCGACTTGCGCTCAGGATATCATCAGATCAGAGTCAGGGAGCAGGACATCCCGAAGACAACTTTTAGATCGAGATATAGGCAATGGGAGTTCCTTGTTATGCCTTTTGGAGCGACCAATACGCCGACGGTATTCATGGACCTCATGAATCATATCTTCCTGCCTTACTTGGATCAGTTTATGATTGTGTTTTAGGATGACATCCTGGTTTATAGTAAGAGTGAGGCGGAGCATGAGCAGCATCTCCGTGTGGTTCTTCAGATTCTCAGGGAGCACCAGTTATATGCCAAGTTCAGTAAATGCGAGTTCTAGCTCGATCGCAATTCGTACTTGGGTCATATCATCACCAGAGGAGGAGTAGAAGTGGATCCCCAGAAGATTATGGCTACTAAATCATGGCCAGTGCCCAGCACAGTTGCAAAAGTTTATAGTTTTCTTGGATTGGCTGGCTACTACCGACACCATTGACCCAGTTGACCCGCAAGGATACGCAATTTGCTTGGACAGCAGAATGTCAGGATTCATTCGAGAAGTTGAAGCGAGGCTTGATGACGGCTCCTATTCTTGCGCTTCCAGATGGAACCAGAGGATTCTCAGTGTATTATGATGCTTCAGGCAGAGGCTTAGGATGTATTCTGATGCAGCATGGGAAGGTAATAGCTTATGCTTCACGACAACTTCGTGATCATGAGAGAAATTATCCAACCTATGACTTGGAGCTGGCAGCTGTAGTGTTTGCACTTAAGTTGTGGAGGCACTATTTGTATAGAGATAGGATGGAGATTTTCACCGACCACAAGAGCCTGAAGTATGTTTTCACCCAGAAGGATCTTAACATGCGTCAGAGGAGATGGCTAGAGCTACTTGTGGATTATGATGTCAACTTGCAGTATCATCCTGGGAAGGCCAACATCGTTGTAGATGCTTTAAGCAGGAGAGCCGAAGTTTATTTCCTAACAGCGCAACCAGAGCTGTTAGCCGATCTTCAGAAGATGGGTATAGAAGTTTTTCTCCCTTCCAGGGTGGCATTGATGGCTAGCATGTAAGTTCAGTCCACTATAGTCGAGAGGATCCGGATGGCGCATTCAACAGATTCCAAGCTTCAGCGGCTCAGAGCAGAGTGTGAGGCAGGACGAAGACCAGAGTTATGCATTCATGAGGATGGTACACTTCGATATGGTAGTCATCTTTGTGTACCCAATGGAGATATCAGACGGAAGATCATGTCAGGAGCGCACAGTTCTCAGTATTCCATCCATCCTGGCAGTATGAAGATGTACCGCGATATCCGTCAATACTTCTGTAGAATGGCATGAAGCGGAAGATAGCTCGGTTTGTCTTTCGGTGTTTGGTTTGCCAACAAGTTAAGGCCGAACATCAGAGATCGGCTGGACTTCTTCAGCCCTTACCCATTCCAGAGTGGAAGTGGGAGCATGTGACCATGGATTTTGTGACCGAATTGCCTAGATCCCCAGCTGGTCGGGATGCTATTTGGGTTATAGTTGACAGGCTCACGAAGGTGGCTCACTTTCTCCTATTTAGAGTTGGTCAGTCGACATCTCAGTCAGCAGAGATGTGCCTCAGGCAGATTGTCAGGTTACACGGTGTTCCAGTCAGTATCACCTCGGACCGAGATTCAAGATTTATATTGCACTTTTGGTGTAGCTTACAAGAGAGTTTGGGGACTCATCTCCAGTTTAGTTCAGCCTATCACCCGCAGACAGATGGTCAGTAGGAGCGCACGATCCAGACTCTTGAAGACATGTTGCGGACCTGTATACTTGACTTCGGTGGTTCATGGAAAGATCACCTGCACCTTGTGGAATTCTCGTACAATAATAGTTTCCAGGCCAGTATCCAGATGGCACCATTCGAGGCACTGTATGACAGAAAGTACAGATCCCCGTTAGCCTGGGATGATGTTGGAGGAAGGTAGATGCTTGGTCCAGAAATGATTGCCCAGACAGTTGAAGTGGTCAGGAGAGTCAGAGATCATCTTCGAATTGTCCAAGATCGCCAGCGTCATTGGGCCGATTCTCATCGGCGCCCTCTCGAGTTTTCGGCCGGCGATTATGTATTCCTGAGGATTTCGCCTAACCGTGGCGTCATTCGTTTCGGCGTCCGGGGAAAGCTTAGTCCTAGGTATATAGGACCGTTCAACATTCTGGAACGAGTAGAAGATGTATCCTATCGTCTCGCTCTTCTGCCGTCGCTAAGCGAGGTACATGACGTATTCCATATATCATAATTACGACAGTATATCCCAGACCCGAGCCACGTCCTAGATCATTCGAAATTGGTTGTCGGTACCAACCTTTCGTATGAGGAGCGGCCCGTGTCTATATTGGACCGGAGGGAGAAGATCCTCAAGAATAAGACTATCAAGTTAGTCCGAGTTGCTTGGGGTCATCACTCTTTGGGAGAGTCAACGTGGGAGCGTGAGGATGATGTCCGATCGCGATATCCCGACTTGTTTGACTCGTGAGGTATAATATCTTTCTTATGCCTCATGCCTTCGATTTCTTGCTTGCATGATTGATTGCTAGATTGATTGTCTAGTATAGCTTGCCTGTGATTAGTGTAGCTTGTTCTTGTCTCTCTAGCCTCTTAATTAAATTCTGAGGACGGAATTCTTTTAAGGTGGGTAGAGTTATAATGCGTGTCGTTCGTATTACGTATTTTTGGAATACGTGTACGTATTTTATCTTGTATGGCATGATTCCTTGCTTAGTTTTCCTCATGGCTTGGGTTATTCTTGGCTTGGGTTATTCTTGGTTCGGGTTGGCTTGGTTCGGTTTGGGATTTGCTTGGTTCATCATGGACCAAAGGGTGAACCCCCTACCTACCACCACCACTACCATTTATTAACCTAACTTTCTTCTCTCTCTTCATTACTCTCCTTCTTCCCTCCATTAATTCTTCACCTACCAGAGAGAGGGAGAGAGAGGTCTAGGCAAGTGCAACTTGCTTCATGGAGGAACTCCAATTTTATTGCTTCATTCTCTTCCTTATAGCATTCTAACTTACTTTAGAACTTGGCATTTTTACTTTCCATGGCTAGATTCTTGTAGATCTATATTTACCTTATTTTTAGATTTCTTGGGTTTTGATCTACTTAATCTTGTTATTTTTGAGTTTTAATGGTTCCATGTTGTAGAGAATTTCGTTCTACCCCATTTTGACCTATGGAAGTTCGGATTTGGGCTCCGGATGATAGAGTTATGCAACTAGAAAGCCATGGCTTATGGTGTACTTCTTCTCGGAAATTTGGAGAAGAAGCACAGTCCCGAGCCGCATAGTAGCACTTGACCGCATGAACATTCATGCGGCAAGTCAGTTCCAACCGTATGCACTATTGTCTTGACTTGACCGCATGACAAGTTCATGCAGCAAGTATTCCTTCAGCCGCATGAAGTCCTTCTTACTTAACCGTATAACTGAGGTCCAGTCTTTCCTGGCTGCATGGATTTCCAGCAACCCTGAGTCGCATGAACTCAACACTCGCGAGCCGCATAGACCGTAGTCTCCCAGCCGCATAGGTTTGCATCCCTTGACCGCATAGTCATTTCTCTCCGTAGCCGCATGGGTTGCTCCTCTCCGGCTGCACGTACTTGATTGGTCAGCCAGCTGCATGGACCCATCCCCCGCCAGCCGCATGAGTTTTCTATCCTCCTGGCCGCATATGCCTTGTCTTTCTCAGCCGCATGACTGACTGGATCTCCGAGCCGCATATGACTGATACCCCTTTGACCTCATAAGCCTCTCCCTTTTTAGCCGCATGCGCCTGACTCTATTCAGACGCACGGGCTGTTCTCTTCCAGCCGCATGAGATCATTCCTGGCCGCATATGACTTAGCCGTATGGCTGTTCTATAGCCCTGTGTATTGATATTTTATTAGATATTTTACGTCCATTTTATATCCTTACGTCTTTTGTCATGAACTTGATAATCACGAATTTACTTGATATATTTGGGCATGATAATTGAGCCTGACATGACAGTGACCCGTAGTGGTGCACGCCTGGCCTGACTAACCTGACATGACCTGATAGTGGCCCGTCGCGACGCACTTCTGACCAGTAAACTGGACATGTTAAACCTAACATGATTTTTTTGATAAGCTGTTGCGACGGCTACCTGACATGACATGACCTGTATAATTAATCTGGACACCGTGGGCGATTGTGCTTGTACAATAATCCAGTCCTGTCTTGTATCATGTCATGGAGGGGACTCCTGAGTACCACGGTCAGGAGTACCTACTGAAATGGACTAAGGCTAAATAACTAGATTAATATATTAGTCATAAAGAGATCTTCCAGCTACAGGCAATCCCGTTACCTGGGCACGCCTTGGGATCTGTAGCCTGCCATCGAGTAGGGCACATTTCCAGCACACTGTCATGTGTTGCACCCTTCAAGCTACCTAAGGGTACATGTGTTTCCTGGACGATGTACCCACCTGAATTCAAACCTAATCTTTCAACCCGGGTAACCTGGATGGTCTGCAGGGCTTGTGGCTGTGGAATAATCTCACTGCATCTTGTTAGTAATTAGGCTTGTGACAACCCTAGCTAGTTAAAGTATCAAGCCATAATTCTTCCTTGGCCGTGAAATGATTGGATGGAGTCTAACCAGTCTAGTCTTGTCCTGATCCTGTTCCAGATTACTGCATGACCAGAATGCCTGTATTTATTTTACCAATAAATGGTGAGAATTCCACGTTCTGTTCAGACGAAGGGTTACAACCCCGGTCCTTGTTTGGTTTACGGGTTGTAACCTGATTATCTGAATAGTTCCATGGTCATCGCGTCGTATATCATCCTGATGTATTTTCTTACTTCCAGTTCTTACTTTTATTTATACTCTTGTGCTCATTGCAGGTTTTAGTTCCTAAGTGAAGCTTCCTTTGTGGCACTTGCTCTTTCTGGGGTCTGACCCAGCTTCCTTTAGCCGACGAGCTCCTGTTTAGCTCAATTGCACTTTACTTACTGTCTGCCTACGGGCTGTAACATGATTAACAGATCCTAGGATTGATCATGTATGACTAAACTCTTGCTAGTCCTGATATTTTGTAATGACTAGCTTCATGATCAACTGAATATATAATATTTGGGACGCCTTACTATTATATATTTAATGATCATACATCTTGTGACTTTTACTTACTTGTTTGTGATTGAGACAATAGGCTTGTTCATGACCTTAAAAGACTGCTGCCTTGTAGATAAACCCTCATGTATCTAGACAGCCGTGACCGTATAGCGAGATGGATCCCATTTTATATACGTAGCTGGCTATGTCTGCCCCCGCTCTCTAGTATTCTGGTTCTAGGACTTGACAGGTGGATCGTCAGAGGTTCTTCTGATTCTGAGGCCGTCCCAGTTCGAGCCTGTATATCTTCTTCCAGGTGCCTCTTCGACTTTTCGTATAAGGAGGAGTCCGAGTAGTAGGATTCGACTCCTTTGAAGGGATCGATGTCGGCAAATTCTGTCCTCACAAAGCCGTGTTTGTCGACATATTTGAAGCACTGGTGCAGCGTGGAAGGCACGGTCATATAATCGTGTATCCAAGGGCACCCAAGAGGATGTTGTAAGAAGTGTCCGTATCTATGACGTAACAGGTCACTTCCGACTGGAGATCGCCAATTTGGCACTTTAAGGGAATCTTTCCAATTGGGTAGCTCATGCCCGAAATGAAACCACTGATGGCGGTGCTTGTTGGCGTCAAGCGATGCATAGGAATACGGAGATGATGTAGCAGACCCTTCAGAATGATGCTTATGGAAGAGCTAGGATCAATGTGCATTCGGTCCACCTTCACGTCCCCGATGTATCCGGTATAGTATAACGGACGATCATGCAGATTGGTTTTGATGAGCATATCCTATGGAATGAAGACAATATTGGGCATCGCCCCTGTGCAAGCACTGTCTTGGAGATTTGCAGGTGGACTCTCGTTTGTGAGGTTGGCTTGAGCCAAATAGGCGTCGACATTCTGGAGTGCATCGCTCAAAGCCGCACGAACATCCTTTGAGAGTCTCAGGAGCTCGTATAATAACAATTTGGCTGGTGTATTGGCCAATTGTGCCAAGATGTCGAAGTTGTAGGGCCTCTCCAACCCCTGAGGTGTATTTTTTCGGAAGAATTTGTCAAAGCGAGTCTCCTTTGGCCTAGGCTTGTCGGTCGTCGGAGGCTGAGACGGTCCCGGAGTGTCAGTAGTAGTTGGTGGATGATCTTCAGTTGAGTTATTAGCCACAGGTTGGGACTGTGCCCCGGACCGGGTAGCGACAGCTGTGACTTCTTCGATATCTGCCGAGATTGTGTGACAGGATTTAACTTTTCCATTCTTCTTCTTACGAATGGAAGGTGGTGTGGACTGAGTCACTTCAAGTACCAGGTCCGGATGGACCCACACGATCTCTCCCTGTGATGTGGTGAGAGGCACTAGATCAGCATCCTGATCCCGAGGAGGTTGATGATTAGCAATCTCCATTATCGCCAGAGGAACGGGTACTATATCGTCTTGAGCCTCCGTTGGAGGGAAGCTGCCGACCTGTACGGACACCATATTGGCTGCCACGGTCATCTCTTCGAAATTGATGGCCAGGGCGTTCGAATCGATAAGATTTTGGATGTATCATTTCAGTTGGTAGCAGTCGTGTGTAGCGTGGATATAGCGGTAGAAATGGCAGTACTTTGGGCTCTCCATTTCTGTCGGCCGAGGTTCCCGTCTAGGTAGAGGGAGCTGAATTCTGTCTCCTTGTATGAGCTTGTCCAAGATGGGCTTGACGTGGCTGTCTTCGAAGGAGTAGGTCATTTGCGGCCATTATTTGTCTACCGGTCTTGACTCAGGTTTCTGGGCTGTGTCGGCCACCATAGCCTGCTTGCCCCTGTTGTCCCGATTATTGGAGGGGCTATCCCCATTGTCGCTGTTGGGATTAGGGCGCTTGCCCTTGTTCTCTCCCTCTGAGATGTGCAATCCCAGTTGGCGCGCCTTCTTCAACCGTTCTTCGGCGCTAGTGGCACTGATGATAAACGTCTTCCAATCCTTAAATTGACTTTTGCCCATCCAGAGACTGATTGTTGGGAGCAGTCTCTTTTGGCAAATTTCAATCGAGGAGGAATCTGGATTACCAGACGGCAAGTTCATTACGGTTTGGCGAAACCACTCAATATAGTTCCTTGTCAGCTTCTTCTCTCCTTGGACGACATCTATGAGAGTGGACATTATGACGTCCTGCCCTACTTCATAGAACCTCTCCAAGAACATGCGCTTGAAGCTGGCAAAGGAGTGGATGCAGTTGTCTGGCAGGTTGCGGTACCAGTCGAAGGCGACCCCTTCCAATGCCCCGATGAATAATCGCGTGAGGATGGCATCGTCATGAGGCAGATGGTCGGTGGTGACCTCGAAGTAAGTGATGTATCTACTTGCGGAGGTCTTGCCATCATAGGGATTGATGTTGAACGGCTTGTATCTTGGTGGGAAGGGGACATCCCTCCATGCAGCAGGGTATGGTTGCCGTATTCTGAGGTCTTGAGAGTTTTCTCGGGCGTAAAACATGGCTCGGAGCTCCTGGACCTCTCTTCTTGCTTCACTGACATCGTCTGCAGCGGTGGGAGCCGTTATTTCAGGAGGATTATTGCCCGGGTTCGGTGCCGCTGAGTTTGAGTCCGTATTGACCGCGGGACCCACGCTTGTTTGGCCAGGCATCCCTCCTTGCAGAGTTCGAAGAGCTGCTTTGATCTCGTCTACAGACTTGACCAGGGCCTGTAGTATGGCCTCCAGAGGGTCGATGCGTTGGCGATCACTGGAACCTCCTTGATTGCTGTCCGTCATGAACACCGTCCTTACATGAGGGGAGATAGAAGGAACGGTGGAGGACGTGCCCTCCGAGTCATACCCATGTACCGAGAAGTCATTTGGATATGTGGGAATATTCTCCTCTGGTTCGGACTCGGAAGGAATAGTACCCCCGGCTTCAGAGCTTGCTTCATCTTGAGAGTCCTGGACGTCCTCGGGGACGTCAGTATTTGCTACGTCTGATGAGAGAGTTGCTTCCCCGGGCTCGTCTCCTTGGAACATCGGATTATCGTAGATGTTCGGAGGAGTGCTATCCCCAGTTCCAGTGACCCCCAGTGGTGTGGATGATGTAGCACCCACTGTAGCAGATTTTGTCTTTGAACGAGTTCCTTAGAAAACTCCGGTGGAGGACAACCGTTTAGATGACAGCTTCATAGTCACAGTGGTTGAAGTCTTCGGGCTGGAAACAATAGGAGACAACAGGAGGCGCCTCGTCCTCTGAGCTTGGTTGCTGCAATCTTTGGAAGACGGACCGTCGGTCTTCTTATACTGTTGCATTGTTGCAACAGCTGTTGACAATGATTTGGGTGCAGTGACGTTCGAGAGAGGATTCTTTGTACCCCGGGGCATCTTCTCTTTTCTTGCGTTTGTGGAGGATGGCCTCACGCAAGTCAGATGGGTCCGGATCGACCATGTTTGCTCTCTGGATTTTGGAAGACTTTTGAGAACCTCTCTGTCCGTTTGCCGCCGGTGGCTGGAATCGAGTGGTTCTGTACAACTTCCCATGAGAGGCCCGTATAACAGTATGTGGGACGCTCGGATGGTCAGAGGTCAGATCAGCGGACCGAGCTTGCCAAGCTTGTGCTGCCTTAGACTTCTTCACTCTAGTGCGTGAGGGCACATAGTAGGAAGAGTTTAAGTGGTGCTGGAGAGAATCAGACATGTCTTCTTAGGAGCATAGGAGATCAGGACCATAGGAGAGGTGGTCGAAGATAGAGCCGCATGGAGTAGGCGTTATACGGCTGGCATCAATAATCTTCATGCGGCTGGCGGTCGCAGCCGCATAGGTCTCCTCCATGCGGCTGGAAACCCTGGCCGCATGAGTGTTCTCCATGCGGCTGGAAATCTTGGCCGTATGAGTATTATGTATTTGGCTAGCAGTTTCAGCCGCATGGTCATCATTCATGCGGTTGGCAATCTTGGCCGCATGAGTCTTCGCTTTGCGGCTAGTGCCCTTGTTTAGTTTCTTTCTGGAGCACATAGAATCGCACTTTGCCCCTGCAAGTCCAGCATCGTAGTGCTTTCCTCAACCAAACTTGGGAACAGCAGAGTCTTCTACGGCTTGAAGTGGGGCCGCACGAGAGTTGTCTTCGCCGTCTTGGGTAGCAGAGAGTACTCCGTCGAGGGCCTGGGGAGGAGCAAATGATTTTGGCCTCCACTCTTTGCGAGCCTTCGTTGTGCGGGTGCGCTTCTGGACCGGGCCAGCGCTTTCTTCGGAGAGCATTTTTTCGAACGCCTGTTGGTCGAAGCGGACGACCATCTTCTGTTGTGTGGGGCCAAGTTTGGCTGCATCCGATTGTGTCACCAACTCCTCAGCCGTGGAGAAGTTTATCCCCAGCAGAGTCGCCATCGTGTTTGCCATGAAATATAAAAGAGAAGAACAATTATCGGAGGACTGGACTTTTACTTCACGATACAAACTCGCTTGTACAAAGAAAGCCTAGGGAAGAAAGCCTAGGTACAGCAATCTAAGTACAATTGTTTATTTTAGATTCTGGAGATGACGATAGAGGCACGGGAAAGCGACGATAGCTCTTCCTTACTCCTTGGACGATCGGTATGCAGCCCTGGCTCCGAAAAAAAATCTGCTTGGCGTTGAAGAAATGCTCTCTTTGCTCTCTCACTTTTTCTCTCCAAGTATTCTGGTGCTCTGATCTCGAAGAAGGGGTCCTTCTGCAAGGGAATGGCACCTTGCTATTTATAAGAGTGGAATGCAATCATTAGGGTTTGTAATGATTGTTCCTTAAAGTGGCGGCGGCCTGTTGATTGATCAATCTGGGCCATTAGTCTTGAGTGTGATGAATCTGGGCCACTAATGTAGATTGTGCCAAATCCTATCAGTAATGAATACTGATTGTAATAAATCTCCATCATGATGATTTGCTGATGTTTGCAAATCTGAATGAATAAATTTAATTCATTCTCACGCCACGTGTCCCATATTATTAGGATTTGACCCAATCTTTGATTGCAGTAAATCTGGATTTTTAAGATTGATTGGCTTTATGATACGTGTCCTGCCACGTGGCTCAAACGTGAGCCACTGAGGAAATTTGAGCCGCATGAGGATTGAGCAGCATAAGGTTGACCACGTGTCAAGGCTGCTTGAGGAGTGGCCCCTGAATATTTGAACCACATAATGATGATCTGGGCCGCATGAACGTAGGCGGCCGCATAACGGGTAGCTCCTTCGTGAGCTGCATAGAGATAGTCCTCGTGAGCCGTATGGGGGAGCCTCTGCTTGAGTCGTATAAGACTGCCTCGTTCTGAGCCACATGGGACAACTTCGGCCTGAGCCGCATGGGGAGTCTCCGCTCGAGTCGTAAACGACTGTCCACGTGTCTAGGCTGCATGGCATTTTTTGGATCTCGAGGGATTGTGTCAGAGATTTTCTTCGTTTCCCTAGGAGTCTGTCATTATGACAGAGTCATAATTGCATCTTTGTGTCAGAACTGTCGCCTTGTCAGAGCTGTCAGCCGTCAAGGCATTTAATACGGTATTGGACAAAGGAAAGAGCTGTTTGCAGGCCACGTGGATCTTCTCTGAGCCGCATGGAGTTTATTCGAGCCGCATAGGCGCATGAACCGTATGAATCCCTGAGCCGCATGAGTTCTCTGAGCCGCATGAGGCTCCCCGACCGCATGGATCTTTCTTTATTCTTTTCCATGCTTCTACAGTCGCATGGACCAACTTCTTGCAGCTAGCGTTGGCTGCCGCATGGATCATCTTCCTGCGGCCATAGTTGGATACCGCATGAGTCGTCTGCCTGCAGCCAGAGTTGGCTGCCGCGTGGACAAACTGTCGATCTACTCTATGTGGCTTCTTCTTTGTCCGTATGGATTTCCCTTGTGCCCCCAAAAACTTAGCATCGTAGTGCTTTTCTTTGCTCATTTTGGGGACAATGGGGTCCTCTGCGGTCGGAAACAAAGTCGCAGGAGAGCTTTGGTCATCGTCTTGGGCTGTAGAAGGAGCTTCTTCGAGAACTTGGTCGGGGGCAACAGTTTTGCGCACCGATGCCTTACGAGTCCTCTTTGGGTTAGCTCGCTTCTGAGATGGGCTGACGCTCCCTTCAGAGAGCAATTCTTCGAAGGTTTCTTGGTCGAAGCGAACCACAAGCATTTGTTTCGTAAAGTCGATCTTGGATGCATCAAATTGCGTCACCAGCTTCTCATCAGAAGAGAAGGATGTCTCCAGCAGAGTCGTCATCGTGTTTTCCATAAAAAATCAAAGACAGGTATTACAGTATACTGAACTTGATTGCAAACTCGCTTGTAGAAAGGAAAACCTAGGAAGAAATCCTAGGAAACAATCTAAGTACAATTGTTTAGTTTTGATTCTAGGGGGTGACGGTGGAGGCTCGGAAAAGTGATATCAACTCTGCCTTACTCCGTGGACTATCAGATGCAGTCTTTAGCTCGCGAAGAAATTGCTTTTCTCTTGAAGGTTGCCAGCCTTTGCAGGGGTGTGGCACCCTGCTATTTATAATAGGATGTATTTTGAGCCACATAGATGGCTTGCGGCCACGTGGCTGATTAGCACGCGAAGACCCGCTCTTGGGATGCCATCTGTCGATTTGTTAGAATTTTGTTGCAGCAAATCTGGGTAGTTAAGGACTTGGTCAGATTGCCACGTGTCCTGTTGTGTATGGTTTTCTCAGTCTTCGATCATGTAGGGTCGCATGAGACTCAAGCGGCTTGGATCACAGTTAATCTTGGCTGTATAAAGTTTGGAAACTTTGGAGGCCACATAAGCTGAGCCGCATGAGGTTCATGCGGCTTAGATGACACTCTTTTGGCCGCATGGAAGCCTACGAACCCTACTTTTGGACGACGTCTCACGTCTTATCTTTCTTGTCGAAGTGTCAGAATTATCATGCTTTGCCAGGACTTATCAGCTTTATCAATCGAACTGCTCCTCTTGGCCGCATGTCTTCCTTCCACAGCTATTTGTCGACGGGCCGCATATGCGGCTTTCCTTCTTGCGGACCTGTTTGGCTATGCGACAATTTTGTAAATCGCATGAATCCTATATTTTTTATCCTTCTACACAATCAGGTATAAGTACTCAAACCAAAAGCATCTATACCTAACGAATAAGGTCACCTTTCCACTCTAGGTGTAATGCAATCGAGAATAGTGCTTGGTCGTATAATCTCCAAGTCAAGGTAAAATAGTACAGTACAATACCTCAGCAGCGAGTCTAAACTCTATATACTATTCCTCAGTATCGAGCGAGTCTATAGCATATAGTTTAGCCATAGTTTCTCAGTGTCGAGCGAGTCTACGATAGATAGGGAGGAGGTCATGTCCACTTGTATTCTTTTCGCCCAATGCTCTAACTCTAATAACTACTAGTCTTCTATCATGCAATCCTAATAGTAGTTATAGCCTAACGAACGTCCTTACGTATCGTTGGCCTGCCGACAATGCAAGTATGAGACCTATATGCGACTCATGACTCGTGTATCATATGTGTCAAGGCTAATGGATGCCACACAACTAGAGGTGGTCTCCTAAATCTAGGTTCAATATGTATAAACTAACAAAGAGATAATAAAGACATAGCTGAAAAGTATTGGCATCTAAATAGGATATAAAAGAGCAATTTTATATAGAAGAAATTTAAATAAGTAAATGCATGTAATATGAGCTAAAGTAAATACACAGCAAATGGCAAGGTATCTTGCCTGGAGGTAGTGTGTAGAATGGCAAGTTGTAGTATCTCAAATTCGTGATATGTATTTAGTGTACGTAGACGTATTTTGGACCCGTATTTTGTTAATCATGATTAGTTAATTTTAGTTAATTTTTTTCGATTGGTTTAATTGGCATATGGTTCATCATGGTAATTGCATTGGCTTGGTTCGGTTCGATTTATTTGACCTTGCTTGTTTTGGTTTATCATGTGGAGAACCACTCCCACCTACCACCACTCCCACCATAAATATCAATCCCACTCTCTCTCTTCCATTATTACTCATTTCTTTTTCTTCTCCATCTTTACTCTTTACCTACCAGAGAGAGAGTGGAGAGCTTAGGCAAGTACATCTTGCTTCATGGAGGAAGTCCATTTTTATTGTTCCATTGTCTTCTTCATGTGTTTTTAACCCACTTTAGTACTTAGCATTTTTTTTATTTTTGTGGTTAAATTCTTGTAGATCTAGTTTTGTGGTATTTTTGGATTTTCTTGGGTTTGATCTGTTTAACCATGTTATTTCCAAGTTTTGATGGTTCCATGTTGTAGAGAATTTTGTTCTACCCCATTTTGACCTATGGAAGTTCGAATTTGGACTATAGATGATGGAATTATGGAGCTTGGAAGTATGGCTTCATGGTATTTTTCTTCTCTGAATTTGAGGAGAAGAACAGTACTTGACCGCATGACTTTTCATGCGGCAAGTGGTTTTTTCTAGCCGCATGGCCTTGCAATCATTAATTGCATGCATGTATTAAATATTTGGTTGATAAGTGCTTGCTTGCATACAACAGTTAGTGGCCGCATAGGCCTATGAATATTTATTATAATATGGCCAAATGCCAGGTTATATATTTAATATTGCTTGCCTACTTTTATAGAAGAGCCGCATGGAATTATGTCATTTAATGCATTAAATATTGCATACATCAGCATGCAAGTGAGCCGCGTTGCTTGCTCTTAATATTACTTACCTTAATATTTCCTTGCCAGCATACGAATCCACAGTAGCTAGCCGCATATGAAATAATATGAGCCGCATGGAGACTAAGCATTAAATAATGCTTAGGAGCCACATGGAGACTCAGTAGAAAATAATAAACGAGCCGCATACGGCACCTAAACGAGCCGCATATGCATTTAATGTAATATCTTATTGCATTCTCCTATAATGCATAAACTTAATGCATTATTCCCATGCATTTCTTTAATACGTTTAGAAGCATGCATTTAGCAGTAACATTCAGTGCACATTCCGATGCATTATTTAATGCATTTATTCCCATGCATTTTTTTAATACGTTTAGAAGTTTGCTTTCAGCAGTATCACTCAATATATGTTCCAATGCATTATTAAATGCATTACTCTAGTGCATACTCCAATGTATTCTTTAAACGCATTCATGCATTATTTAATGCACTTGCTAAATGCATTATTAAACAATCAGCCGCATGGCCTTGCTAATTTTAGCTTGCATGGCATTCATTCATGCTTACATTAATATGAGCCGCATGGCTCTATATAGTGGTGTATTATTTAATCTCTTTTATATTTGTATTTGCTTGCAAATGTTAAATTGTAGCCGCATGGATATTTATAGCATTGATGCAGAGCCGCATGGCCTTTGGCCATTAAAAATTATTATTTGTATGTTGTGTTTTGCATGGAATCTAAAGTGAGTCGCATAGGCGCCCTTCCCCCACTATCTAATATTTTGGCTACGTGAGCTACTCTTTTACTGGCAGTCATCATTTCATTGTTTGGTCACGTGCCCTTCCTTTGTTTAAGTGGAAGCTCGCAATTATTGTCTTCCCACTCTCTGTCCTTTCTGACTGCATGAATATTTCTTGTTAATATTTACTCTTGGCCGCATGGCCCCCTTCAGCTATTTTTTCTGGCCGCATAAGCTTTGGCTGGCCGCATGGGTGGCCTCCCACTCTCTTTGGCCGCATGTGTGTTCTCCCACTTTTGGGCCGCATGGGGTCCACTTTGATTGTTTAAATGTTTTATTTGCCTGAATTGTGGTCAGAATTTTTTCCCACTCCCAACATGAAAGTTTTAGAGTTTCTCCTTGGCTTCAAAATATATTATATATATATATATATATATTATTATTTAATTGTGCAAGTTTTTTCCCTCCTTGATAATGACATGGCTTGATAGTGACCCGCCGTGGTGCACTCCCGACAAGATAACTTGACCTGACAAATTGGACATGATAACTTGGCATGATAATTCTTGATAGTGGCCCGAAGTGGCGCACTCTTGACATGATAACCTGACATGATATATCTCGAATGCTGTTGCGACGGCTAACATGACACGGCAAGATTGAATAACTTGGACACCGTGGAGGATTGTGCTTGTACAAATAAACCCGTCTTGTCCTGTATCATGTCTAGGATGGGGACCCCTGAGTACCACGGTCAGGGATTCCCCCTGAATTCGACTAAGGCCAACAACTAGAATAATCCAGTAGTCATGAAGAGCTTTCCCAGCTACAGGCAATCCCGTTATCTGGGCGTCCCACTTGGGATCTGTAGCCTGCCGACGAGTAGGGCACATTTCCAGCACACTGTCATGTGTTGTACCCTTATTGTACTAATATTCGACCTGGATAACCTGGACGGTCTGCATGGCTTGTGGCTGTAGAATAATCTCACTGCATCTTGCTAATAATTAGGCCTGTGATGACCCTAGTTAGTTAAAGTATCAGGCCGTACTTATTGCTTGGCCGTGAAATATTGGATGAAGTTCAATCAGTCTAGTCTTGTATTGATCCTGTACAAGATTGTTACATGACATGTTTTCTTATTTTATCTTACCGATAAATGGTGGGAGAAGCCAAGTTTGGTTCAGACGAAGGGTTACAACCCCGGTCCTTGTTTGGTTTACGTGTTGTAACCTGGTTATCTGAATAGTCCCATGGTTATCTCATCGTATATCACCTGTCCTGCTTTTCTTTAATTACTGTCTTTTATATATTTTTTTTACTCTTGTGCTATTTGCTGGTTTTAGTTCCTAAGTGAAGCCTCCTTTGTGGCACTTGCTCTTTCTGGGGTCTGACCCAGCTGGTTTTGTATGGCCAGATACCAGAGCAGCTCCATAGGATCTACCGGTCTTTCCAGCCCGATGGTGAACACCAGGCGTAGCCAGGGCAACGAGTGGGTTTATTTTTGCTCTCCCACTCTATTATAAAATTATTCTTTTGAGGCATTTAGCTGCCGAGCCAGTGTTAGCTCGTGTACATTTTACTCACTGTCTGCCTACGGGCTGTAACATGATTGGCAACCTAGGGTTGATCATGTATGACTGAAACTCTTGCTAGTCCTCACATTTTGTAACGACTAGCTTCATGATCAGCTGAATATGTAATGTTTGGGACGCCTTACTAATGTATATTTGGTGATCTTACATCTTGTAACATTTACTTACTTGCTTGTGATTGAGACACTAGGCTTGTTATTGACCATAAGAGACTGTTGGCTTGTAGATAAACCCTCATATATCTAGACAGCCGTGACCGTATAATGGGGTGGATTCCATTTCATTATACGTAGCTGGCTATGTCTGCCCCCGCTCTCCAGTGTTCTGGTTCTGGGGTGTGACATGGTTTAAGTGGTGGCCCATACAGGTCTTGTAAATCAAAATATGTGCGGGTTTATCGAATAGATGTCTCAATCAATACTCGTTCTTGATCTCTGTTCGTATTCTCTGAATCCCTGAAATTCTTGTCCTGATCACATGCTTGTATCATTGATCTGTCCTGATCCTTCCTTATTGTTCCCTATGTCGTCTTCTTCAGCGACATTGTTCCTGGTCCTACCGATCAGCAAGGCGGAGCACCTCCCGTGGACCAGAAGCAACCAGAAGATCAGGCCCAGTACTCAGGAGCAGCCTCCCGGGTCATGCTACCCGGAGATCCAGAACCCCCGGTACAGCCAGCCCAGCCCGCAGGACAGGATGATGGAGCCTTAGTGGGACTTATCAGGGAATTGCTTGCATCGCAGGATCGTAGAGGAGATGCCTTGCACCAGGCAGTGGAAGATGCTCTGAACAGAGGCGGTCGTCATGGGAACAGTGCAGCCAACAGTTTCAAGCGCCTGAACCCTCCATTCTTTGATGGCAGCAAAGATGCTATCGCTGTTGATGCTTGGCTTCAGGACACAGAAGTAATTCTAGAAGCAGCCAGAACCCCAGAAGATGAGAAGGTGACCGTAGTGCGTCTACAGTTATTGGATCTTGTCCGCAGCTGGTGGGCAGCACAGGCCATGGGATTAGTGGCCCCTATTCCATAGACACTATTCAGAGAGAGATTTCAGACTAAATACTTCGATGCGGTGGCTCGGTACGACCTACAGACCAGGTTCACCAATCTGAAGCAAGGAAGCAGGACGATCGATGGATATGCGACCGAGTTCTCCAGGCTTAGTAGGTTTGCTCCCACCTTGGTGGCGACCGAGTTTGATAGAGCCCAACGGTTCCAGCAGGGGCTCCATCTCGAGATCTTATTGGCAGTAGAGCAGTTTGAGCATCAAACCTTCGATGCAGTATTAAGAGCAGCCAAGAGGCACGAGTATACCTCCCACAAGATCGTGGACAGGACCGGAGGTCGAAAGCGATCTCACGGTCAGATGACCCAGTCGTCAGCACCAGCCCCGGCAGTCAGGGCCTTGACAATTGGAACTCCGAGGCAGGCGGCCTCAGTGACGTCGGTCACGTCCCCTCCATAACAGAAGCAGAAACAGTCTTTCGCAGTAGGATGTTCACACTGCGGGAAGCCATGACACGTTGTTTCGGAGTGTCGCAGAGCTCAGGGATTGTGTTTGGCTTGTGGAGCACCGGACCACAAGATAGGGTCCTGTCCGAATAGAGCCGGTTCCTCCTCATCGGCCGAGACTAGTCCCTCAGTAAGGGGACCAACACCAGCACCAGTGCAGCAGCAACAGCAGTACCAGCCTCCGAGGCCAATGTCGCCTCAGGCCCTAGCCTTCCAGCTACAAAGACCCCAGCAGTATGCCCAGGTCCAAGCTCAGATCCAGAACCGGCAGAGAGGTTCCTAGCAGGATATTTTTCCTCTTCCTTATTCCTTTAATTCCTTGCTTGCATGATTGATTGTTTGATTGATTGCTTAGTATAGCTTGTCCCTGCATCTCTAGCCACTTGATTAAATTCCGAGGACAGAATTCTTTTAAGGTGGGTAGGATGTAGTGTCCCAAATTCGTGATACGTATTTAGTGTACGTATACGTGTTTTGGACCCGTATTTTGTTAATCATGATTAGTTAATTTTGGTTAATTTTGTTTGATTGGTTTAATTGGCTTATGGTTCATCATGGTAATTGCATTGGCTTGGTTCGGTTCGGTTTATTTGACCTTGCTTGTTTTGGTTTATCATGTGGAGAACCACTCCCACCTACCACCACTCCCACCATAAATATCAATCCCACTCTCTCTCTTCTATCATTACTCATATCTTCTTCTTCTCCATCTTTACTCTTCACCTACCAGAGAGAGAGTGGAGAGCTTAGGCAAGTGCATCTTGCTTCATGGTGGAAGTTTATTTTTATTGTTCCATTGTCTTCCTCATGTGTTTTTAACCCACTTTAGTACTTAGCATTTTTTTATTTCTGTGGTTAAATTCTTGTAGATCTAGTTTTATGGTATTTTCGGATTTTCTTGGGTTTGATCTGTTTAACCTTGTTATTTCCAAGTTTTAATGGTCCTATGTTGTAGAGAATTTTGTTCTACCCCATTTTGACCTATGGAAGTTCGAATTTGGATTTTGGATGATGGAATTATGGAGCTTGGAAGTATGGCTTCATGGTATTTTTCTTCTCTGAATTTGAGAAGATGAACAGTACTTGACCGCATGACTTTTCATGCGGCAAGTGGTTTTTTCTAGCCGCATGTCCTTGCAATCATTATTTGCATGCATTAAATATTTGCTTGATAAGTGCTTTCTTGCATACAACAGTTAGTGGCCGCATAGGCCTATGAATATTTATTATAATATGGCCAAATGCCAGGTTATATATTTAATATTGCTTGCCCACTATTATAGAAGAGCCACATGGAATTGTGTTATTTAATGCATTAAATATTGCATACACCAGCATGCAAGTGAGCCGCGTGGCTTGCTATTAATATTACTTACATTAATATTTCCTTGCCTGCATGTGAATCCACAGTAGCTAGCCGCATATGAAATAATATGAGCCGCGTGGAGACTAAGCATTAAATAATGCTTAGGAGCTGCATGGAGACTCAGTAGGAAATAATAAACGAGCCGCATACGGCACCTAAACGAGCCGCATATGCATTTAATGTAATATTTTATTGCATTCTCCTAATGCATAAACTTAATGCATTATTCCCATGCATTTCTTTAATACGTTTAGAAGCATACATTTAGCAGTAACATTCAGTGCACATTCCGATGTATTATTTAATGCATTTATTCCCATGCATTTCTTTAATACGTTTAGAAGTTTGCTTTCAGCAGTATCATTCAATACATGTTCCAATGCATTATTAAATGCATTACTCCAATGCATACTCCAATGCATTCTTTAAACGCATTCATGCATTATTTAATGCACTTGCTAAATGCATTCTTAAACAATCAGCCGCATGGCCTAGCTAATTTTAGCTTGCATGGCATTCATTCATGCTTGCATTAATATAAGCCACATGGATCTATATAGTGGTGTATTATTTAATCTCTTTTATATTTGCATTTGCTTGCAAATGCTAAATTGTAGCCGCATGGATATTTATAGCATTGATGCAGAGCCGCAGGGCCTTTGTCCATTAAAAATTATTATTTGCATGTTGCGTTTTCCATGGAATCTAAGGTGAGCCGCATAGGCTCCCTTCCCCCGCTATCTAATATTTTGGCCACGTGAGCCACTCTTTTATTGGCAGTCATTATTTCATTGTTTGGCCAGGTGCCCTTCCTTTATTTAAGTGGAAGCTCGCAATTATTGTCTTCCCACTCTCTGTCCTTTCTGACTACATAAATATTTCTTGTTAACATTTACTTTTGGCCGCATGGCCCCCTTCAGCTATTTTTTCTGGCCGCATAAGCTTTGGCTGGCTGCATGGGTGGCCTCCCACTCACTTTGGCCGCATGTGTATTCTCCCACTTTTGGGCCGCATGGGGTCCACTTTGATTGTTTAAATATTTTATTTTTCTGAATTGTGGTCAGAATTTCTTCCCACACCCAACATAAAAGTTTTAGAGTTTCTCATTGGCTTCAAGAATATATATATATATATATATATATATATATATATATATATATATATATATATATATATATTATTTAATTGTGCAAGTGTTTCCCCTCCTTGATAATGACATGACTTGATAGTGACCCGCCGTGGTGCACTCCCGACAAGATAACTTGACCTGACAAATTGGACATGATAACTTGGCATGATAATTCTTGATAGTGGCCCGAAGTGGCGCACTCTTGACATGATAACCTGACATGATATATCTCGAATGCTGTTGGACGGCTAACATGACACGGCAAGATTGAATAACTTGGACAACGTGGACGATTGTGCTTGTACAAATGAACCCGTCTTGTCCTGCATCATGTCTAGGATGGGGACCCCTGAGTACCACGGTCAGGGATTTCCACTGAATTCGACTAAGGCTAACAACTAGAATAATTCAGTAGTCATGAAGAGATTTCCCAGCTACAGGTAATCCCGTTATCTGGGCGCCCCACTTGGGATATGTAGCCTGCCGACGAGTAGGGCACATTTCCAGCACATTGTCATGTGTTGCACCCTTATTGTACTAATATTCGTCCTGGATAACCTGGACGGTCTGCAGGACTTGTGGCTGTGGAATAATCTCACTGCATCTTGCTAGTAATTAGGCATGTGATAACCCTAGTTAGTTAAAGTATCAAGCCGTACTTATTGCTTGGTCGTAAAATATTGGATGAAGTTCAATCAGTCCAGTCTTGTATTGATCCTGTACAAGATTGTTACATGACATATTTTCTTATTTTATCTGGCCGATAAATGGTGGGAGAAGCCAAGTTCGGTTCAGACGAAGGGTTACAACCCCGATCCTTGTTTGGTTTACGGGTTGTAACCTGGTTATCTGAATAGTCCCATGGTTATCTCATCGTATATCACCTGTCCTACTTTTCTTTAATTATTGTCTTATATATATATTTTTTACTCTTGTGCTATTTGCTGGTTTTAGTTCCTAAGTGAAGCCTCCTTTGTGGCACTTGCTCTTTCTGGAATCTGACCCAGTTGGTTTTGTATGGCCAGATACCAGAGCAGCTCCAGAGGATCTACCGGTCTTTCCAGCCCGATGGTGAACACCAGGCGTAACCAGGGCAACGAGTGGGTTTATTTTTGCTCTCCCACTCTATTATAAAATTATTCTTTTGAGGCGTTTAGCCGCCGAGCCAGTGTTAGCTCGTGCACATTTTACTTACTGTCTGCTTACGGGCTGTAACATGATTAGCAACCTAGGGTTGATCATGTATGACTGAATCTCTTGCTAGTCCTCACATTTTGTAACGACTAGCTTCATGATCAGCTGAATATGTAATATTTGGGACGCCTTACTATTGTATATTTGGTGATCTTACATCTTGTAACATTTACTTACTTGCTTGTGATTGAGACACTAGGCTTGTTATTGACCATAAGAGACTGTTGGCATGTAGATAAACCCTCATATATCTAGACAGCCGTGACCGTATAATGGGGTGGATTCCATTTTATTATATGTAGCTGGCTATGTCTGCCCCCGCTCTCCAGTGTTCTGGTTCTGGGGCGTGACACAAGTCTAGGCACACAGATCGTCAGAATAGTGATGCTACGAAAAGCCAACTACCACGAACGTCCTCAGATGCTAAAAAAAATTTCACGAACGTCTTTGTTATAAAAGATATGTATGAAATGCTTGTGCAAAAGTTCAATTCTGGACACAGGGGCAAAATTATAGTTTTGGGTCAAAACGATATCCGCCGTTGGACCCGTTTTGTACCGAAAAGCTTGTCGGTACCTATGGTCTCTAAAGTCAGCAAACTATATGTATACATGTCCGGTTTGATGATACGAACCCAACCGTATGTCCAAAGTTGGATTCCGGTGGGCCGTGCACAAATTCTCTCGTTGGATCGCATCGTAGGCCGCCAAAATAGCATTCTGATTGACCTTCTCAAAATCGGACCAAACTTGGTTACAGGACTAGAAAAATGACATGGTCCTGAAGGCATAAGTTTTATCTCGAGATGACAAACGTACACGAAATTATGGGCTAGTTTGCTAATAGGCCGATACAGAGTATCTCGACCGATAAGCTTTGATTTCGTCGCGCACGCACAACGAAATTGAGTTCCGTCGAATCCCATACGTCAACAATATCCATACGAGACTTTCGATGCTCATGGGTTGTGACCACGTCGCCCAGTTTTTCGGGGCACATGCCGTATCGAATTTTTTCAAAAATTTTAGTTTTCGAAAACTGAATTTTCTTGATTTTTGAAAAATATTTTAACAAAAACATTGTAGACTATAAATAAAGCTAATAGTGTGATTTCAGTTGTGTATAGGTTGACTAAAAATCTGTTCAAACAGAGTTTTAAAATTGTCGCTGGATTGGCAAGGAATAGCCTTCCAAAACAGCGCTCTAGGCTGTTTCGTTTTGTCCTATTTTTTTTTGAAGGATCATGTTCTTGGTCTCGATTTTGATTCGATTCCTTGTCGAATCTCATCCAGTTCAATACGAACTAATTAACAGGGTTTCTAGATGATTATTTGTGAACATACCTGAGTAGTCGGTTGGTAGAACACTCGAGCGAGGAGGTGGTAAACATATATCAAAGTTGGGTTTTACTCCTGCTGTTGTCACTGCTCTGCTTCCAAGCCCGGTTGCTGTTGGCCTCCGTCTAGTGGTCCACGGTGGTGCACGACGTCTTGCATTGTCACCCTCATTTCCCGTATTACCCGTATTTCGTATTTATACTCGTATATGGATTTTGGCATGTGTTTTTATTTTTTCTCAAACTTGTGGGATTTCGGTATTTCTCATATTTTGGGTTTTTGGCATGGCTCGGTTTTATTGGGTTTGTTCGGTTTGGGTTGGTTAATAGGTATTGGATCACCTTAGCTTATGCTACCCCTCAACCCACCACAACTTACCCTCTTTATAACCCCCACCTACCACTCTCTCTTCTCATAACTTCTACCATTAATTTCCTTCTTCTTCTTCTTCTTCTTCCTCCATAACTCTCCTAACACTAGGCAAGTGTACCTTGCCACTTCATGAGAGCCCTATTTTCTTGGTTCATTTGCTAGATTAGGACATGGTGATCAACATTAGAACTTGGTATTTTGTGATTTGAAGTCTCTTTTGCTCTAGATCTAAGTTATTTCTATTTTTGGATTTTGCATGGTTTGGTCTCTTTAAGTTGGATTTTCATGGGTTTTGGTGTTTCCATGTGGAAGAGCATTCAATTCAACCCAAATTGGAACTTTAGAAATCCGGATTTGGAGTTCGGATGGCCAAGTTATGGTGTTGTGTAGCTTGGGTTCAGCCATGGTGTTCTTACTGTTTGGAGAAGACAATGAGCAGTGTGCAGAGCTATATAGCTTACGCACCCTGAGCTACGCGTGCTCTTTAGTGCTGCGTACGCAGGCTTGAGTACGCTTTTTGTTGGAAGCGTGTCTCCTTGAGCGTGCGTGATTTTCACGCACACTGCTCCCTTGAGCGTGCGTGACTTTTCACGCACACTGCTCCCTTCAGCGTGCGTGACTTTTTACGCACACTGCTCTCTTGAGCGTGCGTAACTTTTCACGCACACTGCTCTCTCAGCGTGCGTGACTTTTCACGCACACTGCTCCCTTGAGCGTGCGTGACTTTTCACGCACACTGCTCTCTCAGCGTGCGTGACTTTTCACCTACGCTGCTCTCTGTAGCGTGTGTGATTTACTCACCTATGCTGCTCTCTCAGCGTGCATGACTTTTCACCTACGCTGCTCTCTGTAGCGTGCGTGACTTCTCACCTATGCTGCTCTCTGTAGCGTGTGTGACTTTTCACGTATGCGGCTCCCTCAGCGTGCGTGACTTTCCGTACGCTGCTCCCCTGACCCCTTGCTTAACCCATTGGCTCTTGGAGTTTTGGCCTTATTTCTTTAAGCTTGGCTCTTCTATAGCCCTGTATTTTGATATTTTATTAGATATTTTACGCCCATTTTGTATCCTTACGCCTTTTGTCATGAACTTGATTTTACTTAATATGTTTGGAATGACTATTGTACATGGCAAGGTATGACAAGGAACTAGCATAATACGACAGTGACCCGTAGTGGTGCACCCCTGACATGACCAACCTGACATGATAGTGGCCCGTTGTGGCACACTCCTGACAAGTACCCTGACATGATTTATCTTAACTTGACTTGCCTTGACACCGTGGGTAGTTCTTTCTTGCTTGCTTGTTAAATCCACTTGTCCTGTCTTACATCATGTCTAGGATGGAACTCCTGAGTACCACGGCCAGGAGTACCTGCTAAAATGGATTAAGATTAATAACTAGAATAAACAGTAGTTATGAAGAGATGACACAGCTACAGGCAATCCCGTTACCTGGGCGCTCTTGGGATCTGTAGCCTGCCGTCGAGTAGGGCACATTTTCAGCGCAAAGTCGAGTGTTACACCCTCTAAGTCACCTAAGGGTACATTTGTCTCCCGAACGATGTACCCACCTGAATTCAACCCCTAATTTTCGACCTGGGTAACCTGGATGGTCTGCAGGGCTTGTGGCTGTGGAACAATCTCACTGCATCTTGTTAGTAATTAGGCCTGTGATAACCCTAGTTAGTTAAAGTAGTAAGCCATAGGATCTGCTTGGCCGTGATTGATTGAATGAGGTATAACCAGTCTAGTTATGTCTTGATCCCATGCAAGATTGCTTCCTGTTTGATTTCTTACATTACTTATCTTGCCGATAAATGGTGGGAAACCAAGCTCTGTTCAGATGAAGGGTTACAACCCCGGTCCTTATTTGGTTTACGGGTTGTAACCTGGCTATCGGAATAGTTCCATGGTTATCTCGTCGTATATCATCCTGACATGTTTTCGTAATTTTAGTTTTAATATTAGATTTTTTGTGCTGATTGCTGGCTTTTGTTCTTATTTCGTGGCCCCCTTGTGGCACTTGCTCTTTCTGGGATTGACCCAGCTGGTTTTGTGTGGCCAGATTTCGGAGCAGCTCCTGAAGATCTACCAAGCTTCCAGCCCAATGGTGAACACTAGACGGAATCCGGGCCAAGAGTGGGTTTTCTATTTTGTTTCGATCACTCTATTGTAAAAATTATTCTTTTGAGGCGTTTAGCCGACGAGCACCTGTTAGCTCGGAGCACTTTTACTTACTGTCTGCCTACGGGCTGTAAACATGATTGACAAATCCTAGGGTTGATCATGTATGACTAAACTCTTGCTAGTCCTAACATTTTGTAACGACTAGCTTCATGATCAGCTGAATATGTAATATTTGGGACGCCTTATTATTGTATATTTAATGATCATACATCTTGCGACTTTACTTATTTGTGGTGATTGAGACACTAGGCTTGTTCATGACCATAAGAGACTGTTGGCTTGTAGAAAACCCTCACATATCTAGACAGCCGTGACCGTATATCGAGGTGGTTTCCATTTTAATATACGTAGCTGGCTATGTCTGCCCCCGCTCTCCAGTATTCTGGTTCTGGGGCATGACATGGTTTAAGTGGTGGCCCATGCAGGTCTTGTAAATCAAGATGTGTGTGGGTTTACCAGATAGATGTCTCAATCAGTATTTGCCCTTGATCTCCGCCCGTATTTTCTAATCCCTGAAATTCTTGCCCTGATTACATGCTTGTATCGTTGATCTGTCCTGGTCCTTCCTTATTATTTTTCTGTGTCATTTTCCTCAGCGGTACTGTACCTGACCCTGCCGATCGGCGAGGAGGAGCACCTTCTGTGGACCAGCAGCAACTTGGGGATCAAGCCCAGCATTTCGGGGTAGCCTCCAGAGTGATACCTACTGGAGGAGAGTCACCAGTTCGGCCCGTCCAGCCCGCAGAGCCAAATGATGGTACCTTAGTAGGCCTCATCAGAACCTTGATAGCTTCCCAAGATCGTCGAAGCGACGCCCTGTACCAGATAGTTCAAGATGCTTTGACCCGAGGCGGACATCCAGGGAACCAGGCGGCCAACAGTTTCAAGCGATTGAACCCTCCTTTCTTCGACGGCACCGAGGATGCGATTGTCGCGGATGCATGGCTTCAGGATATCGAGGTGATTCTGGAAGCAGCTAGGACACCCGAGAATGAGAAGGTGGCGGTGGTACGCCTGCAGTTGTTGGACTTGGCTCGCAGTTGGTGGGCGGCGCAAGCTATGGGATTAGTGGCACCTATTGCTTGGGCAGTATTTAGGAAGAGATTCCAGATGAAGTATTTCGATGCTGTGGCTCGGTACGACCTACAGACCAGATTTACCAACTTGAAGCAAGGAGGCAGAACAGTCGACAGTTATGCATCGGAGTTTTCTAGACTCAGTAGGTTTGCCCCCACCTTGGTGGCGACCGAGTTTGATAGGGCCCAGCGGTTCCAGCAGAGACTGCATTTGGAGATCTTGTTGGCAGTTGAGCAGTTCGAACACCAGACGTTCGATGCAGTCTTGAGAGCAGCTAGGAGGCATGAGTACACCTCCCAGAGGATTGTAGATAGGACCGGAGGTAGGAAGCGGTCCCATAGCCAGATGCAGCAATCATTAGCTCCAGCCCCAGCAGCTAGAAGTTTGACCATTGGAACTCCGAGGTGGGCTGCCTCAGTAACGTCGGTTCAGCATTCGACCCCGACGTACCCGCAGCAGCAGAAGCAGAAGCAGACTTCCGCGATGGAATGTTCTCATTGCAGGAAGCCAGGGCATATGGTGGCAGACTGTCGCAGGGCGCAGGGATTGTGCCTGGCTTGTGGAGCAACAGATCATAGGATTGGGGCTTGCCCGAATAGGGGTGGTTCGTCAGCATCCAACCCTTCTAGCTCTTCGGTGAGAGGGCCGGCCCCAACACCAGTTTAGCAGCAGCAGTATCAGTCTTCGAGGCCCTTGCCGCCTCAGTCTCAGGCATTCCAGCAACAGTACCCCCAGCAGTATGCATAAG
Organism: Iris pallida; assembly: GCA_029216955.1. Lineage (NCBI taxonomy): Eukaryota > Viridiplantae > Streptophyta > Magnoliopsida > Asparagales > Iridaceae > Iris > Iris pallida. The sequence goes on along the minus strand of JANAVB010042419.1, from coordinate 14,467,564 downwards.
CCCAAGCTCAGACCCAGAATAGGCAAAGAGGTTTCCAACAGAGGGGACCAGCAGCTAGAGGACAAGGTCAGGCCATGATGATGGCTATGGAAGAAGAAGTTGCACCAGGTGAGGTTGTGGCAGGTACTATTCTCGTCAACTCCTCTCCAACGTCTGTATTATTTGATTCTGGTACATCGCATTCATTTATGTCTGCACGATTTACGACACAGATAGGATTGGAGCCCGAGTCATTATCAGTGAGGCTCGATATACTTACTGGTAATGGTCTTGTGGGAGTAGATCGAGTGTTTTCCTCGTATCGGATCGTAGATAGCGGTAGGGAGTTCCCCGCTAGATTCATAGAGTTTCCTATGGCAGACTATGATGTATTCCTAGGCATGGATTGGTTGAGGAACCAGTATGCTAGGATAGACTGCCATATTGGCAGAGTTGTCTTTAGTATCCCCGGCGAGCTAGAGTTTTCATTTTTCAGAGGAGCAGTGGAGCCATCTCCCCCAGTGTTGCGGATGGCAGTAGCAGCAGAGCAGTTACCCCGGATAGTTGAAGAGTTTCCAGATATTTTCCCAGAGGAGCTTCCAGGGATGCCGCCAGAGCGGGAGATTGAGTTCACTATAGACTTAATCCCCGGGATAGCACCAGTATCAGAGCGAGTCTACAGGATGGCGCCTTCAGAGTTAGAGATTTTGTACAAGATGATTGAAGAACTGAGGACCAAGGGATTCATCCGTGCTAGTGGATCGCCTTGGAGAGCCCCGATGCTTTTTGTGAAAAAGAAGGATGGTACGTCCAGGCTATGTGTTGATTATCGTACCTTGAATTCGGTGACAATCAAGAACAGATACCCTCTCCCCAGGATTGATGACTTGTTTGATCAGCTCAGAGGGGCTTCAGTGTTCTCGAAGATCGACTTGCGGTCGGGATACCACCAGATCAGAGTCAGAGAGCAGGATATCCCAAAGACAGCATTCAGATCGAGGTATGGACATTGGAAGTTCCTTGTTATGCCCTTTGGAGCAACCAATGCGCCGGCCGTATTCATGGACCTCATGAATCGCATTTTTATGTCTTACTTGGATCAATTTGTGATCGTGTTCCTAGATGATATCCTGGTCTACAGCAAGAGTGAAGCAGAGCATGAGCAGTATCTCAGAGTCGTCCTTCAGACGCTTAGGGAGCATCAGTTGTACGCCAAGTTCAGTAAATGCGAGTGCTGGCTCGATCGCATTTCGTACTTGGGTCACATCATTACCCGAGGAGGAGTGGAAGTGGATCCCCAGAAGAATGTGGCTATCGAGTCATGGCCAGTACCCAGCTCAGTGGCAGAGGTTCGTAGTTTCCTTGGATTGGCCGGCTACTACCGGCGGTTCCTTTCAGATTTCGCGAGGATTTCAACGCCGATGACCCAGTTGACCCACAAGGATGTGCCGTTTGTTTGGACAACAGAGTGTCAGGAATCATTTAAGAAGTTGAAGCGAGGTTTGATAACGGCTCCCATTCTTACCCTTCCAAATGGGACCGGAGGATTCACAGTTTATTACGACGCTTCAGGCAGAGGATTGGGGTGTGTCTTGATGCAGCATGGGAAGGTAATATCTTATGCATCACGCCAACTACGTGATCATGAGAAGAATTACCCGACCCACGACTTGGAATTGGCGGCGGTAGTGTTTGCTTTGAAGTTGTGGAGACACTACTTGTACGGAGATAGAGTGGAGATCTTTACTGATCATAAGAGCCTGAAGTATGTTTTCACCCAGAAGGACCTTAATATGCGGCAGAGAAGATGGCTCGAGCTATTAGTGGATTATGATATGGACTTGCAGTATCATCCCGGAAAGGCCAACGTTGTAGCAGATGTATTGAGCAGGAGAGCCGGAGTTTATTTCCTGATGGCGCAACCAGAATTATTGGCAGATCTTCAGAAGATGGGAATTGAAGTGGTTCTTCCAACCAGTGTAGCATTAATGGTCAGCCTACAGGTTCAGTCCAACATAGTTGAGAGGATCCGGATGGCGCAGTCAGCAGATTCCAAGCTTCAGCGACTCAGAGCAGAGTGTGAAACAGAAAGAAGGCCAGAGTTATGTATCCATGAAGACGGTATCCTTTGGCACGGTACTCGTCTTTGTGTACCTAGTGGAGATATCAGACAGGAAGTCATGGCAGAAGCCCACAGTTTACAGTATTCTATTCATCCGGGTGGTACGAAGATGTACCATGATATTCGTCAGCATTTTTGGTGGAATGGCATGAAGAGGGAGATAGCCCGGTTTATCTTTCGGTGTTTGGTTTGCCAACAGGTTAAAGCTGAACATCAGAGGCCCGCTGGACTTCTTCAACCCTTACCGATCCCAGAATAGAAATGGGAGCATATAACCATGGATTTCGTGACCGGATTGCCCAGATCTCCGGCCGGCAGAGATGCTATTTGGGTAATTGTGGACAGGCTTACCAAGGTGGCACACTTTCTCCCATTCAGAGTTGGGCAGCCAACGGCTCAGTTAGCAGAGATGTATCTCAGGCAGATCGCCAGACTTCACGGTATGCCAGTCAGCATCACCTCGGACAGGAATTCAAGATTCATATCACACTTTTGGTGCAGCTTGCAGAAGAGTTTGGGGACTCGCCTTCAATTCAGCTCAGCTTATCACCCGCAGACGGATGGTCAATCAGAGCGCACAATCTAGACTCTTGAAGATATGTTGAGATTCTGTACCCTTGACTTCGGTGGTTCGTGAGAGAATCATCTGCACCTGGTAGAATTCTCGTACAACCACAGTTATCAGGCCAGTATCCAGATGGCACCCTTCGAGGCTCTCTATGGCAGGAAGTGCAGATCCCCGCTAGCATGGGACGATGTCGGAGAGAGGCAGATGCTCGGACCCGAGTTGATTTTCCAGACGATTGAAGTGGTCAGGAAGGTCAGAGATCACCTCCGAGTTGTCCAGGACCGCCAGCGCCATTGGGTCGATGCTCATCGGCGTCCCTTAGAATTTGCTGTCGGCGACCATGTATTCCTTAGGATCTCGTCGAACCGCGGCGTCATTCGCTTTGGTGTGCAGGAAAAGCTTAGTCCTAGGTTTATAGGGCCGTTCTATATTCTAGAGCGAGTAGGAGATGTATCCTATCGTCTCGCTCTTCCGCCGTCGCTAAGTGAGGTGCATAATGTATTCCATGTGTTCCAATTACGACGATATATTCCGGACCCGAGCCACATCCTAGACCATTCGGAATTGGTTGTTGGTACCAACCTTTTGTATTAGGAGAGGCCCGTGTCTATTTTGGACCGGAGGGAAAAGATACTCAAAAATAAGACTATTAAATTAGTCCGTATTGCTTGGGGTCATCACTCTCTGGGTGAGTCAACGTGGGAGCGTGAGGACGACGTCCGATCGCGATATCCCTACCTGTTTGACTCGTGAGGTATAATATCTTTCTTATGCCTTACATTTTCCCTTCCTTGTTTACATTGTATGATTGTATGATTGGATTGCTTAGCATAACTTGCCTGTGCTTAGTGTAGCTTGTCGTGACAATCTCTAGCTCTTTGATTAAATTCCGAGGACGGAATTCTTTTAAGGTGGTAGAGTTGTCACCCTCATTTCCCGTATTACCCGTATTTCGTATTTATACTCGTATATGGATTTTGGCATGTATTTTTATTTTTTCTCAAACTTGTGGGATTTCGGTATTTCTCATATTTTTGGTTTTTGGCATGGCTCGGTTTTATTGGGTTGGTTTGGTTTGGGTTGGTTTATAGGTATTGGATCACCTTAGCTTATGCTACCCCTCAACCCACCACAACTCACCCTCTTTATAACCCCCACCTACCACTCTCTCTCCTCATAACTTCCACCATTAATTTCCTTCTTCTTCTTCTTCTCCTTCCTCCACAACTCTTCTAACCCTAGGCAAGTACACCTTGCCACTTCATGAGAGCCCTATTTTCTTGGTTTATTTGCTAGATTAGGACATGGCGATCAACATTAGAACTTGGTATTTTGTGATTTGAAGTCTCCTTTGCTCTAGATCTAAGTTATTTCTATTTTTGGATTTTGCATGGTTTGATCTCTTTAAGTTGGATTTTCATGGGTTTTGGTGTTTCCATGTGGAAGAGCATTCAATTCCACCCAAATTGGAACTTTGGAAATCCGGATTTGGAGTTCGGATGGCCAAGTTATGGTACTGTGTAGCTTGGGTTCAGCCATGGTGTTCTTGCTGTTTGGAGAAGACAATGAGCAGTGTGCAGAGCTATTTAGCTTACGCACCCTGAGCTACGCGCGCTCTTTAGCGCTGCGTACGCAGGCTTGAGTACGCTTCTTGTTGGAAGCGTGTCTCCTTGAGCGTGCGTGATTTTCACGCACACTGCTCCCTTGAGCGTGCGTGACTTTTCACGCACACTGCTCCCTTCAGCGTGCGTGACTTTTCATGCACACTGCTCCCTTGAGCGTGCGTGACTTTTTACGCACACTGCTCTCTCAGCGTGCGTGACTTTTCACGCACACTGCTCCCTTGAGCGTGCGTGACTTTTCATGCACACTGCTCTCTCAGCGTGCGTGACTTTTCACCTACGCTGCTCTCTGTAGCGTGCGTGACTTTTCACCTACGCTGCTCTCTGTAGCGTGTGTGACTTTTCACGTATGCGGCTCCCTCAGCGTGCGTGACTTTCCATACACTGCTCCCCTGACCTCTTGATTAACCCATTGGCTCTTGGAGTTTTGGCCTTATTTATTTAAGCTTGGCTCTTCTATAGCCCTGTATTTTGATATTTATTAGATATTTTACGCCTTTTGTCATGAACTTGATTTTACTTAATATGTTTGGAATGACTATTGTACATGGCAAGGTATGACAAGGAACTAGCATAACACGACAGTGACCCGTAGTGGTGCACCCCTGACATGACCAACCTGACATGATAGAGGCCCGTTGTGGCGCACTCCTGACAAGTACCCTGACATGATTTATCTTAACTTGACTTGCCTTGACACCTGGGTAGTACTTTCTTGCTTGCTTATTAAGTCTACTTGTCTTGTCTTGCATCATGTCTAGGATGGAACTCCTGAGTACCACGGCCAGGAGTACCTGCTAAAATGGATTAAGGTTAATAACTAGAATAAACAGTAGTCATGAAGAGATGACACAGCTACAGGCAATCCCGTTACCTGGGCGCTCTTGGAATCTGTAGCCTGCCGTCGAGTAGGGCACATTTTTAGCGCACCGTCGAGTGTTGCACCCTCTAAGTCACCTAAGGGTACATTTGTCTCCCGGACGATGTACCCACCTGAATTCAACCCCTAATTTTCGACCTGGGTAACCTGGATGGTCTGCAGGGCTTGTGGCTGTGGAACAATCTCACTGCATCTTCTTAGTAATTAGGCCTGTGATAACCCTAGTTAGTTAAAGTAGTAAGCCGTAGGATCTGCTTGGCCGTGATTAATTGAATAAGGTATAACCAGTCTAGTCATGTCTTGATCCCATGCAAGATTGCTCCCTGTTTGATTTCTTACATTACTTATCTTGCCGATAAATGGTGGGAAACCAAGCTCTGTTCAGATGAAGGGTTACAACCCCGGTCCTTGTTTGGTTTACGGGTTGTAACCTGGCTATCAAAATAGTTCCATGGTTATTTCGTCGTATATCATCCTGACATGTTTTCGTAATTTTAGTTTTAATATTAGATTTTCTGTGCTGATTGCTGGCTTTTGTTCTTATTTCGTGGCCCCTTTGTGGCACTTGCTCTTTCTGGGGTTGACCCAGCTGGTTTTGTGTGGCCAGATTTCGGAGCAGCTCCTGAGGATCTACCAAGCTTCCAGTCCAATGGTGAACACTAGACGGAATCTGGGCTAAGAGTGGGTTTTCTATTTTGTTTCGCTCACTCTATTATAAAAATTATTCTTTTGAGGCGTTTAGCCGACGAGCACCTGTTAGCTCGGAGCACTTTTACTTACTGTCTGCCTACGGGCTGTAAACATGATTGACAAATCCTAGGGTTGATCATGTATGACTAAACTCTTGCTAGTCCTAACATTTTGTAACGACTAGCTTCAAGATCAGCTGAATATGTAATATTTGGGACGCCTTATTATTGTATATTTAATGATCATACATCTTGCGACTTTACTTACTTGTGGTGATTGAGACACTAGGCTTGTTCATGACCATAAGAGACTGTTGGCTTGTAGAAAACCCTCATATATCTAGACAGCCGTGACCGTATATCGAGGTGGTTTCCATTTCAATATACGTAGCTGGCTATGTCTGCCCCCGCTCTCCAGTATTTTGGTTCTGGGGTGTGACATACATGCAGCCAAGCAGGTTCACGGGGTCATATGTTATTCGGGGTTCTCGAGGGTTGTCACGACCCACACCCTGAAGGGGGCACGAGTACGTGGTTACGTCCAGCCTACGCCGCAGAATCGACGGTAGAACGCTGTATATAGGGTCTGTAAATACTATGGCTAAAACAGTTAAAGGTACCTGTATAGTATATACTCTCCGAATGGAGGTGACATAGAAATACAGTCTCAATCACAAATATAAAACTAAGGTAGATAGCATGGAAGGGAAATACGGTAGATAAAAGCAGGAAATGAGTCCACGATCCACATAAGTCAGAGCTATACACAAACATCCAGTGTCTCAGAAAAAAAAATATATATATATATATACTACAAACTAAAAGTACTAGCTGGCTCGCAGGCCAGGCAAACCTAACTAGTGCTAACTACTCAGGGAGTATAAAATCTAGTGGCCAAACTATCAGGCCACAGCCCTGGCATGAGTCTCCATCTGTTTCGACACCATAATAGGTCGAGCAGCCTGCCTCAGAAACATCTGTAAAATTTGTCAACGGTATCATGTCAGGAAAATGAGCAAGTACAAAAACTAACAACAGTTCCATATGAATTGACAAATTCTATAAGAGACGGTATAATAAAATACAAGACAAAGATGTAGGGCAACTTGGGAACCATTCGAAAGCCGAGTTACAACCCTTAACCAAACAAGGACCGAGGTTGTAACCCTTCTTTCAAACGGATTTAGTCTCAATCGAGGTACAGTATAAAGGCATGTAGAGCATTTTAGTAAATAAAATCATAGTATGGTGGGAAAGTACAGAAAGTAGAGCTGAACTAAAAATTAGATACGATAATAAATTTAAAATGTGATTTGAACTATTAGAGCGATATGTGATCGGTTAGGGAGTCAAGAGAGAGTTATTCACTTGGCCCGGCAATCCGCGGTGTCCTCAACGGAGAGTGATGTCGTCCAACCTGGATAACTGGCAATGGGGTATCTGCTACACCCTACGTGAGGTGAGGGTGGCGCTAGCAAAATAGTGACATGAGGCTTTGATCACATAATCCCTAATAATTCCCCCATCCTCGAATAGTATAGTGGATCTCGACATGACACGTCATGACACAGGATTCCATAAGAGGGTAGCAAGTCCCCTTAGAAATCGATGTCTATACCAATATATAGAAATAAGACCGAATATGTACCAATATACCATAAAAATATAGGAACAACATTCCATGTCATGATCCAACATACACTAGTCCGTTAACTATCGTGACTGGAATCGAGTAAGACACTACAACTGAATCGGATATAGCAGATATCAAGAAAATAAAAACTATCAGTGAATATACTCGCCTGTGGTCCTGAGCTGATAAGGTGAACAGACACTCAGAGTAATCACAAACCTAAAGATGAGATACTACAAGTCAAAACATAGTTTAATAATGGAAGGAAAACTAATCTAGTTATGATATGCAAGTCTAAGTCAAAAACTAGGTCAAACCAAGTCACACCAAGTTAAACTAGGTCACTCTAGGTCATACTGAGCCAAACTGGATCACACTAGGATAACCAATGTCGAACAAGGTCACAGGAAGTCAATCCAAGTTAAACTAGGTCAATCTGGGTCAAAGGTTGACTTACAATTGACTTTTGGTCAAAAAGTCAACTCTGATCAACTCTGGTCAACACTGAGTCAACCCTGGGTCAACCCTAGGTCAAACAAGTCAAATGTTGACTAACAGTTGATTTTCAGTCAAATGGTCAACCCCGATCAACTCTAGGTCAACCTTAGGTCAAACTAGGTAAATGTTGACCAACAGTTGACTTTCAGAAAACTGGTCAACTCTGGTTTGATTTTGGGTCAATTCTAGGTAAAGTGATGACTCGTAGTTGACTTTGGTCAAAAAGTCAACTCTTGGTCAGCGGAGGTCAAAACTAGACTAAACTACCCTTATCTAACCATTACCTACCAAGATAATCTATTTCTAACCCCATCTTAACAATCAAAACCCCTTCTTAGACTTTTCCGTAAATTCCTACTTATACCGCTAATACAAGATACTAAACAACTCTAACATATAACTTCTAACCATCTATTCTAACTTAGAAACCTAACACAACTAACATCTACTAACTAATATCTAACCATAATATATATGTATATATATCCATCAATAACTCTAACCAACTAACATATGTCATCTCTAACTAACAATAACATAGACTAACACAACAAATTATCTAACTTATACAAGATATCACTATCTAACTTCTAAGATATCTCTAACGTCTACATAGATTCTAACATAACCACCAACATACTAACATATCCATACATACAACATTTAAATTTTACTCCACTCCAATACTAACACACACACAAACACATATACCAAATCCACCATCCTTCTCTTCTAACACACCTACACACATCTATATACAAACACGCTACCACTCAATCAAAACACAAATTACTCAACAAACCACACTAGCCTCAAGTCAAATAGGATGGCATGATCCTCCCAACTCTCTCACCTTGACAACACACACACACTACACTACCATCTATACAACATCAAACACAAACACACACTAGCACACATCTTCTATCAATCTCACTTCTCTCTACTAACCACACACATCATTATCTCATTCAAACACACATACTATACTAACATATACTACATAACAATAATATATATATATATATATATATATATATATATATATATATATATATATATATATATATATATACATATATGTACTATATCATACATATTCTTGACAACCTATGGTACCTACATTCACATGATATCTATACTAGGTTCATAGGTTACACAAAATGCCTACGTCGCGTAGTCACTCTTCTACTTAAAACCAATATTGTACCAATTGGCCTTCACTAAATTCTAGGATTAAAGTATGTTGTATCTCTTCGTGTTAGCTTTCCGAAACTTCAAACGGATCGCATTTTCGTTCCGGAAGCTCCCGGAATCGCGAAAACATCAAAACGCGTTCTTCTTTCATACAGCTGACACTCAAACAATTCTACAAAAAGTTCTAGAACGAATTTGGCTTATTAAAATATATATTTGGAAAGCTAACTTCGGTACGCTTCTTTTAAAAAAATGGAAGGTTAATTGGAGTTATGAGCTAAAAGTTATGGCATTTCTAAGTTGCTCTAGCTACTAAAAACGTGGATAAAAATTATGACGAATTTGGGTTGTTTGGACAAAAAATACATATAGGCCAAAATACTTTGATACCAACATAGCTATCTAAATAAAACTTATTCTAACCATCCTAACTAAGATCAATCCACTTTCTAACTATCTAACCACACACACCTATATATATATATATATATATATATATATATATATATATATATATATATATATATATTAAGAGACACACCAATCTAAATATGAAATGAATATGATACAATATGATAATATAAAGAACACATTAGGAACAACTCTCTAAAAATATAAATTTGAGATTAAAACACTAATTAATCATTCCTACAATATATATATATATATATATATATATATATATATATATATATATATATGCATACAAAAAAAAAATATATATATAAAAAAAAAAAAAAAAAAAAAAAAAAAAAAAAAAAAAAAAAAAAAATATATATATATATATGCATACAAGTGTCCAAAATAGGGATTTTTCCCACTAGGACACAACCACAACACAAAGGACACTGCTATGACCTCCAAATGGACACGAAATGGACACAAATGGAGATACAACCATGGGGGTCATTCCTATGGGTTCAAAATATTCCTATATGCATGTAGGGATGGATTAGAGGAGAGATTATACCTTCCGGGAGAGAGATTCAAAGAAAAATCCTTCCGACACGACACCGACACGTAGATATTCCAAAAGGACACGAACGAGCTCCGAATCCTCCCAAACTTAGCTAGCACCTTCTAACCATGGATTAGAGGAGAAATGAGGAAGATTTGGTTGAAGAAGGGGTTGATTTGGTGGAGAAATCAATGGGGTTCCTTTTCTAAATTAATTTGGAAAAGAACAAGAGAGAGAAAGTGGATGAAAACAAATGAATGAAACAGTGACTCACTCCTTATCCACCCCCATTGGTGGCTGCCCAAAAAGGGTGAGGTGTCTCCATTTTGAATGTCCAAAATGCCCTCCACTAATCCATTTGATTTAAATTAGGAATGGGTTAAAGGTTGAGGTCAATTTAGTCTACTTTTAAGTCTCTAATTAAACTAAACCTATCCATAAATAATTAGTCTAACTACTAACTAAAATTAATATCATGTGGACTAAAATTAATATCATGTGGGCCATGACTAACTAGTGTGCGGGTCCCACTAGAGTCAAACTACCCCCCGGGTCCCCGTTTCAAGTCGGATTGAGTTGAAATTCGAACCCGACTCAAATAACCCCAAAACAATATCATAAATAATAAAATAAATTTCAACCCCAAAATAATATCATAAATAATAAAATAAATTTCAAAAATATTCAAAAATGTAAAATGACAAAAATACCCCTATTTCTGAAAACTAGGGGTGACAAATCTATCCACCTTAAAAAAATTTCGTCCTCGAAATTAAAACCAAGTAATCACCAATGCAAAATATCAAAATAAATCAAAGAGGTCCAATGACCAAAATACCCTTAGGCCAGAAATGACACTGAAAGTATCCTAATCACATGGTTAGGCTCCAGGTCAAACAGTCCCTAGGGTTTTACTAGTAAAATATCAAAATCATAAGTCATGGCTTAACATTTTAAAATAATTAAAATCTCCAAAATCAAAGCATAAATTAAATGACAATAATTAAATGACTAAAATTATAGCATTTTAAAATTATACTTAAATAGAAACTAGGTGCTACAAGTCTATCCACCTTAAAAGAATCATCCTCAAAAATTAAAACAAAGTAACCACAGAAAAATTCATGCAATTCGATAATCGTATGCGTCTGTCCAAAATCATGATACTCAGAATCTCCGTCATGCCAGTGAGCAAGGCTACGATAATCACATAGTCCTTGACTATGGTACATACCTCTAGAATTATGGTATTTAAAATTTTCGTATTGCCGTATGCTTGGTAACAAAAACCTTAAATTCTTACACCCGAGAAATACGACCATAATCCGACTATATGTCCTCACTATGCCTGCTAGCACGACCCTAGAGGATTCTAAAATCTCATAATCGAGATGACCTAGCCCATACGACTTATCTCAGGAGAATATCACATCACAAGAACAAAATTTTCATCAACTAATCAAGGAACAGATGGAATCGAATTTCAAACAGTTTATAAGGAAGCAAATGCAGAAATAAGATCGAAAGATTTGGATCCTGTACTCTGCCCTGCTGCTTCCTGACTGTCCTCAACTGTCATGGCGAGAGCTCGCCCCTGCTGGCCTCTCCAGCCTGCGGTATTTTGTCCCGGTCTGCCTGTCTGGCTGCACGAACAGCACAGTCCTTCATCTGGTGGTCTGGAGCTCCACAGTATAAACAAAGTCCAAGCTTCATCCTACAAACCTCCCGGGTTTGCCCTATCTTCTTGCAGAAGGCACACTGGATGGCCTACCTCTTGTCCGGACCCTGCTGCTGGTCATCACATGCTGGTGCCTGATGTACTCTGTCCTGGCCTCTTCGGATTCTATGAGCGTGGCAATCTTTCAGCTGGTGGTCGGGTGCCCCACAGAATAGACACACACCCAACCTCGTCTTGCAAACCTCCTAGGTGTGCCCCAACTGCCCCCAGAAACCGCACAGAATAGTCTGTCTCTGATCCTATCCCTGGTACTGAACTGCGATATCCTGAACTGTACCCGGTACAACCCTCTCAATTGCTGCCATCATCATCCGATGGGTGTTCTCCATGCTCTGTCGAAACAGCTCTGTCTGAGCGCTCTGGTTCTGGAACATCAGCTGCAGAAGGGCTATCATTCCCTGAGTATCTGTCGGTAGCGAAGACGGCGGTGGAAGAGTCTCAGGAACAACTATGGACGGTCCCACTGCTGGAGATGGAAGATCTCCTGGAACTGCCGTCACTACGCCCGCCTGAAGGACAGGAACTGAGGCTGCTGATCACTCGACTGCTAATCCTGTCGGAAGGGCAGGAACTGAGACTGCTGCTCCCGTAGCCGGAAGTGGAGATACTACTGGATCGGATCTCGCTGGAACTGTACTACGTCCTGCTGCCTGGGAGCAAGTGATCGCCATCCTGAGGATGAATTGAACCCAAAAGATCAATATGGCACAAGATAAGATATTATCAAAGGAGGACAATTGAATTCAAATGCAAGAAGAGTTGTCATGGTAATCAAAAGATCAAAACTTTCCTATAATGTGATTGAGTAACTCCTATCATACCCTAGATCCTATGTCCTAGTCGCAGGCTCGTAATTAGTTCTCTAAGTCGAGCACCATTACGAGTTCACACTAATTGCGACACTGACCTGCATGGGCCACCACAAAAACGTGTCACGACCCGCACCCTGAAGGGGGCACGAGTACATGGTTACGTCCAGCCTACACCGCAGAATCGGCGGTAGAACGCTGTATATAGGGTCTATAAATACTATGGCTAAAACAGTTAAAGGTACATGTACAGTATATACTCTCCGAATGGAGGTGACATAACAATACAGTCTCAATCACAAATATAAAACTATGGTAGTTAGCATGGAAGGAAAATACGGTAGATAAAAGCAGAAAATGAGTCCACGATCCACATAAGTCAGAGCTATACACAAACATCCAGAGTCTTAGAAAATATATATATATAGATACTACAAACTGAAAGTACTAGCTGCCTCGCAGGCCAGGCAAACCTAACTAATGCTAACTACTCAGGGAGTATAAAATCTGGTGGCCAAACTATCAGGCCACAGCCCTGGCCTGAGTCTCCATCTATCTCGACACCATAATAGGTCGAGCAGCCTGCCTCAGAAACATCTATAAAATTTATCAACGTTATCCTGTCAGGAAAATGAGCAAGTACAAACACTAACAATAGTTCCATATAAATTAACAAATTCTATAAGAGACAGTATAATGAAATACAAGACAAAGATGTACGGCAACTTGGGAACCATTCGAAAGCCGAGTTACAACCCTTAACCAAACAAGGACCGGGGTTGTAACCCTTCTTTCAAACGTACTTAGTCTCAATCGAGGTATAGTATAAAGGCATGTAGAGCATTTTAGTAAATGAAATCATAGAATTGTGAGAAAGTACAGAAAGTAGAGCTGAACTGAAAATAAGATACGATAATAAATGTAAAATGTGATTTGAACTATTAGAGCGATATGTGATCGGCTAGGGAGTCAAGAGAGAGTTATCCACTTGGCTCGGCAATCCGCGGTGTCCTCAACAAAGAGTCATGCCGTCCAACCTGGATAACTGGCAATGGGGTATCTGCTACACCCTACGTAAGGTGAGGGTGGCGCTAGCAAAATAGTGACATGAGGCTTTGATCACATAACCCCTAATAATTCCCCCATCTCTGAATAGTATAGTGGATCTCGACATGACACGTCATGATACATGATTCCATAAGAGGGTAGCAAGTCCCCTTAGAAATCGATGTCTATACCAATACATAGAAATAAGATCGAATATGTATTAATATACCATAAAAATATAGGAACAACATCCCATGTCATGATCCAACATATACTAGTCAGTGAACTATCGTGACTGGGAATTGAGTAAGACACTACAACTGAATCGGATATAGCAGATATCAAGAAAATAAAAACTATCAGTGAATGTACTCGCCTGTGGTCCTGAGCTGATAAGGTGAACAGACGCTCAGAGTAATCACGGACCTAAAGATGAGATACTACAAGTCAAAACATGGTTTAATAATAAATGAAAAACCAATCTAGTCATGATATGCAAGTCTAAGTCAAAAACTAGGTCAAACCAAGTCATACCAAGCAAAACTAGGTTACTCTAGGTCATACTGAGCCAAACTATGTCACACTAGGATAACCAAGGTCAAACAAGGTCACAGAAAGTCAATCTAAGTCAAACTAGGTCAATCTGGGTCAAAGGTTGACTTACAGTTGACTTTTGGTCAAAAAGTCAACTCTGGTCAACTCTGGTCAACACTGAGTCAACCCTGGGTCAACCCTAGGTCAAACAAGTCAAATGTTGACTAACAGTTGATTTTCAGTCAACTGGTCAACCCTGGTCAACTCTAGGTCAACCCTAGGTCAAACTAGGCAAATGTTGACTAACAGTTGACTTTCAGTCAACTGGTCAACTCTGGTTTGGTTTTGGGTCAATTATAGGTAAAGTGTTGACTCGTAGTTGACTTTGGTCAAAAAGCAACTCTTGGTCAACGGAGGTCAAAACTAGACTAAACTATCCTTATCTAACCATTACCTACCGAGATAACCTATTTCTAACCCCATCTTAACAATCAAAACCCCTTCTTAGACTTTACCGCAAATTCCTACTTATACCTCTAATACAAGATACTAACCAACTCTAACATATAACTTCTAACCATCTATTCTAACTTAGAAACCTAACACAACTAACATAAACACAAATTACTCAACAAACCACATTAGCCTCAAGTCAAATAGGATGGAATGATCCTCCCAACTCTCTTACCTTCACAACACACACACTACACTACCATCTATACAACATCAAACACACACTAGCACACATCCTCTATCAATCTCACTTTTCTCTACTAACCACACACATCCTTATCTCATTCAAACACACACGCTATACTAACATATATTTATATATATATATATATATATATATATATATATATATATATATATATATATATATATATATATTTATATATATATATACATATATGTACTATATCATACATATTCTTGACAACCTATGGTACCAACATTCACATGATATCTATACTAGGCTCATAGGTTACACAAAATGCCAACGCCGCGTAGTTACTCTTCTACTTAAAACCA